>JACATO010001455.1:0-340861 GCA_018389105.1 Nautilus pompilius
TCTGGCAGATGTAGACTCTTGTTCCTGGATGCCTTCTTCAGGCGACCGGTCCTTACAAACCACCTCGTATCCGTTGTTCATTCGGACGACTGTTGGAGTAAGGTTCGCAGAACACTAGACAGAAGCATCCATTATCATCCGAGTCGGTGTTGGCACAGTTGCAGCTCAGTATTTTCTTTGCACTCTCCTTTTTGGTAATTTCCTCCTCGCAGCAGCTTCAGTCCTCCTACACCTCTTTCCATCTTCTGCAGACAGTGCATCTTTTTCAGGAGTGTCAGTCAAAATGGCTGCCTTCCTTAGCTTTTTCCCCTTTGGATGCCATCTGTCTGGAAGCTGCTTTTGGAAACGGTCCAACCTGCTTGGGGGGGGGTGAGTTGTTGCATCCTTTGGTATGATCGTATGTGCTGAGGGAAATGTACGATTTGGGGTCTCTTGCTTCAAAGTTGAGGCCGGAGCTTATCTCTGGGCATGCTGTGGGCTAGAAGTCTGGATTTGTGTTTCCGAGGTGATGTCGTCAACAACAGGCTCAGGTGGGCAAGCAGCCCACCGATCAATCTTCCTCCCTCGGTGTCAGATCGATCTCCTGATCAGTTGACAGGCTCGTTCTTCATGGATCACTGACGTAGAGGCCGTCAGACAACAACGAATATTAACATTTAATATCGCCCATAGTAACTCTTCACCTGAGGGAAAGAGAGTTTGTGCGAGAGGCTAACCTAATATTTATCTCTTTGTTCTCTATCGGGCAGTAAAATAGAAGTTAGATATTTTGTTTAATTTTAAAATTTTTATATTCAGCTTTTGTTACTTAGTAAATTAGGGAGCTTTGTCGGGGCACCTACAAGTCGCAAGCACCGAGAGCTTACAGACCGGCAGCCGGGGCTCCGTGAGGAACAGGGGACAGCTACTTCACCTGTCCGGTGTTCAGCGAGGAAGCGTCCGGGTTCTTCATCTCTGGAACACGCAGACGAACTCAGCCCCGGACTAAAGAGATTCTCCTACCTATTTATGTCTTTATAAAAAGGAAACAAACATAAATTACTCTCATAAATGCAGATTATATTCACTGTTCAGGAAAATTGATGATGTTGCTTCTTTAATTCCGTTTAAATGAATTGCGGTCACCCGACCAAATATCCAAACAGGACCCGTGCGGTTCAGTCCTGTGACGTCATCTCTCATCTGGAACAAGTCTGATGTTTCAGCAGAAGCGGAAATGGTTTCCCTCAGAACCAAAATCGGATATTGTAAAAATCGGTTCACAAATCAATGTGAAAAGGGTTCTATCGATCTTAATACTTGCATCGTAAACCTATCGGATCCACTCTAAACTAAATTTATTTACCTTTAATATCTGATTCCTTGTGATTACTAGGCGATGAGGGTCTGTTGTAAACACGAAAAGCTCTGTTTTCCTCACCTTTAATCAGGACGGACATAAAGATCCAATACCAACTTTACGTGACATTTACTTGTTTATTAATTCTTATATTTAATGCAAAGTAAATTTCACAAAATCTTTCTTTTCTCTCAAAACGTAGAAGCTCAAATCTTGTCGCCCGGTGATGGATCCTTACGTCAGCCATTAAGGATCAGTAAAGATGACTGACAGGTTTGTGTTAACTGCCGGACATGGAAAAGAAAGGAGAGAGTGGAGCAAAGATGGACAACTTTATTCACGTCAATAAACAGAACATCCAAATACTGTTGTATGACCACCTTATACTGGATCGTCTAACAGCGAACAATTTACGTCGAGTGTTTGTAATTAAATTCAAATATAAGAGATCTTCGTTACAAGGGGTCAACAAACACGAAAGGTCGCTCAACCATTACACACAACAGTGAAATTCGCTTCACAACAACATAAAAATAGGAATCATTTTTGCAGGAAATCTCTGCCAAAGTTTTGTCTGAGTCCTCAAAGACATTTTGTAACGGATGTGTTGCTGCCAGGTAAATCAAAGAAGGGAGATGTTCATGATTTAGCTTCTCCTTCCTTCTTAGACGTCCTTTTGACAGATGAAAGAGTAGGATGAGCTACACAAGTCGTCGTCCCACTTCCAATTCATGGACTTCCATAGACAGACACACTTATGAGACGGAGTGTTCGGTTCACCTGAGGCCCAGTTCTGGTAATCGAGTGGTTTGGAATCCCAGGTGGTGCAAACATTTCCATCCTTTACTACTCCTATCCAGTATCCGGAAGAGCTGGCTACAGGATAAAAGAGAAACAAACAAAACAACAACAACAATTCGCCAATCTGTAGAAGGAGGCTGCGTCTTCAAGACCAGATGTGTTATTTATGGTTACAAAATTAAGACACTTCATTTAAAATTATGAGACCATCCACAGAATACAGAATCACCTAATTCCCTTTTCATCAATTTATTCCAATAACAATTAAATATTCCGGCAAGAAATCTGAAAAGGGAATCACCTCGGTAAACCAAACAAATCACCTGTTTTCTCCGTTTCACTCCAAAGATCAATAAAACTCCTATTTTCCGATTCTGTACTGATACCATCCTCCAGATCATTGGGCAGGACGTCGGTGTGAGGGCCTTTTGAGTCTAGGACCCCTGATAGCGCTGGAGGGGTGCAGCGACTGTAGTTCTAGGGGACACTTAACGAGGATGACCCGACATTAAAAGTGTCACTTACAGAACCGTGGAGTGGAGGGGAAGGTAAAGGGCTAATAGGAAAGATGGCTAAGACTAAGACAGATCTGGACGGTTCCTATCGGTGAGGAGGGTTAAAGCCACAAGATCATAGCGACGGTAGCGATACAAGTGGCCAATCATCTTTAGCTCGTCTCTACCGACTGACAGAAAAGTCCGTCTTTACCTGGTATTTATCTGAAGATAAATTCGAGTTAATATCCACCAAATACCGGGATAATATGACATTTATATGAGTCAATAGCGACGAAGTGGAGACGGCTCCTTATCCTATAAATGGCCCCGCTGCAGTCATCGATCACCAACTTCATAAATGACGATAATTAACTTATTGAGACACCTATTAATCTTCCTCTTTCACCTGATCGTCTTAATCGTCTTTATATTCGTGTTGCGTGAAGAAAGAAAGTTACCAACCAAAAGAAGCCAAGTATTTCTCGATGGCAGCCGTTTTCGCACCGTTGTCAATGGTAACCAGGTGAGCCCTCTGGTCCACGCAGGTCCTGTTGGCACCATTCCAATTTTTCGACTCATTAAAAGCCCGGAAGCAGAAATCAGTTTCCGGGTCGTACACATAACCCGGGTGCTGCAGACAAGCTGGAGGATGGACAGAAAAATTACAATTTATCGATTAACCTATTGATTTATTTCAAAAATGCCAATCAATAATTATCGATCAGAAATTAAAAAAAGGGACATCAAGAGTTTTATTCCATTTGTTATCAAAGAAAATGGTAAGTTTGGAACCGTCATTAAGTTTTTGTTACCTTTCAAATACCAGTAACAGTCCGTGGTTGTGTCAAAGTCACGTGCATCCCCCTACACACAGTATCTACAGAACTCCTAACAAAGGGGAGGTCCGCTCTACGGTATCAGTAATGGCCGACCTAGAGAGCGGGAAAGTCGATTTATGTCTGACTAATGTAAATAAAAGCAAAAATGAAAATTTTGAAATATTTAAATATAAACTATTTCGTTGTGTTATCTGTAACAAAGCAGATTTAAACATAGGTGAGGGACATCATTATGATTACAATAACAACAACAAGATATCGTAAAGTAAATCACTGAAAAATAGAACAGTTCAGCTTTATTTCAATCAGTATAATCCTCGTGACCTAAGTTCATCAATACATTCCAACGCGGTAGTAATAACTTGTAATTTATTATTATTATTATTATTATATTTATTATTATTATTATTATTATTATTATTATTATTATTATTATTATTATTATTATTATTATTATTATTATTATTATTATTATTAATCAATATACACAAAAGAAATTAGATAAAAATTCTTGTGACAGAAATACAAAAATCTGTTTGCTCCATATGTACCGATCGATATCTTCCAGTGATATCGATCCGTGTAATTATATACAACAGCCAGATTAGTATATGCCATAAACGGGATGTCCACTTCGGCCAATACCTCCACTGGGGATGACAGTTTATCCAGATTTCTTTTCCGTAGAGGAATGAAATCCTTGTGTGGATATCTTCTAAAATGTCTAATTTAAACGTTTATTACATCTAAATCACACTTATTGTATGTAAGGGTTAAGTGATAACTTACATTTTCTTTTAAGAAGAACTTGGTTTGGAACAAAGTTTCAAAACCACTGTAACAGAAGCTTCCAGAATAATGAGGGGATATAACTCCATCGGAGATTTACAGCGGCTAATACAAGAGAACAAATGCTACAAACTACTCATGATTCCATACCTGTTAGATACCAGAAAATGGTTTTAGATAAAGAATTTACTGGCAAACGAAGTTGACAGCGACAGTACTGCGGGATAATAATTGGTGACCATTTCTCGACACTAGAGGCGCTAGCGAAAGTCTGGATCACGTGATGTTTCTTCGTGATAAAGTAAATAAATTAAATTAACTAAAATTCGAAAGGCAACTAAACAGATAATATTAACAGTTAATTTGACTATATTAGAATATCGATTTCACGTTTGTTATTGTGAAGGAAGTAAAATTAAGATGAATTTCAAATCGACGAGTACAATAAATGAAAGTTAGGTTTTAGTATTCAACATAATATTTGTTCACTTTTTTGTTGTCGATATTTCTGACCAATGAAAATGGCCGATCCGTTCAAAGATGTCCGCTACGTCATTTCCGCTTCCGTTGTTTAGGTGAACGTTCAATTTCGCCTTGCACGTGAGTCCACCACGTAGCACATCTCAATTCCCTGCCCACAAACTTCAAACGAAACCATTTAGCCGCTCGTCGAGGTCGAAGAAGATAATATTCTGCAATCTGATTACCTTCAGGTATTTGATGGAGAGGAAGACGAGTCTGGGGGAGGGGCAGAGACTGGGAGAAGACTCGCACCTGTAGGCTATGATCAGGCGTACGATTCAACTGATGGAGGACCAAATGAGAGCAGTCAGAAGGAAACTGGAGAGGACGGAGAGCGAACAACGGTAAGATGAGTCTGAAGCTGACCGAAATCCGTCAGAATACCTGTCGCAAGTTTGGATAACGATCTTTAAATATTATTATTAATATTATTTACTAAATATAAAAGAAAAATTTCGACAAAGATCCGAAATAAATCTCAAGAAAGTATACCATCCGGTAGTTCGATATGTTACTATTCCAATCACATCGATAGGATATTTACCAATATTATAAAAACTACTCGGTGATAACATTCGATCTCAACGAAGGGCAGCAGAAAGAGATGAGGAAGGCAAACGGGACACCTGCTGATCTTCTAAAATTACAGAGAAAAAGCGAGATAAAAAATATCTGCCCTGAATTAACCGTTTTGTTGCCTAAATCCCACGATTTGCGCTGCTCTTTTTATCCAGTATTTTTACTGTAATATTACGTCTAATAACATTAATAGTTAACTTCATAAAGTAGAGTCAAACATATTAAAGTCTGTACAAAGGTTCACTCGAAAGAACGAAAACGTAACCAAGAATTTTTCCTGACGTTTAATCTCACGACAATCAAACAATTTTTGTAAATATTTTTCTTAACTAAAATAGAAGTATTGTTTTATAAATTTCGAGTCTGACGGCGACAAGTCATTCACCAGTACAATCGATTGTTCATTGTTACAGACTGAAAGGCAGTAAACGGAGAACAACAACGATGGAGTTTTGTCAACGAATAACAATCAGTGGCTCCTACATCACCGGTTGGAAAATTATCATTCAACTGTTCCATAGACACGACAATTATAACGAAATTCCCTCACACACATTTATCGTATCGTACTCTACCAAACTCAGTGACTTAAACCATTGTCCTCTTTGCGTTCTGATGAGATCCCCTGTCAGCAGACAGGTGTCCGGTTCCGTCACCGAGTTCAGCTTAGACAGGTAGAGAGTCAGGAATGATCGAGTCTCCGGTTCACCTGAGCTGTCGGGTGGCGACTTTGAGGCTGGAAAGTGACCAGTGGTTCAGCAAATGGCAGCTCAGACGGCTCTGTCCGTTCACACAAATCAATTATTCTATACTAATGATGTTTTCATTTTACTTTCAAATTTGTATAAAAACTAGCGATAAGGTTCTCAGTTCGTGTGTGTGTGTGTGTGTGTGTGTGTGTTGGCGGAATGTTTGATGTGTACACACAATTATTAATGGTGGTATATTTTAATAGATCAGAGTTGGAATCTTTATCTATCATTTGTTAGCCACGAACAGTACCAAACAAAGTTAGATACAGTGACGACGGTAACCAATGACAACTTACCTGTATTTTGCACAAAGGTGTAAGTCGGGAGGAGGGAGGAATTCTGTCGGCCACCCTCGACAGGGACGATCAGGTCGTTTTGAGGGCTGCACGATTCCATCCCCGGCTGGTAGATGAACCAGAGACAGCCGTCAGTT
This sequence comes from Nautilus pompilius, assembly GCA_018389105.1. Taxonomy (NCBI): domain Eukaryota; kingdom Metazoa; phylum Mollusca; class Cephalopoda; order Nautilida; family Nautilidae; genus Nautilus; species Nautilus pompilius. The sequence continues at coordinate 6,552 of JACATO010001455.1, forward strand.
CGCAGGCACAGCAGCCCGCACTCCAGACTCCCTCTCACCTGGTCATAGCGGGTCAAAGCGGAGCCGGTCAGCGGGCCGTGAGGAGAATCCTCGACTCTGGTGAAGAATCTTGCTCGGGTTTGCAGCAGACCCCGAGAGTTTGTAACGTAGATCAGAAAGAGGAAGAAGGAAGCGGCTGCTTTCGTCTTCTCCATCTCGCCGGACGTCAATCTCTGAAGTTCGGAGCCCGCCGTCTGGATGAGGATGAGCTGCTCGATATCCTTAGTTGAGAATCGGGTGACCGCTGTGAAAACTTTTCAGGGAGTCGACTGATTGATGCTCCCTGTGGCTGTGGGATATCGATCCCAAAGTGCTTAAATGAACAATGACAGCTCCTATGGTGCCGATGCACTTATCTGTCCAGGTAGCTAGCACCTGAGCACTAGAAACAACAAACCTGAAGCCATTGCCTGTCCTTCCTTCTCCTGCCTAAGCTCTTTACCATTTATTGCTGAACGTTTTCTCCAACAAAAAAGCTTAGGCGAAGCGTGAAATCCCTAAGCTAACCCCTTTTTAAAACAAAAGTAAATGGTCTTTCTGCTGTTCTGAATTCCAATCCCTCAACAGATGGCGCTGTCTTGATGATCCGCTCGATTATAGTTGAAAAATCGTAACATTCTTCACTTTTTATTGTTGTTAAAGTTTTGGCGCGTGACGTCTCTTCGTTTGGTTTGTTTGAAAACCTCTAAAAATTTCCTTTAACCTAAATGTGGTCCAACCAGGGTCTACGGTTCAGTAGATGCAATTGATTGCGACACCTACCGACCACGCCAGGCACTAACCATTGTTTGCCCAGGTTAATCAGCATCTTTCCGTCGTCCGAGGCGGCTCGTGGCCCGCCAGGTGAAAGGAAAGATAAATATAACTTTACTAGGGACCATTCAATTATTATTATTATTATTATTATTATTATTATTATTATTATTATTATTATTATTATTATTATTATTATTATTATTATTATTATTATTATTATTATTATTATTAGTTTGAATTTCGTTGTTTTCTATTTATTATAATAAAAAGATATTTTTTGTCAGAAAAACGAAATAAATCCGAATACAATATACCATCCGATAGTTCGATACGTTACTTTTCCAATCAGATCGATATGATATTAGTTAATATTCTGAAACTAAACTTGGGGGTAGACTTCGATCTTAACGAAGGGCGGCGGCAGATAGAGAAGATGAAGATAAACAGGACACCTGCTGACTTTCTAAAATTAGGGGAGAACGGGGGCTGGTTGTAATATTTTACACGAAATCAACCCTCATTCTTCACATTTTGAAAATGTAGCAGCGTTTTTAGTGCAAACAAATAAAGGTCCACTGCTCTTAATATTGCAGGAATATTTTAACTCTAATCTGTTAAATGATGAGAGCAGGAGAGTAAAAACACCATGTGACCCAAAGTGTTACAATTTACCCCGCATGTGGGGCAAGTTGTAACAGTACGTGGGGCTTTATTGTAACACTGTTACAACCGGCCCCTTTAGTGTTTTCTAATACTATTACATACCACATAATGGAAATTTTAAAAAGCTATCTGTAGATAATTAGAACTTTAATCAAACAGAGAACAAAACAAAACTGATAACGGAAATTTTAGGCTGAGTCATCTGAGTGGCAGATCTGGCAGATGTAGACTCTTTGTTCCTGGATGCCTTCTTCAGGCGACCGGTCCTTACAAACCACCCTCTGTATCCGTTGTTCATTCGGACGACTGTTGGAGTCAGGTTCGCAGAACACTAGACAGAAGCATCCATTATCATCCGAGTCGGTGTTGGCACAGTTGCAGCTCAGTATTTTCTTTGCACTCTCCTTTTTGGTAATTTCCTCCTCGCAGCAGCTTCAGTCCTCCTACACCTCTTTCCATCTTCTGCAGACAGTGCATCTTTTTCAGGAGTGTCAGTCAAAATGGCTGCCTTCCTTAGCTTTTCCCCTTTGGATGCCATCTGTCTGGAAGCTGCTTTTGGAAACGGTCTAACCTGCTTGGGGGGGGTGAGGTTGTTGCATCCTTTGGTATGATCGTATGTGCTGAGGGAAATGTACGATTTGGGGTCTCTTGCTTCAAAGTTGAGGCCGGAGCTTATCTCTGGGCATGCTGTGGGCTAGAAGTCTGGATTTGTGTTTCCGAGGTGATGTCCTCAACAAGCAGCCCACCGATCAATCTTCCTTCCTCGGTGTCAGATCGATCTCCTGATCAGTTGACAGGCTCGTTCTTCATGGATCAGTGACGTAGAGGCCGTCAGACAACAACGAATATTAACATTTAATATCGCCCATAGTAACTCTTCACCTGAGGGAAAGAGAGTTTGTGCGAGAGGCTAACCTAATATTTATCTCTTTGTTCTCTATCGGGCAGTAAAATAGAAGTTAGATATTTTGTTTATTTTAAAATTTTTAATTTTTTTATATTCAGCTTTACTTAGTAAATTAGGGAGCTTTGTCGGGGCACCTACAAGTCGCAAGCACCGAGAGCTTACAGACCGGCAGCCGGGGCTCCGTGAGGAACAGGGGACAGCTACTTCACCTGTCCGGTGTTCAGCGAGGAAGCGTCCGGGTTCTTCATCTCTGGAACACGCAGACGAACTCAGCCCCGGACTAAAGAGATTCTCCTACCTATTTATGTCTTTATAAAAAGGAAACAAACATAAATTACTCTCATAAATGCAGATTATATTCACTGTTCAGGAAAATTGATGACGTTGCTTCTTTAATTCCGTTTAAAAGGAATTGCGGTCACCCGACCAAATATCCAAACAGGACCCGTGCGGTTCAGTCCTGTGACGTCATCTCTCATCTGGAACAAGTCTGATGTTTCAGCAGAAGCGGAAATGGTTTCCCTCAGAACCAAAACCGGGTATTGTAAAAATCGGTTCACAAATCAATGTGAAAAGGGTTCTATCGATCTTAATACTTGCATCGTAAACCTATCGGATCAACTCTACACTAAATTTATTTACCTTTAATATCTGATCCTTGTGATTACTAGGCGATGAGGGTCTGTTGTAAACACGAAAAGCTCTGTTTTCCTCACCTTTAATCAGGACGGACATAAAGATCCAATACCAACTTTACGTGACATTTACTTGTTTATTAATTCTTATATTTAATGCAAAGTAAATTTCACAAAAATCTTTCTTTCTCTCAAAACGTTGAAGCTCAAATTCTTGTCGCCCGGTGATGGATCCTTACGTCAGCCATTAAGGATCAGTAAAGATGACTGACAGGTTTGTGTTAACTGCCGGACATGGAAAAGAAAGGAGAGAGTGGAGCAAAGATGGACAACTTTATTCACGTCAATAAACAGAACATCCAAATACTGTTGTATGACCACCTTATACTGGATCGTCTAACAGCGAACAATTTACGTCGAGTGTTTGTAATTAAATTCAAATATAAGAGATCTTCGTTACAAGGGGTCAACAAACTCTAAAGGTCGCTCAACCATTACACACAACAGTGAAATTCGCTTCACAACAACATAAAAATAGGAATCATTTTTGCAGGAAATCTCTGCCAAAGTTTTGTCTGAGTCCTCAAAGACATTTTGTAACGGATGTGTTGCTGCCAGGTAAATGAGAGGAGGGAGATGTTCATGATTTAGCTTCTCCTTCCTTCTTAGACGTCCTTTTGACAGATGAAAGACAAGAAGAATCCAGTACATAGTTGTCGTCCCACTTCCAATTCATGGACTTCCATAGACAGACACACTTTTGAGACGGATTGCTCGGTTCACCTGAGGCCCAGTTCTGGTAATCGAGTGGTTTGGAATCCCAGGTGGTCCAAACATTTCCACCTTCTACTACTCCTATCCAGTATCCGGAAGAGCTGGCTACAGGATAAAAGAGAAACAAACAAAACAACAACAACAATTCGCCATTCTGTAGAAGGAGGCTGCGTCTTCAAGACCAGATGTGTTATTTATGGTTACAAAATTAAGACACTTCATTTAAAATTATGAGACCATCCACAGAATACAGAATCACCTAATTCCCCTTTCATCAATTTATTCCAATAACAATTAAATATTCCGGCAAGAAATCTGAAAAGGGAATCACCTCGGTAAACCAAACAAATCACCTGTTTTCTCCGTTTCACTCCAAAGATCAATAAAACTCCTATTTTCCGATTCTGTACTGATACCATCCTCCAGATCATTGGGCAGGACGTCGATGTGAGGGCCTTTTAAGTCTAGGACCCCTGATAGCGCTGGAGGGGTGCAGCGACTGCAGTTCTAGGGGACACTTAACGAGGATGACCCGACATTAAAAGTGTCACTTACAGAACCGTGGAGTGGAGGGGAAGGTAAAGAGCTAATAGGAAAGATGGCTAAGACTAAGACAGATCTGAACGGTTCCTATCGGTGAGGAGGGTTAAAGCCACAAGATCATAGCGACGGTAGCGATACAAGTGGCCAATCATCTTTAGCTCGTCTCTACCGACTGACAGAAAAGTCCGTCTTTACCTGGTATTTATCTGAAGATAAATTCGAGTTAATATCCACCAAATACCGGGTAATATGACATTTATATGAGTCAATAGCGACGAAGTGGAGACGGCTCCTTATCCTATAAATGGCCCCGCTGCAGTCATCGATCACCAACTTCATAAATGACGATAATTAACTTATTGAGACACCTATTAATCTTCCTCTTTCACCTGATCGTCTTAATCGTCTTTATATTCGTGTTGCGTGAAGAAAGAAAGTTACCAACCAAAAGAAGCCAAGTATTTCTCGATGGCAGCCGTTTTCGCACCGTTGTCAATGGTAACCAGGTGAGCCCTCTGGTCCACGCAGGTCCTGTTGGCACCATTCCAGGTTTTCGACTCATTAAAAGCCCGGAAGCAGAAATCAGTTTCCGGGTCGTACACATAACCCGGATGCTGCAGACAAGCTGGAGGATGGACAGAGAAATTACAATTTATCGATTAACCTATTGATTTATTTCAAAAATGCCAATCAATAATTATCGATCAGAAACTAAAAAAGGGACATCAAGAGTTTTATTCCATTTGTTATCAAAGAAAATGGTAAGTTTGGAACCGTCATTAAGTTTTTGTTACCTTTCAAATACCAGTAACAGTCCGTGGTTGTGTCAAAGTCACGTGCATCCCCCTACACACAGTATCTACAGAACTCCTAACAAAGGGGAGGTCCGCTCTACGGTATCAGTAATGGCCGACCTAGAGAGCGGGAAAGTCGATTTATGTCTGACTAATGTAAATAAAAGCAAAAATGAAAATTTTGAAATATTTAAATATAAACTATTTCGTTGTGTTATCTGTAACAAAGCAGATTTAAACATAGGTGAGGGACATCATTATGATTAAATAACAACAACAAGATATCGTAAAGTAAATCACTGAAAAATAGAACAGTTCAGCTTTATTTCAATCAGTATAATTCTCGTGACCTAAGTTCATCAATACATTCCAAGGCGGTAGTTAATAACTTGTATTATTATTATTAATATTATTATTATTATTATTATTATTATTATTATTATTATTATTATTATTATTATATTATTATTATTATTATTATTTTATTATTATTATTATTATTATTATTAATATTACTAATCAAATATGCACAAAAGAAATTAGATAAAAATTCTTGTGACAGAAATACAAAAATCTGTTTGCTCCATATGTACCGATCGATATCTTCCAGTGATATCGATCCGTGTAATTATATACAACAGCCAGATTAGTATATGCCATAAACGGGATGTCCACTTCGGCCAATACCTCCACTGGGGATAACAGTTTATCCAGATTTTCTTTTCCGTAGAGGAATGAAATCCTTGTGTGGATATCTTCTAAAATGTCTAATTTAAAAACGTTTATTACATCTAAATTACACTTATTGTATGTAAGGGTTAAGTGATAACTTACATTTTCTTTTAAGAAGAACTTGGTTTGGAACAAAGTTTCAAAACCACTGTAACAGAAGCTTCCAGAATAATGAGGGGATATAACTCCATCGGAGATTTACAGCGGCTAATACAAGAGAACAAATGCTACAAACTACTCATGATTCCATACCTGTTAGATACCAGAAAATGGTTTTAGATAAAGAATTTACTGGCAAACGAAGTTGACAGCGACAGTACTGCGGGATAATAATTGGTGACCATTTCTCGACACTAGAGGCGCTAGCGAAAGTCTGGATCACGTGATGTTTCTTCGTGATAAAGTAAATAAATTAAATTAACTAAAATTCGAAAGGCAACTAAACAGATAATATTAACAGTTAATTTGACTATATTAGAATATCGATTTCACGTTTGTTATTGTGAAGGAAGTAAAATTAAGATGAATTTCAAATCGACGAGTACAATAAATGAAAGTTAGGTTTTAGTATTCAACATAATATTTGTTCACTTTTTTGTTGTCGATATTTCTGACCAATGAAAATGGCCGATCCGTTCAAAGATGTCCGCTACGTCATTTCCGCTTCCGTTGTTTAGGTGAACGTTCAATTTCGCCTTGCACGTGAGTCCACCACGTAGCACATCTCAATTCCCTGCCCACAAACTTCAAACGAAACCATTTAGCCGCCGCTCGTCGAGGTCGAAGAAGATAATATTCTGCAATCTGATTACCTTCAGGTATTTGATGGAGAGGAAGACGAGTCTGGGGGAGGGGCAGAGACTGGGAGAAGACTCGCACCTGTAGGCTATGATCAGGCGTACGATTCAACTGATGGAGGACCAAATGAGAGCAGTCAGAAGGAAACTGGAGAGGACGGAGAGCGAACAACGGTAAGATGAGTCTGAAGCTGACCGAAATCCGTCAGAATACCTGTCGCAAGTTTGGATAACGATCTTTAAATATTATTATTAATATTATTTACTAAATATAAAAGAAAAATTTCGACAAAGATCCGAAATAAATCTCAAGAAAGTATACCATCCGGTAGTTCGATATGTTACTATTCCAATCACATCGATAGGATATTTACCAATATTATAAAAACTACTCGGTGATAACATTCGATCTCAACGAAGGGCAGCAGAAAGAGATGAGGAAGGCAAACGGGACACCTGCTGATCTTCTAAAATTACAGAGAAAAAGCGAGATAAATAAATATCTGCCCTGAATTAACCGTTTTGTTGCCTAAATCCCACGATTTGCGCTGCTCTTTTTATCCAGTATTTTTACTGTAATATTACGTCTAATAACATTAATAGTTAACTTCATAAAGTAGAGTCAAACATATTAAAGTCTGTACAAAGGTTCACTCGAAAGAACGAAAACGTAACCAAGAAAGAATTTTTCCTGACGTTTAATCTCACGACAATCAAACAATTTTTGTAAATATTTTTCTTAACTAAAATAGAAGTATTGTTTTATAAATTTCGAGTCTGACGGCGACAAGTCATTCACCAGTACAATCGATTGTTCATTGTTACAGACTGAAAGGCAGTAAACGGAGAACAACAACGATGGAGTTTTGTCAACGAATAACAATCAGTGGCTCCTACATCACCGGTTGGAAAATTATCATTCAACTGTTCCATAGACACGACAATTATAACGAAATTCCCTCACACACATTTATCGTATCGTACTCTACCAAACTCAGTGACTTAAACCATTGTCCTCTTTGCGTTCTGATGAGATCCCCTGTCAGCAGACAGGTGTCCGGTTCCGTCACCGAGTTTAGCTTAGACAGGTAGAGAGTCAGGAATGATCGAGTCTCCGGTTCACCTGAGCTGTCGGGTGGCGACTTTGAGGCTGGAAAGTGACCAGTGGTTCAGCAAATGGCAGCTCAGACGGCTCTGTCCGTTCACACAAATCAATTATTCTATACTAATGATGTTTTCATTTTACTTTCAAATTTGTATAAAAACTAGCGATAAGGTTCTCAGTTCGTGTGTGTGTGTGTAGGTGTGTTGGCGGAATGTTTGATGTGTACACACAATTATTAATGGTGGTATATTTTAATAGATCAGAGTTGGAATCTTTATCTATCATTTGTTAGCCACGAACAGTACCAAACAAAGTTAGATACAGTGACGACGGTAACCGATGACAACTTACCTGTATTTTGCACAAAGGTGTAAGTCGGGAGGAGGGAGGAATTCTGTCGGCCACCCTCGAGAGGGACGATCAGGTCGTTTTGAGGGCTGCACGATTCCATCCCCGGCTGGTAGGTGAACCAGAGACAGCCGTCAGTTTGCAGGCACAGCAGCCCGCACTCCAGACTCCCTCTCACCTGGTCATAGCGGGTCAAAGCGGAGCCGGTCAGCGGGCCGTGAGGAGAATCCTCGACTCTGGTGAAGAATCTTGCTCGGGTTTGCAGCAGACCCCGAGAGTTTGTAACGTAGATCAGAAAGAGGAAGAAGGAAGCGGCTGCTTTCGTCTGCTCCATCTCGCCGGACGTCAATCTCTGAAGTTCGGAGCCCGCCGTCTGGATGAGGATGAGCTGCTCGATATCCTTAGTTGAGAATCGGGTGACCGCTGTGAAAACTTTTCAGGGAGTCGACTGATTGATGCTCCCTGTGGACTGTGGGATATCGATCCCAAAGTGCTTAAATGAACAATGACAGCTCCTATGGTGCCGATGCACTTATCTGTCCAGGTAGCTAGCACCTGAGCACTAGAAACAACAAACCTGAAGCCATTGCCTGTCCTTCCTTCTCCTGCCTAAGCTCTTTACCATTTATTGCTGAACGTTTTCTCCAACAAAAAAGCTTAGGCGAAGCGTGAAATCCCTAAGCTAACCCCTTTTAAAACAAAAGTAAATGGTCTTTCTGCTGTTCTGAATTCCAATCCCTCAACAGATGGCGCTGTCTTGATGATCCGCTCGATTATAGTTGAAAAATCGTAACATTCTTCACCTTTTATTGTTGTTAAAGTTTTGGCGCGTGACGTCTCTTCGTTTGGTTTGTTTGAAAACCTCTAAAAATTTCCTTTAACCTAAATGTGGTCCAACCAGGGTCTATGGTTCGGTAGATGCAATTGATTACGACACCTACCGACCACGCCAGGTACTAACCATTGTTTGCCCAGGTTAATCAGCATCTTTCCGTCGTCCGAGGCGGCTCGTGGCCCGCCAGGTGAAAGGAAAGATAAATATAACTTTACTAGGGACCCTTCAAATTATTATTTATTATTATTATTATTATTATTATTATTATTATTATTATTATTATTATTATTATTATTATTATTATTATTATTATTATTATTATTATTATTATTTATTATTATTATTATTATTATTATTATTATTATTATTATTATTATTATTATTATATATTATTAGTATTGAATTTCGTTGTTTTCTATTTATTATAATAAAAAGATATTTTTTGTCAGAAAAACGAAATAAATCCGAATACAATATACCATCCGATAGTTCGATACGTTACTTTTCCAATCAGATCGATATGATATTAGTTAATATTCTGAAACTAAACTTGGGGGTAGACTTCGATCTTAACGAAGGGCGGCAGATAGAGAAGATGAAGATAAACAGGACACCTGCTGACTTTCTAAAATTAGGGGAGAACGGGGGCTGGTTGTAATATTTTACACGAAATCAACCCTCATTCTTCACATTTTGAAAATTGTAGCAGCGTTTTTAGTGCAAACAAATAAAGGTCCACTGCTCTTAATATTGCAGGAATATTTAACTCTAATCTGTTAAATGATGAGAGCAGGGAGTAAAAAACACCATGTGACCCAAAGTGTTACAATTTACCCCGCATGTGGGGCAAGTTGTAACAGTACGTGGGGCTTTATTGTAACACTGTTACAACCGGCCCCTTTAGTGTTTTCTAATACTATTACATACCACATAATGGAAATTTTAAAAAGCTATCTGTAGATAATTAGAACTTTAATCAAACAGAGAACAAAACAAAACTGATAACGGAAATTTTAGGCTGAGTCATCTGAGTGGCAGATCTGGCAGATGTAGACTCTTTGTTCCTGGATGCCTTCTTCAGGCGACCGGTCCCTTACAACCACCCGCTGTACCCGTTGTTCATTCGGACGACTGTTGGAGTAAGGTTCGCAGAACACTAGACAGAAGCATCCATTATCATCCGAGTCGGTGTTGGCACAGTTGCAGCTCAGTATTTTCTTTGCACTCTCCTTTTTGGTAATTTCCTCCTCGCAGCAGCTTCAGTCCTCCTACACCTCTTTCCATCTTCTGCAGACAGTGCATCTTTTTCAGGAGTGTCAGTCAAAATGGCTGCCTTCCTTAGCTTTTTCCCCTTTGGATGCCATCTGTCTGGAAGCTGCTTTTGGAAACGGTCTAACCTGCTTGGGGGGGGGGTGAGTTGTTGCATCCTTTGGTATGATCGTATGTGCTGAGGGAAATGTACGATTTGGGGTCTTTTGCTTCAAAGTTGAGGCCGGAGCTTATCTCTGGGCATGCTGTGGGCTAGAAGACTGGATTTGTGTTTCCGAGGTGATGTCCTCAACAAGCAGCCCACCGATCAATCTTCCTTCCTCGGTGTCAGATCGATCTCCTGATCAGCTGCCAGGCTCGTTCTTCATGGATCACTGACGTAGAGGCCGTCAGGCAACAACGAATATTAACATTTAATATCGCCCATAGTAACTCTTCACCTGAGGGAAAGAGAGTTTGTGCGAGAGGCAAACCTAATATTTATCTCTTTGTTCTCTATCGGGCAGTAAAATAGAAGTTAGATATTTTGTTTAATTTTAAAATTTTTATATTCAGCTTTTGTTACTTAGTAAATTAGGGAGCTTTGTCGGGGCACCTACAAGTCGCAAGCACCGAGAGCTTACAGACCGGCAGCCGGGGCTCCGTGAGGAACAGGGGACAGCTACTTCACCTGTCCGGTGTTCAGCGAGGAAGCGTCCGGGTTCTTCATCTCTGGAACACGCAGACGAACTCAGCCCCGGACTAAAGAGATTCTCCTACCTATTTATGTCTTTATAAAAAGGAAACAAACATAAATTACTCTCATAAATGCAGATTATATTCACTGTTCAGGAAAATTGATGACGTTGCTTCTTTAATTCCGTTTAAAAGGAATTGCGGTCACCCGACCAAATATCCAAACAGGACCCGTGCGGTTCAGTCCTGTGACGTCATCTCTCATCTGGAACAAGTCTGATGTTTCAGCAGAAGCGGAAATGGTTTCCCTCAGAACCAAAACCGGGTATTGTAAAAATCGGTTCACAAATCAATGTGAAAAGGGTTCTATCGATCTTAATACTTGCATCGTAAACCTATCGGATCAACTCTACACTAAATTTATTTACCTTTAATATCTGATCCCTTGTGATTACTAGGCGATGAGGGTCTGTTGTAAACACGAAAAGCTCTGTTTTCCTCACCTTTAATCAGGACGGACATAAAGATCCAATACCAACTTTACGTGACATTCACTTGCTTATTAATTCTTATATTTAATTCAAAGTAAATTTAACAAAATCTTTCTTTACTCTCAAAACGTTGAAGCTCAAATCCTTGTCGCCCAGTGATGGATCCTTACGTCAGCCATTAAGGATAAGTAAAGATGACTGACAGGTTTGTGTTAACTGCCGGACATGGAAAAGAAAGGAGAGAGTGGAGCAAAGATGGACAACTTTATTCACGTCAATAAACAGAACATCCAAACACTGTTGTATGACCACCTTATACTGGATCGTCTAACAGCGAACAATTTACGTCGAGTGTTTGTAATTAAATTCAAATATAAGAGATCTTCGTTACAAGGGGTCAACAAACTCTAAAGGTCGCTCAACCATTACACACAACAGTGAAATTCGCTTCACAACAACATAAAAATAGGAATCATTTTTGCAGGAAATCTCTGCCAAAGTTTTGTCTGAGTCCTCAAAGACATTTTGTAACGGATGTGTTGCTGCCAGGTAAAAAGAGAGGAGGGAGATGTTCATGATTTAGCTTCTCCTTCCTTCTTAGACGTCCTTTTGACAGATGAAAGACAGAAGATCCAGTACAATAGTTGTCGTCCCACTTCCAATTCTTGAACTTCCATAGATAGACACACTTATGAGGCGGATTTTGAGGAGTCGGTTCACCTGAGGCCCAGTTCTGGTAATCGAGTGTTTGGAATCCCAGGTGGTGCAAACATTTCCACCATTTCCATCCTACTCCTATCCAGTATCCGGAAGAGCTGGCTACAGGATAAAAGAGAAACAAACAAAACAACAACAACAATTCGCCAATCTGTAGAAGGAGGCTGCGTCTTCAAGACCAGATGTGTTATTTATGGTTACAAAATTAAGACACTTCATTTAAAATTATGAGACCATCCACAGAATACAGAATCACCTAATTCCCTTTTCATCAATTTATTCCAATAGCAATTCAATATTCCGGCAAGAAATCTGAAAAGGGAATCACCTCGGTAAACCAAACAAATCACCTGTTTTCTCCGTTTCACTCCAAAGATCAATAAAACTCCTATTTCCAGATTCTGTACTAATACCATCCTCCTGATCATTGGGCAGGACGTCGATGTGAGGGCCTTTTAAGTCTAGGACCCCTGATAGCGCTGGAGGGGTGCAGCGACTGTAGTTCTAGGGGACACTTAACGAGGATGACCCGACATTAAAAGTGTCACTTACAGAACCGTGGAGTGGAGGGGAAGGTAAAGGGCTAATAGGAAAGATGGCTAAGACTAAGACAGATCTGGACGGTTTTCCTATCGGTGAGGAGGGTTAAAGCCACAAGATCATAGCGACGGTAGCGATACAAATGGCCAATCATCTTTAGCTCGTCTCTACCGACTGACAGAAAAGTCCGTCTTTACCTGGTATTTATCTGAAGATAAATTCGAGTTAATATCCACCAAATACCGCGATAATATGACATTTATATGAGTCAATAGCGACGAAGTGGAGACGGCTCCTTATCCTATAAATGGCCCCGCTGCAGTCATCGATCACCAACTTCATAAATGACGATAATTAACTTATTGAGACACCTATTAATCTTCCTCTTTCACCTGATCGTCTTAATCGTCTTTATATTCGTGTTGCGTGAAGAAAGAAAGTTACCAACCAAAAGAAGCCAAGTATTTCTCGATGGCAGCCGTTTTCGCACCGTTGTCAATGGTAACCAGGTGAGCCCTCTGGTCCACGCAGGTCCTGTTGGCACCATTCCAATTTTTCGACTCACTAAAAGCCCGGAAGCAGAAATCAGTTTCCGGGTCGTACACATAACCCGGATGCTGCAGACAAGCTGGAGGATGGACAGAAAAATTACAATTTATCGATTAACCTTTTGATTTCTTTCAAAAATGCCACTCAATAATTATCGATCAGAAATTAAAAAAGGGACATCAAGAGTTTTATTCCATTTGTTATCAAAGAAAATGGTAAGTTTGGAACCGTCATTAAGTTTTTGTTACCTTTCAAATACCAGTAACAGTCCGTGGTTGTGTCAAAGTCACGTGCATCCCCCTACACACAGTATCTACAGAACTCCTAACAAGGGGAGGTCCGCTCTACGGTATCAGTAATGGCCGACCTAGAGAGCGGGAAAGTCGATTTATGTCTGACTAATGTAAATAAAAGCAAAAATGAAAATTTTGAAATATTTAAATATAAACTATTTCGTTGTGTTATCTGTAACAAAGCAGATTTAAACATAGGTGAGGGACATCATTATGATTACAATAACAACAACAAGATATCGTAAAGTAAATCACTGAAAAATAGAACAGTTCAGCTTTAATTCAATCAGTATAATCCTCGTGACCTAAGTTCATCAATACATTCCACGGTAGTAATAACTTGTATTATTATTATTATTATTATTCTTATTATTATTATTATTATTTTATTATTATTATGATTATTATTATTATTATTATTATTATTATTATTATTATTATTATTATTATTATTATTATTATTATTATTATTATTATTGTTGTTGTTGTTGTTGTTATTATTATTATTATTATTATTATTGTTGTTGTTGTTATTATTATTATTATTATTATATTATTATTATTATTATATTATTATTATTATTATTATTATTATTATTATTATTATTATCAAATATACACAAAAGAATTTAGATAAAAATTCTTGTGACAGAAATACAAAAATCTGTTTGCTCCATATGTACCGATCGATATCTTCCAGTGATATCGATCCGTGTAATATATACAACAGCCAGATTAGTATATGCCATAAACGGGATGTCCACTTCGGCCAATACCTCCACTGGGGATAACAGTTTATCCAGATTTTCTTTTCGTAGAGGAATGAAATCCTTGTGTGGATATCTTCTAAAATGTCTAATTTAAAACGTTTATTACATCTAAATCACACTTATTGTATGTAAGGGTTAAGTGATAACTTACATTTTCTTTTAAGAAGAACTTGGTTTGGAACAAAGTTTCAAAACCACTGTAACAGAAGCTTCCAGAATAATGAGGGGATATAACTCCATCGGAGATTTACAGCGGCTAATACAAGAGAACAAATGCTACAAACTACTCATGATTCCATACCTGTTAGATACCAGAAAATGGTTTTAGATAAAGAATTTACTGGCAAACGAAGTTGACAGCGACAGTACTGCGGGATAATAATTGGTGACCATTTCTCGACACTAGAGGCGCTAGCGAAAGTCTGGATCACGTGATGTTTCTTCGTGATAAAGTAAATAAATTAAATTAACTAAAATTCGAAAGGCAACTAAACAGATAATATTAACAGTTAATTTGACTATATTAGAATATCGATTTCACGTTTGTTATTGTGAAGGAAGTAAAATTAAGATGAATTTCAAATCGACGAGTACAATAAATGAAAGTTAGGTTTTAGTATTCAACATAATATTTGTTCACTTTTTTGTTGTCGATATTTCTGACCAATGAAAATGGCCGATCCGTTCAAAGATGTCCGCTACGTCATTTCCGCTTCCGTTGTTTAGGTGAACGTTCAATTTCGCCTTGCACGTGAGTCCACCACGTAGCATATCTCAATTCCCTGCCCACAAACTTCAAACGAAACCATTTAGCCGCTCGTCGAGGTCGAAGAAGATAATGTTCTGCAATCTGATTACCTTCAGGTATTTGATGGAGAGGAAGACGAGTCTGGGGGAGGGGCAGAGACTGGGAGAAGAGACTCGCACCTGTAGGCTATGATCAGCCGTACGATTCAACTGATGGAGGACCAAATGAGAGCAGTCAGAAGGAAACTGGAGAGGACGGAGAGCGAACAACGGTAAGATGAGTCTGAAGCTGACCGAAATCCGTCAGAATACCTGTCGCAAGTTTGGCCAACGATCTTTAAATATTATTATTAATATTATTTACTAAATATAAAAGAAAAATTTCGACAAAGATCCGAAAAAATCTCAATAAAGTATACCATCCGGTAGTTCGATATGTTACTATTCCAATCACATCGATAGGATATTTACCAATATTATAAAAAGTACTCGGTGATAACATTCGATCTCAACGAAGGGCAGCAGAAAAAGAGATGAGGAAGGCAAACGGGACACCTGCTGATCTTCTAAAATTACAGAGAAAAAGCGAGATAAATAAATATCTGCCCTGAATTAACCGTTTTGTTACCTAAATCCCACGATTTGCGCTGCTCTTTTTATCCAGTATTTTTACTGTATAATATACGTCTAATAACATTAATAGTTAACTTCATAAAGTAGAGTCAAACATATTAAAGTCTGTACAAAGGTTCACTCGAAAGAACGAAAACGTAACCAAGAATTT
The DNA here is from genome assembly GCA_018389105.1 of Nautilus pompilius. Taxonomy (NCBI): domain Eukaryota; kingdom Metazoa; phylum Mollusca; class Cephalopoda; order Nautilida; family Nautilidae; genus Nautilus; species Nautilus pompilius. The sequence continues at coordinate 22,315 of JACATO010001455.1, forward strand.
TTCCTGACGTTTAATCTCACGACAATCAAACAATTTTTGTAAATATTTTTCTTAACTAAAATAGAAGTATTGTTTTAGAAATTTCGAGTCTGACGGCGACAAGTCATTCACCAGTACAATCGATTGTTCATTGTTACAGACTGAAAGGCAGTAAACGGAGAACAACAACGATGGAGTTTTGTCAACGAATAACAATCAGTGGCTCCTACATCACCGGTTGGAAAATTATCATTCAACTGTTCCATAGACACGACAATTATAACGAAATTCCCTCACACAGATTTATCGTATCGTACTCTACCAAACTCAGTGACTTAAACCATTGTCCTCTTTGCGTTCTGATGAGAACCCCTGTCAGCAGACAGGTGTCCGGTTCCGTCACCGAGTTCAGCTTAGACAGGTAGAGAGTCAGGAATGATCGAGTCCCGTCACCACTGTAGCTGTCGGGTGGCGACTTTGAGGCTGGAAAGTGACCAGTGGTTCAGCAAATGGCAGCTCAGACGGCTCTGTCCGTTCACACAAATCAATTATTCTATACTAATGATGTTTTCATTTTACTTTCAAATTTGCATAAAAATAGCGATAAGGTTCTCAGTTCGTGTGTGTGTGTGTGTGTGTGTGTGTGTGTGTGTGTGTGTGTGTGTGTGTGTGTGTGTGTAGGTGTGTTGGCGGAATGTTTGATGTGTACACACAATTATTAATGGTGGTATATTTTAATAGATCAGAGTTGGAATCTTTATCTATCATTTGTTAGCCACGAACAGTACCAAACAAAGTTAGACACAGTGACGACGGTAACCAATGACAACTTACCTGTATTTTTCAAAAAGGTGTAAGTCGGGAGGAGGGAGGAATTCTGTCGGCCATCCTCGAGAGGGACGATCAGGTCGTTTTGAGGGCTGCACGATTCCATCCCCGGCTGGTAGGTGAACCAGAGACAGCCGTCAGTTCGCAGGCACAGCAGCCCGCACTCCAGACTCCCTCTCATCTGGTCATAGCCGGTCAAAGCGGAGCCGGTCAGCGGGCCGTGAGGAGAATCCTCGACTCTGCTGAAGAAACTCCCTCGGGATTACAGCTGACTCTGGGTGTGTGTAAACACAGATCAGGCAGAGGAGGAGAATTTGGCCGGTATCATCTTCTCTATCTCGCCGGCTCTAAATGAGATGCGCCCGTCGTCCTGAAGAGATACTCGAAATCCAGAATGCAGACCGATGTAAAAGGGCGCAAGAAACTTTCACGAAATCAATTGGTTGACTTTGATCCACCGATCTCGCGAGAGTCGATATAGTTTCCAAGGTGCTGAAGTAAATTGTATAGAGGCAGAACACGTGCACCATCTGTATAATCCACTGTCTACAACTCAGCACTAAGAGCAACAAATCTAAAGGGACTCCTTTCCTTTGTCTGCCTTGTTTCGCTTCAGTTCTCTACAGTAAAAGGCTGAAGGTTGGTCGAACCTTCTTAGACGAAGCGTGAAATCGCCCACCGAGTCCTGGAGACAATTTACAAAGAAAACTGGTTTATCTGCTTCTCCGAATCATAGACTTTCAAATGATGGCGCTGTCCCGATGTTCGGCTCATTAAAGCCAAGAAATGGTGAAATATATTGCTACCTTTGTTTTCAATTTTTGTACGACGGTTCTCTAAAAATATCTATTTGTTTTAGAGAAATTTTACCTTATTTTTAATAATTGTTTGATGAAGATAAACACGTTCCAGTATTGGTCTTTCGATTGGTTGCAACGAAAAATAGCGACACATACCGAGCTAGCGAAGTACTAACTATTCACGGCCCATAACTCATCGCTTGGGTTATAAGCTGTTTCCCGTTGACGGCGACGGGTCGTAGACGACTTCAGGCACCAAAGATAAATATACTAGCAGCAGGATGTTGATTAAAAAAAAACAAGCTTTTTTCAAATACTAGCAATGTATAATGTATGACGGTTAAGTTAAGTATGGTCTATATTGCAAACGTTTGCGTGTACTGTGGATATACAAAGGGAGATAATTGCGTGAATTTAGCTTACTGACTTCAGGGACAAACGTGGTTTTCAAAGTTGCTCATTTTCAAGCATCCGGAAAATAACATTTCGTTCATAACTAAAATAGATAAATATTAAAGTAACAAATATGGTTAACTAAGCGGCCATTTTGCAGAAAGGAAACCACCAATCACGGGTGCCGTTATAAAGCTTATTGGACAGCCGCTTACCGGATGACTATTAGTTTCTTTCTTCTTTTTCTTTTGTAAACGCAGAATCGTTTAAATTAGGGAAACTGAGAAGTAGAAAAATAGCAAAGAAACCAAACAAAGTAAAGTGATATCAGGATCCATTGAATCCTGTGTTTATATGTGTAGAAAAAGAATTACTGATTACTCTCCGCTTTACGAACTTATAAGAAATTTCCGACACCGGAACCTCGTCCCCAGCAGACCTGACTTCCGGAACCTCTTCCTCATCAGTTCGATTTAAGAAAGCAAACAAACCAACCAGTCTACTGCTGATCAACGTACAAACCTAAAAGATCCCTTCTTCCTTCCAACCCCCTACCTCCAGATATACGATATAAGCAGCGACGGTGTTAGAAAACAGAAGGATGTCGGTCCGTCCATTTCCCACCTCCCATTTGTAGCCACCGAAACAGGTGACGAGGCTCAGGGTTCGAAACTCTGTCCCGGATAGTAATCGTCAGGGTTCAGGGCCCGGAGTCCAACCTCGTTAATCCATCGAAGGCTGTTCTAACGATTCTATTCCCTCCTGCCTCGGTAATGGTGATAGAGAAAAACCCAGGAAGCCTGGATGAGTCAGTTAGCTCCCTTACTACTGACGAGGAGATGGGCAAGAACCGAAACCATCACCTCTGCTGTGTCTTCTAACTAGGCGCCTTTACTAGCCATGGATTGTTTAGTCTTTGTGAGATCCCCTTCCGTGAGAGTTTCGTCCATCTTTCCCTCTTCTTTGAAAGACATGAGGAGAGTCACACACCCCCTGGTGTCGGTTTGCTGAACCCAGCGGAGCAGAACAAAAAAACGAACGACAGTTCTTAGTGTAGTAAATAATAAATAAATAAATGAATGAACCAAAAAATATATAAATAGAAATGTTTATAAACATATTTTTAATTATTTTGAAGAGATATCTTTATATAAACAGTACTAAACATAACTGAGGACATCATTTGAATTGAAATAACAACAACAACGAAGCGTAAACAATCACACAAAAACGGAACAGTTCAGCTTTAATTCAGTCAGTATCATCGATGTCTAGTGAGTTCATAAATACAGGAAAGTTTTCAATAATATGCCGGATAAAGAGACTTTCGACGCTGTATTTAATAACATTAACAATTATTATTATTATTATTATTATTATTATTATTATTATTATTATTATTATTATTATTATATTATTATTATTATTATTATTATACAAAATTCCGCAATGAATTTAATAAAATACATATCTGATGATACAATTTTTGAATCAAATCGATACAATATTTATTAATATTTGATAGCTAAACTTCGATTTTCAAGAAGGGCAGCACAAGGAGAAGAGGAAAGAGAGAACAAACCAGACACCAGCTGACTTCCTAATCCATCCTCAGCCATTGAAGCAGAGGAAATCAAGGGAGATAATTAAATGTCTGTACTGACTGTAAACCAAGCGGACATCTCTTGTGATCCTTACTTCTGACATCACAACTAAAAACTAGACGTTTGAACATGAATCTTCCTATGAAAGTAAATTAATTGCGGGTCGCAAACTTCCTGGTGATAGTGTATATAAAAGATCGGTAACTGTCCGCCTGTGGCAGTGATTGCAGACCAGCGGAAACTAACATCGCAAACTGTGACACGGCTCGACCGTGAGAATTTTACCGGTCTTAAAGCTCCGGTTGAAGATGAGCTCACTGGTGTATTTCCATGTTATCTGCTCCACTAACTCGATATTGCCCCCTGTTATCCCCTATCGAACGTGCCCGAGTTAGCCGGCCCGGGGCCAGGCAGGAAGGCCCGTTTATTTCATAGATGAAGACAGCAGCAGGAAGCAACACAGCATCAGTAGCGGCGTAGTCCTCGTCATGGCTGAACCTATCATCTCTTATTTACCAAATTTTATCTGAAAACAAATTTTTTAAAAAAACCCAGGTAGGTACTTTAACAAGTTGAGGATCATTCAAAATTCTTCCCTATAAAAAATTGTTTAAAATGTTAAAATGACAAATAAAAATTGTAAACTGGTCTGTGTACGGAATCAATTTAGAGAGGGGACGGGAAAATCGACCAAGGGATTACGGTCCCTGCTGACAGCTGTAGTAAAAGAACCAGTCTTCCAGAACATTCTCTCAGAGGCTCTGCTGCTACTTCTGACTGCCTGAGCAAACTGCACCCCGACCATCTGCTAGAATGATTTTAAAATGCAGTGAGATTTTAGAAAATAAATTACTGAACTTTATACAAGTCTGGCCACTGCTGCTTTACTGTGCTGATGCAATTATACGGAACAGAAAGAACGATTATAAATGACTGCCAAGTCCATTTGAGAATAAATGAATGAATAAGATTGTTTAATTGTAGCTCCTCTTGGCGTGTTGATTTGTTATGTCGACACCTGGACTGAGAAGCGACTCTACTATAGCTCGGGACCCGGAGGAGGGAATTGATGGACGTACAGCCGAGGTCAAAAGTTTTGTCCGCCACATCATTTTCTAATTTTGCTTGATAAAGTCGAACTACAGTCGATGGATCTGCAGCATAAAGTTACGGTGCAGTATTAAAGGGCTACGAGATTGTAGTTGTCTGTACAGTTACAGGTGAAACTACTGAAATGGTGAAATATGACAATTTGAAATCCGACAGGTAGACAGGTGACTTACAAAAACACCTTATAGATCATGACGACAGGAGAGAATCAAATAGAAAAGGACATAAGTAATAAGCCTTATTTGAGGGTAGATTTTCTTATTGTAATTTCTAGGTGGATACAAATCCTTTGAACAGGACTGTAGATACAATGATTTTATTCCAAATTTATGTCAAATTGTTTATTTTTTTAAGAGAGAGAGAGAGAGAGGAGGAGAGAGAGAGATGAGAGAGAGAGAGAGAGAGAGAGAGATGAGATGTCATCGCAGAGAGAGGAGAGATGGAGAGATGGAGATGGGAGAGAGAGAGCGAGAGAGAGAGAGAGAGAGAGAGAGTGATCATCACAGAGAGATGGAGAGATGGAGATGGAGAGAGAGAGGAGAGAGAGAGTGTGTTTCCGCTCTGATATACACCTGCTGCTCAATAACTGCTCTCTACCATCCGTTGTTCTTGGTGTCAGGAGGAGACGAGATCGTCTGCTTCACCCCATTGACGAAGACTCCAACAATCTAGAATAAGTCGTGCAGGTAAGTAGAGATAATTATTTGGATTATAAACCATTAATTAATACAACTAGAAACAGTCACGCCACAATTTTTTTTTTAAAAAATACATTTCGAAATTTAAAAAATTTGAATTTTCAGAGATGATAAAGCCACCGATGATTGGCGAGATTACATAGATAACGTAAAACTCGGTCAAAAGGAGACCTCTTCTCTCTAGAATGCAGGTACATATTTCAATAAAAAGTACAATCTAAACCTAATACACCTTTCCGAACTGAAGTTAAAGAGAAACTTTGTTGATGCAAGGATGCAGGAAGATAGTATGGCTTAGTAATGAGGCAGAAGAAAACACATCCATGTCAAAATAAATTACTAACAGCCAAATTAAATTAAAATAATCAAATATGTATTATTTTCATGTTATAATAATACGCCAAGTATGCACTTCCGTTGATCTTTTTTTTCTCCTTTTGATGCCTTTTTTTTTTAAAGGATTATCTCCCCTTTCTTACGAATCAGTCTTAACGGTGTAGAAGAAGACACGTGAATACCTGTGTCAGATACAGATCTGAATCCGCAGGTACTGCCTTCTTTGTAACGCAGAATTAATTATCGCGGTGACTCACCGTCAATCTCCTAAACTGAAACATTTTGAAAGACAGGTTTTTCCTGTCCAACCGGTCCATGTGGAAGACCGGCCCTTCACGACCGAGGAACCTTTACGGCAGGACACCGGCCAGCAGCGGGGTGTAAGGGTAAGGCTCGCAGGGTGATCCAGCTGAGTCCTTAGATTTAAATTAATTATTCAATGTCTGTTTACCCGCCTAAGTTTGATTAATAGCGGTGGTCGTTTTGCTGGAGTTCAGCTCTCATGTAGCGGGAGAGAAACTGGTCTGAATAATTAACGCTGCCGGTTTTCGCCTTCCTCAGCTGTATATATATACACCTACCTACCTACCTGTATTGGTTTAAGTACACATTATAGTAACCCATGACTTAAGTACACACACACTATAGTAACCCATGACTTAAGTACACACACATTATAGTAACCCATGACTTAAGTACACACACATTATAGTAACCCATGACTTAAGCACACACTATAGTAACCCATGATTTAAGTACATACTATAGTAACCCATGACTTAAGTACACACACATTATAGTAACCCATGACTTAAGCACACACTATAGTAACCCATGACTTAAGCACACACTATAGTAACCCATGATTTAAGTACACATTATAGTAACCCATGATTTAAGTACACACTATAGTAACCCATGATTTAAGTACACACTATAGTAACCCATGATTTAAGTACACTTATAGTAACCCATGATTTAAGTACACACTATAGTAACCCATGACTTAAGCACACACTATAGTAACCCATGATTTAAGTACACATTATAGTAACCCATGATTTAAGTACACACTATAGTAACCCATGATTTAAGTACACATTATAGTAACCCATGATTTAAGTACACATTATAGTAACCCATGACTTAAGCACACACTATAGTAACCCATGACTTAAGCACACACTATAGTAACCCATGACTTAAGCACACATTATAGTAACCCATGATTTAAGTACACACTATAGTAACCCATGATTTAAGTACACACTATAGTAACCCATGATTTAAGTACACACTATAGTAACCCATGATTTAAGTACACATTATAGTAACCCATGATTTAAGTACACACTATAGTAACCCATGATTTAAGTACACACTATAGTAACCCATGATTTAAGTACACTTTATAGTAACCCATGATTTAAGTACACACTATAGTAACCCATGATTTAAGTACACACTATAGTAACCAATGATTTAAGTACACACTATAGTAACCCATGATTTAAGTGCACACTATAGTAACCCATGATTTAAGTGCACACTATAGTAACCCATGATTTAAGTACACATTATAGTAACCCATGATTTAAGTACACACTATAGTAACCCATGACTTAAGTACACACTATAGTAACCCATGATTTAAGTGCACACTATAGTAACCCATGATTTAAGTGCACACTATAGTAACCCATGATTTAAGTACACACTATAGTAACCCATGATTTAAGTACACACTATAGTAACCCATGATTTAAGTACACACTATAGTAACCCATGATTTAAGTACACACTATAGTAACCGATGATTTAAGTACACACTATAGTAACCCATGATTTAAGTACACATTATAGTAACCCATGACTTAAGTACACATTATAGTAACCCATGACTTAAGTACACATTATAGTAACCCATGATTTAAGTACACATTATAGTAACCCATGATTTAAGTACACATTATAGTAACCCATGATTTAAGTACACATAGTAACCCATGATTTAAGTACACACTATAGTAACCCATGATTTAAGTACACATACACATTATAGTAACCCATATCTCAGGCACAGACCGTTCTTGGGGGTCATTCAGTTACATGAAAATAACCATATGACGATTGGAAATTGTACAAGACTTAACCTCTTTTTGCGCTGGACCTTTGGTCGTACAAAGCATTTTGTTTTCGTCCAAATATCTTATCGTTGGTGAGTCAGCTAATAAAGTTTTACTAATTAAATTAAAGATGTATTAATTATTTATTACTTGAATTAAATAATCCAAATTTCTAGTGATCTTTAGTTGAATAGTCACTGTAGTTATGGCTACCACTGTATCTGTACGTAGGACTATTATTAACTTTATTTTAAAATGCTGTTGTGTTAATTAGCTTGATTTTTCTTAATCTTCAGTTGAATAACATCTGTGGGAGTATGGATGAGCAAGAACAAGGAGCAAGTGGATGTGTTACTAGAAAGCAACTGTTGACAGGATTTATTGAAAAGGTATTGCATTTGTATGAAAACTGTTCTATGTATTCACAGCTTGACTGGGGAGAAAGCAGCAATGTCTTATTCTGCCCAAACACTAGATGGAGTAAGACAGGAAAATAGTTATTTGGATAAATTTTACATTAGATCTAAATAAGAAAATAAATTTAATGTTGGAAGGATATGGATGTGGAATCTGAAATTAGCTTCTCTTTTGTTGATAATTATGGTAAAGTTGGAAGCTGACAGACTGACTGATGACAAAGTTATCTACTGTGGGAAAGTTTTCTTAATTATCAGCATATATAAGCCTGTTTGACATGACAGAAATCCATGCTTTACACTTGTTCAGTAATAAAATATTTTAGTAAAATTTAAAGAGACTTTTAAACTGATGTTTTAAAAAAAGTCTATTTAAAATAATACTGTAATTGAAAGTAGTTTTGTTCAAGGCAATATTTGGACTTTTTTATTTTATTTTTATTGACTTCAGTGAGGATTGGTATTTTTTGTTTTTTTTTTAATTGTATGTCACATCTCCAATCACCAGTACTGCTGCTAGGGGTAAATACCAGTCAAAACAACCTATTTCCCTTTCTGTAACCAGTATATGAGATCTGGTGGTTAGCCTTGTGCTCAACTCCTACTTATCTGGACTTGGGACCAGCATCCCCACACGGTACAGTAGTCAGCTTAGTAACAAGTCTCTGCTATAAATTCTATTTAGATGTGGGAGGAAAGTGGAAAATCTGGATGAAACTCACACCAATAGTCCAATACTAAACAGTGAAAATAAACTATGCTGTGGGAGGTTCACCAATCATTGCTCATCGGGGATTGAATTCAAGCCCTGTGTCTGGAATATACTTCTATATTTACAGTATTGGAAATAACTATGGAAACAGGGGAAAACCTTTGGTATAAAATGCAAATAACACTTGATAGAATCACATCTTGTGTTGATATAGTACTGTGATTGGTTGTCGTGCAAATAATCATAAAATACCACACCTAGAGGAGGACTATAAAAGTATAGGCAGTGATATTGTATTTTGATGAATACTTTGGCTTCTGGACTCCTAGGAAGGATATATCACACCACAAGTATATAGAAATTAAAATCTTAGCTATTGGAGGCTACTCCATGCAGCAGATTGCAACTCATCTTCATATTTCAGGAGGAGTTGTACGCATTCTCAAGAGAATATGCAAAACTCAGTCATGCTGTTGATGTGGTTGAGAAGAGAGACCAAACTCTTTCAAAGTGGTGTTAGGTACATCAGGGTATATTTTGTACACGATAGATGATGAGCCAGTAGAGATCTCGTGAATTACTTAGCTGCAAGTGTGGGTGCTAATATTTCTTCAAGAAAAGCAAAATGCACATTAGCACAAAGTGAATGTGTGGCTACATAAAAACCTTTGCTGAGAAGAGAAACCAGATAGCAAGACTGAAATTGGTAGCAAGGATGGAATTGGGCGGACCAAACTTGGAAGAAGTGCTCTTCCCAGATGTCCACTGTTTGACAGTAATTAATGGCAGCTTGTTTGAAGGCAACCTGACAGTATAACATTCAAGTGTACAACATCTACAGCGAAGCAATGGGGTGGATTGATACAGGTGTGGTAGCGCGTATCAGAGATTTGCATAAAATTGAAAGTATACTGACTGTGAAAGGGTACACATAGGGTTTGGAAGACGTCTCATTGGGTGGGGATTTTATCTTTCAACATGACAGTGAACCAAAGCATACAACCAATGTGGTGAAAAAGTATCTGGAAAATGAGAAGGTTGATGGAACACTCACAAAGATGCCTTAGCCTGCACAACATTCTGATATGAACGATATTGAAGCTATATAGGATTATATGGCTACTGAGGAAGTCAAACAGCAACCAAACACCTTGGATGAACTCTGAAATGTGCAACAGCATATTTGGAACAATGGAAAAGGGCTAAAATACTGACTAATGCTCTGTACAATGTATTCTTTGTTTGTTTATATTTTCTGTAATAATGCAGTGTGTATGCATTATGTTTGTCTCTCAGTTGCAATTACTTGTTCTTTGTGTATAACCTGCATGTGTTTCCATAATTATTTCCAATACTGTGTGTATCTGTAATATATATTGGAGGAGTGGTTTGGAACCTACTACTACTTGGTTGACCTTTATCAACATTTTACCAAAATGTCCAAAAAAAAAAGATAGGGTGAAGTATGCGGTGATGAAAGCACAAAATTATGTTGAAGACAGGAGTTATTTACCTTCCAGAAGTTAGAGCAGCCATATATGCAATCTGAGTCTGCTTTTTATCTACCAATAATTTAGGAAATCTTCCTGCAATAAAACACACAAAAAGAAAATTCACAGACTGCCCAATTAACCTAGCAGATGAAGTAAATGTTTTTTTTTTTTTTTTTATTTACCTGCACTCTGATTTTATGATAATGTATTTTCTTTTTAACCAAGTATTGTAAAGCCGGTTTGTTTTACATAAGCCCACGTTGACCTTTACCTGTCTTGTTTAAACTTCAAGAATGATAGCTTGTTCTGTGTTGAACCTGCAAAGTTTTGCCCTCATCTGGACACCGTAGAGCCAGTCCCTGAAGAAGGTATTGATACAGCTCAGCACTGCGAGACTTGCGGAGATAAATCTGAAAACTGGGTGTGTCTTGCATGTTACAGGGTATGTACAGAAAACAAACTGGTTCCTTTAACTAACTTCTTCTGTGGCATTTGCTTGTATGTAAAACAGCGAGAAGCTTGAATTTCTTTCAAAAGCAGGTGTACAAAAATCAAAATGTTTGAGCTGCATTCTCTAAATATAATAAATATTTTGAGGCAATTGGTTTTATGGTTAACCAGTTAATTGCAAAAAAATAATTATAGATACATGGGGCAATTGTATTGTGTGCATTCTCAGATCCCTTTCCTTCACAATTAACAATTTTCAAGAAAACATTTACTAATTTAAGATTCCAGACTCTAAGTCTGTGAACAAGTTGTCAGTAGTAGTATAAGTCAGTCTGAGAATCATATTGATGGCGATTTCTCGCTAGTTGTCTTCCTTCCTGCTCATAAAATCTAATAGTTTTGTAGTTACAAGTAGCAGGAAAAGAATTCATTTACATTTGTTACTCATAGAGTATTTTGTAACATCAGGCCATTAGTCAACTCATAAATTATGACCCCTGGTGTCTGTGGCTGTCAGATGGTTAACCTGTTTTTACTGTCCAGACACTGAAAGCTCTCAATGTTTTAGAAAATTTCCATCAGGTTTCATCTTAAACAGCTGAACTTCATCTTAAGTCAGTAATATTTTTGGTTGTTCTAGATGATAGAAACCTGCCAACATCCCAGCGAATGTATCCTGATCTGTCTGCTGTCAGGTTATTATCCTTTCTTAATGAAGGTCTCCCCACCTGCACAGCCTATTAGAGATGTGGACAAAGGAATAACGAAACAAATAACCAAAATCATCTTGTTTACGCTGAATATTTTACTTAATTACCGCTGACTTCTCTCTGTTAGCAGGTGAGATGCAGTTCCTAATATTTCATGTCTTCTTTCCATAAACTACATTTTCCAGTTCATTATCTTCCAGATAATTATTATCATTTTCCCATCTATTATTTGTATTATTTATTTATCTGATAAATGTAATTTCTCTGTTCCACAGTCCGATCTGATACATTATTAAGTTTACCTGGAAACTCTGCCTATTCCTGCTGCCAGTCAGCGGCTCATGTTTGGTCTCTCCTGCAGGATGAATGATATTGATGATTAACAGCAAAGTCATTTTCCTGTGTATAAAATAAAGGACCCAGAATCTATATCTGTGGCTCACCACCAGGGGTGTCGTCTTCATATTTTGTTTAAAACTATAAATCAGCACCAGTTTTCTGATTTTCTTATCCATGGTTATCTTTATCAGTTTTGGGATGTTAGTAGCATCTAAAATATATTAGATGATTGGATATCATAAAACATTCAAAAGGTGTTTTTATTTTTCCTTGTAGTGTATTCTGTGCCTGAGTTGGTGATTATGTATAAGAAGAAGAATTTAGAATGTCTGTGATAAACATGTAAACCTTTTAAATGAGAATTTTTGGAAATTTTTTCTTCTTTTTCTAAAAGGTGTTTTGCAGTCGGTTTGTGAACAAGCACATGTTTGAACATTCCAGTCAGGAGGGACACCCTTTGGTCTTAAGCTACAGTGACATTTCTGTCTGGTGCTATCAATGTGAGACATATATTGCAAATGAGGTATGAGATTGAAAGAAAAACAAACACATTAATTAATAAATGAACTTGTGCCCTTTGTTTTAACTGTGGTCTTGGCGGTAGAACAATGTTGTGATGAACAATTCTGCCATGAGATTATTGGTAAAAATGGCTTATGATAACCATAAAAACTGTTAAATTCACATACAAAAAAATTTTTTTTTTTTATTTTTCAGAAACTAACTTCAGCCATACAAGCTACATGCAAAGATAAATTTGGAGATTAATACCCTTATCAACATTTTCTTAAAAAACTGAACATGATATTCCTGGCTTAGCTCTCTATGGTGGTTTGGGGAAGTGGTTTTAGTATTTTGTACCAGTTCTTGTTGAAATTAAACACTTTATTAAACTAAATGTTTTATTTTAGTATCTCATATTCTAGAATTGAGATACAGGTATGCCTAATATCAGCTGCTTAAAAGGTCAGCCTGCTATTAAGTGGTGAGAAACTAACTAAATTTTAGCTGAATATAAGGTTATAGCATTACATCTGCAGTTTCCTCCAAAGCTGTCATGTCTTCGGCATTACGTATTCTTCAGATGTTTAAACTCTTGTCTGTCATACTGCCATTACATAAGTTTCTCTGCAGTAGGACTGTCTTTAGGTCACTAGTTTTCTGTACACGCACAGTGGCATCCTATCTTTGTAAATTCTGGTAAGTAGAGATCTGATTTTGCCCACCACCTTTATAAGGTAGAAATAATTTCTTGATGCAGGCAATGAGGGGACAGGGGTGAACAGAAACCTTGTGTGAATGGCTTTGGAGCATGGGAATGTTTCCTAGACATCTCATAATGCAAAGTACATGCTCACTGACTTTATTTCCACATACACTGCTCGAGAGAAGTGATTTAGTGATAAAAAAAAAAAAAACTAAAATATAAATAATTTATTTCATTATACAACATCATGTTTGGAATAAACATTTTATTCTCAATTGTACTAAAAACAATGGCAAATTAAAACATTTTTTTTAACATCCAAAATTAACTTCTCACATCTTTGCTACTGTATTAATATAAATCATTCTTAACTATCTATTTCTTTACAGGTAATTACTGAAACAATTAGTAAATTAGAAAAAAAATAATATCCTGTTTCCAATGTCAAAATAAACGCGATATTGCTTTGAGTTATCTCCCTTTAAATATTTGTATGACCTAATACAAAATGATACTAAAAAGCTTGTACAGTGTGAATGTTAATGATAAAATTAATTATTTTGTCGGACTGAACATTTTAGCTACATTCGAACTTTTAAAAAATAAATCTCTATGGTAACAAAATTTAAAGTCTTAGAAATATTTAATGTAGCATGAATTAATGTTAAAAAGTACTTTAATCTAACGAGTCATCTCCCTTTGAACATTTATCCCAAAAAGCAGAGAAATCAGTCACAACTTCAAATGGAAGGAAACAAAAATAATTTTCTCAATGTTCCTTGGAGGGTGCAGAGAAGTCAACACGTTTAGGATGACCTGATTTGAGGCTCTGACATCACAAACAGGTAATGTGAAAGAGATTACATTTGAAAATGGATTTCATCGTACAATAATAGACTATAAAAACAAACCACGCAGTAACCAAAGTCATTTCAGATGATGTACAAAATTTGCTACAAAAATGGTAATGTTGTATCGCCAATGATTTTAAGAAGAATAATACAGTTCTGTCAAAGTGACGCAAATATTGACATATTAAGGAAAAGCCTTGGTTTTTCAAGCTCTAGGGCAAGTAAAGTTAAAAGAGAGAGGGGTTATAAGCACACAGGATGTAATAGACAAGTCTTTTCAGGAATCTCCACTACTACCAATCTTTTTTGTTGTAGTCTTAAAACTCATTTGAACTGTCATTACTGTTCCTTTTCATCATCTGCTTATGGGTGCTAGAACTCTTGTTCTTAAGGGAGAAAGAAACCTCAGGAAGTCATGCTGCTGCAATAAATTCATGTCAATGCCTTATACAAAAGCTGCCACCATGACAAGTGGGCAAGCTACACTAAACTGCAATCTACCCATCCTTTTCTCTTTTCATCTGGGATGATGGGGAAGGGAAACATCTGGAGCTGTTTTATCCTTTTTTTTCAACTACTACTACAACAATAAAGAAAGGAACATATCTTAAAGTTTTACAGAATAATATTTTATCCAAATCTGTGTACTTGGGGCCTATTTTTATGTGCATTCCTTGCGTAAAGAAATAACAATGGACAAAAATAACAACATAGTCAAATTTTTAGTAGTAAATATACAATGATGCATATAAGGGCCACTGAGATGGGGTATTAACACTATTTATTTCATGACAAATCATTATTCAGCATGAAATTCTGATTATTTTGTGTGTGTTCTTTAATGCGCTGTACTTGAATATACACATTTCACATTTGCATGGTTACGACTGGGCTTTCCTCGATAATTTGTTTCATCACATTCCTCTCCCATCTTTCCCTGGCATCCGAGTTCTTCCTTGTACGTGTAGGGAGTTCCAAGGGGTGTGTTTTTTTGCTTGCCTCTTCTGCTGAACAACGTGGCGGAACATTTAAACAGCATCATTTGGGCAGTTCTGTTTTTATGTACATCAAAAATACGATACACCACTTGTTTGTGATGAAGCGGAGATACATCTAGAAATGGAAAAATACAACTTTAAAAAAAAAAAATCGTAGCTGGATAAGTGGATGGGAGGCTGCGGCGGCAATGCTATACAGAGTGCAAGTAGTAGTCCTCGTGTTTACCAACCCTGGGTGCAGAAAAGGGAGAAAACCAGCTTAGACTGAACGGGTGGCCGAATACTGCCTTTATACTTAGCCAACGGGACTTTTTCTTCCAAGAAGTTTGCTCTTTCTTTAGCTGCTCTATGCCCTGAAAGAAAAGAAAAGAAAAAAACAAACAAACAAATAAGGAGAACACTAGAGGTGGGCTACAATTAGTCTGTAGCTTGTGAACAAAAATTACACTTTTCAGTTCCACATGAAAACAATAGATTGTAAAGGTAGATAACACCTGCCTCAACATATAAGTAACAGGTTCCTTAGACCCCCTTTAAGCAAATGGAAGCATTTTGAGATATTTATTACGAATCTGCTAGCCAGATTTGTATTTAGTTCTCTTAAAATGTGGCACAGGTTTTTATTAACATCAGGGAGAGCTCGTAAATAAACTCCACGGCACATGGACAGTGACAACAGAAATAAAAGGACAAAAATGTCTTTGACTCACCGTTTCATCTGTACAAATGGCGGACAGCTGAGACCCAAGCATAATGGCAGTGAAGATGCCAAAGAGAAGCCCTTCGAAGATCAATATTATGAGCATGATAGTGACAGATGGTGGAGAATAACTTGAGCAACCTGCAATGGACAGAAAAGCACATACGTCAGAGTTTGAAGCTAAAGTTACGTGCTGGTATGCAGAATCCTGGATACTTGCTCGGCTTAGTTTCCCAATGACAGCCGCACATGAAATTATGAACAAAGTGAAACTTGAAAGCAAATATTTGTACACTTCCTGTTGTTTTTCTCCAGATTCCATAGGCTTTCTCTGTGTTGTATGATGTACGAACAAAGTTATCCGAATGAGTAGACACATCACATAATATTTCTTTTGGAAATAATAATTACTTTTAATTGAACAATGAACTTGCTTAGCATCTAGTATGTGCATCTTTCACTTTTTGTAGACTCCAGAGCAACCTTACATACAAGATATAAAATACTAATCTGGCATATTTCTCCATGTAACAGTCTCCCTACAGGTAATCGTTGCCTTATGGTTGGTGTTTAACCTTTTCTTCATACATTTAGCCTCGTAGTGTCATCTTAATACTGATATCTGTACTCACTGAAGATCAGTCCAATAATGTCAAAATTCCACCAACCTTTGTTGCAACAAACCCAAAGAGTCGGTCTGTGGCTGGATAATACTGCCTGATGATGCATAAGTGTTAGTCTTTGTTACCTGTACTCTTAAAAGTAGTTGGGTGTCTAAGCTTTTCATCTCAAATGCATCATCAAATCTAAATGGATGTTTACTCCTGTACTGACAAGAGTTATCAAGTTTTTTACCCCCAGCTTTTTGTTTGTTCTTTATTGATGCTGCTCTTAAGTACTCCCATCTCATTTTGCTTCCATGGCCTTCTAAATTATTGACCTGTCCTAACACACACAGCATCAGCTGTTATCCTCATATGGGAGGGTTTGTGCAGTTGGCCAAAAACCTTTCAAGGACACAATTTTAAAGAACTGCAAAATCAGGGGAAATATCATAATACAAAAATCCATAAAACCTGACCCTAACTTTTAAATCCATACTGGATCAGGAACATTATCACAGTGCATTGTAAATCAAACAGGTGCACCTTTGGATTAAATTATGATAATTTGCTCATCATCATCATCATCATCATAGCTTGTATTAAAGCCCAGTTCCAGTAAATAAGAAATTTGCAGGCTTTCCTTAAATGAACAGCTGTTAAGTTTGTTTCAGTGTGCTGCTTAGTCTTCATTACCGCTGTAATAGTTGTTTTATATTGCAGGACTGTAGTCACCAACCAATAAATACAGGCTCTGCCACTATACGTCTGGCCCCCTTCAAACTCTCTGACCCAAAGAAACTCAGGTTGGTCCAGCCACTTTCGAATGAAACATAATATTCTTGAAATGGTCTACTATTATGCTGACACTGCATTCATTTTTCGTCTCAGATTTAAAGATAAAGAGTTCTAGTGGCAGGGGGAGGCGACTTCCGATAGATTAGTTAAATCAGCTCAAGTCAAGGTATGTTGACCCCTTTCCTGCTGGCCATACTTTCTGGTATTGTGCACCTATCCCCCCACCCCCGCTCAGCTCGAGTTCTGGGTGCAACATTGGACATGACAACAAATGTGGTTGCTTTGCTAACTTCATTAGCATAGAAAGAACAACAATCGTACAACCACAAGGAAGCGAAATAACCAACCTTGCAGGACAGATGACCCCCTGGCATAGAAGTGAGGGCTGTAGGCAAGCACTAGATCAATCTGACTTCCTGTCTGCTCACCTCATTCAATTGCTTTAATGGTTGGTCTCAATTTCATTCTGGGAAATAGGTAGGTAAGGTAATTCAGGGTCCTTTTGAGCCTGTGTGAACCCTGCACAGCCTCCATTGGCCAGTAATGCCAATGACCAGAAGGAGCAAAACAAGTGTGGTGTGTCCCCTTCTCACTGGTCTTCATGGAGACAATAAGAGGCAAACATATTTCACTGTATTAACTAATCACATTGTTTATCAAATCTTAGCCACTCCAGGAGAACCAGCAGTAACTTATAATATACTTCTTAGTACATGAAAGTGTTATTACATTACTTACTTTTTAGTCAAGGAAAGAAAATTATAATGAAAGGATATGTACATATTTAAGAATTTCAAATTAATTCTTACTGCAAATATATATTTTTTCTTAAACAGGTACAATAATTAATACATTTTCACTAACTAGTGTTGAAATAAAGTGCTTTTATAAATAGTAATTTACAAAGACCAAATGTTATAATCTGCTCGTTTAATCTAAAAGAGGTGGAAGCAAATAAACATTTTATTAATTTATTTTTATTTATCTAATCACATATTTATATTGTATACTCTTTCCACTTTACTACAAATCTTTAAATGCTTAATTAAATTGTGAGGGGAGACCATCCAAAACTAAGTTACTGTAAGGGGAGATCAAAACAAAACACAAGTTACTAAGAGGGGAGACCACCCAAAATCAAGTTATTGCAAGAGGAAAAGGATTAAACAAAACGTGAAGGAAAACCAACACAAATCCAGGTGGCAAGAGAAGACCACCCAAGCCTAGATGGTGCAGGAACCAAGATGCTGTGATAATAAACAATTATGGCGAAGCAGTTTCTTTGAAAAAAAATAACAAGCATATTTAGTTCCTACATATTCCATCAAAATTGTTCAAATGTGTATTGACATATGAAAAAAAAACAAAGATATTTAAAATGCAGCTTTCAAATCCTTGGATACACCCACTGAGTACGGGTTTTTAACCCGCAATACTGACCTGAGGTTAGTTCAAATCATCAGGCAAGAAGCCTGTGTGGCTTATACCAGAATTCTCTGCCCTGCCAAAACTTATGGAAATTAAATTAATGTAACACGCATGTTTGACATAGTGGAAGCGTACTGTCTGGTACCTGATCAGCGCGCGCTATGCCTGGTAGGCCAGTTAGCAGTCTGGTTTTCCTCTGCCAGCCCGATGCCACAACTAGTCAGGAAAGTTCTGGTACATCCTTTTATTAGGGTGTGGCCACAGCCAACATGCACTGGAAACATTTGCGCCTACTGATGTTCCTGGTGATGGAGATCTTTCCTTGTTGCAGGTCCTAATTCTCATAGCTACGTTACTGAGACATGGCACAAGCCAACAGTTTTCAGTGGATTTATAAAACTCAGATTTTAAAAAAAAACAACGTATTCTGGAATCTGTTTATCAGTCAAAACTCGGTTGTTAGTAAAACAGATAGATAGTAGTGCAACATTTTGTGTTACGATACCTGTGTCCCTCCCGACAACCAGGTAACCTGAGGTAATTTTCAGAGCTGTGATACGTTCCAAACCATTGAGAGGTTCAAAATCCTCCACCAGGAATTCTCCCATCTTTTTAGCTACTAAGCGCTCGTAGGAAGACACATCACCACACCGATGCACTGGCTAATTAGATTGTGCCTACAGTTTTGGGATATGAACCTCATGCTTAGCTGTGTCATCCCTATACAGCAAAGATGTCTGAGCAACAATGGCCCTAACAACATTTTGGCACAAAAAAAAAAAAAAAAAAAGGCAAATTCCCATAAATTGTTCGGCCTTCAGCTGTAGAATATATCAGTGTCAAGAAATGCATAGAAAATATCAAGTTAATAAAGACATTAGCTGTTAGCTACACCTACTGGTAATTTATTCCACTCATTAAGAATTCTATTACTAAAGAAAAAATATACTTTCTGATATCGAACTGATGTTAGAATCTTAGCTAATTTTTAATTGTCCACATGCTCAAAACCACTAGTTATTTTTTCTTTCACCTCTATCAAGACTCTTCTCCAACAACGTCTTCAGTTCAGATCTGACAGTTTTAATCAATCAGTGTATTTAAAAAGTGTAAAAATTTTAAGACAAACATCAGGGAATTTTTTTAAATGTGAAATTTTGTCAAAAGCCTTTCTGAAGTCTAAGCAAGCAACATCAAGTTGGTTTTCTATTTTTTTTATCACCAAGTACTAGTTGATAGGGATAAACCAGCCAGCAGCTTTGATCCAACCACCAGTCGATAATCTTCGGCACATTACCAAAGTGCCTACCTAGTCCTCAGGGCACTTGAATGGCCAAGTTCCATCTTTATTAAGGGCCGCTACATTTTGAATGTAAATATGATCCAAGCAGAATGTGTCAAATTTGATGTCGCGAATCCCATTTTAGGTTCTTTACCCCAACCTTAGCAAAAACACACCGAATAATAAAAGGGCTTTTGCAGGTAGCGCTAAAGGCAGATGGTTCCCCGTGTGGTGAGGTTGGAGGGCAGGTGTTTTAATGCAGCCAGACAGAAATCCGGGATTGTGCTCATAGTGAGGTCACATGGATCCCTCACTTTCCTAAATAGTGGCGTACAACTTGTACGCAGTTTATCAAGGCTTAATGAAAATAAAAAAAAGAAAAGAACAAGAGCTGTCCTGAACGATTAACAAAAGCCGAACTTCCTGGTCTTGCATATTAAAGGTTATGCAGGGGATACAGCAGAGACATTTAAAATTATAAAAGTTAAGAAATGGTTGGGCAGATCTGGTTATTTCCGGTCACATTGCACAGGAAACAAACATGCTGAGCAGTGATTTTGCAGTCTTGTCATCCCACATCTTCAATACAAAGGGCTACGGTGCGTTGCCATTAACCACCATGTCCTGTTCGGCGATGAACAGCTGGAACAGAGTTGGCAGTGCGCATCTTGCAGACAACCAATCGGAACTTTTTCACTTTTGTGTCGCATTTCTCATCTTCCTTCTCTTCTGTCTTTTCCAGGAAAAAACGCCAGGCACAGCAGTGTGACCTTTCTTTCTACATTGGCGACAGTCGGTGTCCTACTTTCAGCTGGCGTGCGGTGTGTCTTGTTCCCCTTCTTTTCTCTCTTCCGCCTAATGCTCTTTGGCTGTCTATTGTGAAACATTCACCCAATAACTGGGTCAGACAGGGTTGACGCCCAAGTTGTACGTGCGCGTATCTCTCTCAAGACATTTGGCAATCTAAGCAATTTCTTTGGCTTCAGCAAAGTTGGAGGAGGGGGCACTGCTGCTCTGCTGATCTCCAGGTTGTTTGTGCCGATAATACAAGTCACACACAGCCATTTAAGTGGCATGTCTCTCAAATTTAACACAGTCAAGTCATGCTGGCGCACCTTCTCGTAGAGTTTTGCATCCCATTTACCAGAGGACTATCCCAGTTTCTGTCTTGTGTAGTGGACGTGAATGCACTTTGAAATGTTGCAGTGGCCATCCAATGTTTCAATCAGTTGCACGCGCTTGATGGAAGCATCAGTCAGCTTGGATGGTGCCGAAAGCAGATTTGAACAAAGCTTAGGTGGACACACTAAACGACAAAATGAAGCCAGCATCAATCTTGACGGGGGTCACTAACATCGTGAAAGGCAAGAACTTAGTGGAGTCAAGTGTGGGAGCTCTGCCATTTCTTTTTATCCAAATCAAGTGCTGTATGAACAGTGAAATGCAGAACATGTTGGGGAACATCATAGAGCAAAATTAAGACTGTGGAGATGCGTCTGCCACGTGAAGGGTGAAGACTCGAAGCTATCCCATCCTTGCTGCCAATTTCTTCACTTGTGTGATGCAACATAGAGTAGTGACCTCTACTGACAGAAAACGGGAACAACGTAAAGAGGACGTCAGACAGCCCAATGATGGAACATCAGAATCTAATACAGAAGAAGACAACACAGCATTTATAGGCACAAAGTGCAAACAAACAAAAGTTATAGAAGGGGAGCTAGCAGAGTCCTGTTGATTTACAGCCCAAGTGACATCATTTGGGTGAAGAGGGCCCAGTTTCACATGGTCAGTGCTTGGAACAATAGCCATTGACAAACAGACGGCCATAATGAAGGTATGATGGCAGTATCTCAGTGACCCTAACCCTGCTTCCCCTTTTCACCCAGACCAGATGATGATACACTGAAAAGTAACAGTCTGTATGCCATCTTCATCAGGAAATGATGAAAAAAAAAGGGAACTTAACCATAACAGGAAAAGTGAAAAGAGAATGCAAAGAAAGAAGAAAAAGGAAAATACCAGAGAATGGTCAACAATAATTTGTTTTCTTTGCTAATAAATGAATCTAGAGATGTGATGTTTTAATTAAAATTACTGAGCAAAGAGTATCATTTAAATGTTAATTTTGTTTTGTTTCACTGCCATCCCTAATCTCCTTAATAACTTGCTGATGCCAAGATATTATCTGGAAGGAAAAATTCTCAAAAAGTACATGTATCTCTCTCTCTCTCTCTTGTGAGTATAACTCCCAGTTTAGGAGGGTGGCTTTTGGTTAGTATGAGTCTATGACAGTGGTTGCAATGGTAAATTTGATTCTTGCAGGTATCTAACCTGGGGTTTCTCCAATCTTCTGTATCACTTCAACGATGATCAGTTCACTCTGGTTCTTTTCCGTCCCCTAATCAGAAGAGTTAAGGCTGATTTTGCACCAACTGGTGAAGCTAGCTTACATTTGGAAAAGTAGCCCTTACCTCCGTTGCCTGGTAGTCCCCCATATCCACACCGTGGATAATGTCCCGGGACCCTGGACTAGGGATGAGCGTGTCTGCAGGCAGATTTTCAGACTGTACTAAGTTACAGCATGCCTGATTGCAAAAAAAAAAAACTATTTCCGTTATGAAACAGAGTATCGCCATCAACAAATGGAGAAGACATGATATTTAATTATAAATGTAAAGACGTGACACGTTCACCAACATCCGGTAAAAGACTTCTACATTCTGCACCGAAACCACCTGACCAATCTTAATGTCATATTCGTCCAAAGCCAATAAGAAACGCAGGTGAGAAGACAGTCTGGGTTAAAACATGATAACTGAAATACTAGTAGAGCAAAACATTCATCACAGGTTATTAAACAGTTAGTTAAGTCATGACAAAATTCTGCTGGCTCACCGATCATGTGGCTGAATATCTTGAGGGCCAAAGGTATAGAATGTGTAGCATGTGCATCCGGAAGAGAGATAAGTCCATCAAATTGAAGATTATCTGAAAAACATTTATGCGAAGATGTTTTCTTAAAAGCAAAAAAAAAAAAAAAAATGGACATTTTCGTTGTTTGGGCAGGAAGAGGTGTGAAAAATAAGCGTTATCTCCGACTTTTCCCACTGGCACAATTTTTTTTTTTTGCAACAGAGGCAGCCAATAAAACATGTTTCGCTGATCACTTCCTGTTGCCGCCATCAGTGTTAGAATAACAGAACCAGATGGTAAAATCCACGGTACAATGGCTAGACCAGTCTCCTGAAAATGGCTGCTGCAGTGCGAGGATTGCTGTTGATTTCATTTGCGGATATTCCTGTGAGTGTTACTATTATTTTTTGGTATTTTTTTACAACAGCACAAGCTGGTCTGGAATCAACATCATTCTGGTTACAAAGCTACTATGTTAATTATTTTCCAGCTATTTGAGCTGCTGAGCCACCATCAAAGTTTTGCACAGGCAATATTACCAGCGGAGACTTTAAACAGTTGAAGAAAGTTAACTCCCTTTACAGCCACAGCTACATTGGAAAGCGCACCAACCAGATAGCAAACGAAAGCAGTTAACCATTTCCAAGGATGAATCCGTACGCAAGCAACATAAATCCTAAATATAATCATTCTGGAAGTCAATTTTATTGCCAACCCACGGGAGTGAAAAGATATTAGATGGAAATAATCAATTAGAAACGTGATGAGTACAATAATGATGCATAGAGAGAACTAAAGAGGAAAAAAAAAAATTTATGCAACAGATTTGGCGTGATAGGAAGTCTAACACGTCAGGGGTTTACAGCAGCGGGTGAGATACGGTGGCAAGAAACAACAAAAATGTTTGACAAAAGGCATATATATACATATAATTCCCGAAAATTACAGCCATTATCATAATAGTTATACTAAAGTGGAAAATGCAGTGCTGGAACTAATAATTACTAACCAAAATGCCTGATGTGAAGAGCGGTGTGATCCATCTCTCCATGCATCTAGAATACACTGAACAATCAAAAATATTAGATCCACCAAATCTGAGTTTTAGATATCTGAGAGGACACCTAATAGGGGTTGTCAGAGGCAAATTTTCTCAGCTATATGCAGTTGTTGATACTAGGTGTAATAATTACAAACTACACAAGAGTTCAGCACAATTAGGTAAGTAAATATTTTCTTAACAGTGTTAATGAAAGGAATAAATGATATCATGTGCGGTTGTTAGCCAATTTAAGAATTATACTGATGGTGATTCCAGTTCCTCCTCCTCCCCCTGGGGTGGGGAACCCTTGTACAGACTGTGATGGAGCATCTTTGTAATTGCTAAAATCCTCAAAAAAAAAAGCTACAGCTGTTCTCAGTAGCAAATCTCGAGTTGCACAAACAGCAACAACAACAACAAAAACACAGCGAACAGAATCGGCAATAAAGATATGATTTCATCAGCAAGATTACATAAGCCGCCGTGTTTCACGCACTGGCGGGGTATGCGCGCGTCACGTTTTTCTTTCTTATTTTCGAGTTTTCACGCGGAACAAAGTAGAATAACCTCTGCCCGCTGTTCAGACTTCGGCAGGGGAGAGAGAGACTGTGGCACGCGGCTAGACGACTGACACCCTAACGTGTCGAAAGTAGCAAAAGACAGGTCCGTTAGCGGCACGCCACGCA
Source organism: Nautilus pompilius (assembly GCA_018389105.1). NCBI lineage: Eukaryota > Metazoa > Mollusca > Cephalopoda > Nautilida > Nautilidae > Nautilus > Nautilus pompilius. The sequence continues at coordinate 46,819 of JACATO010001455.1, forward strand.
GTTCGGTTCCTTCCCGTTGTCTCGTTCGTCAACGCTATCAGGCATGCTGGCTACCCGGTGAAGATGCCTGATCCTCTGTTAACCCTTCTCCCATCCTTGACTTAAACAGATATTTTCTGGGGGCGTGTTCGTTTAAAACCTCAATTGGTGGTGGTTGGTTGTGGGGGGGGGGGAGATATGTTTGTGCCACACAAAACTTCTGATTTTTAAAAAAATTCCTGGAACAAAAAATTAAGGAAATAACACATTTTTTCCTAAAATTATGAGCGTGTCTTTGTCAGTGGTTTGTTTTTGCCATTAAGATTCCTTGAAACCTCAAACAGCAAGTATATATATAGAGAGAGATGATGATGATGATGTCAGTACAGAGAGAGCGAGATAGGAAATTAGTAGAGAGAGAGAATGATGTCAGTACAGAGAGAGCGAGATAGGACATTAGTAGAGAGAGAGAATGATGTCAGTACAGAGAGAGCGAGATAGGACATTAGTAGAGAGAGAGAGAGAATGATGTCAGTACAGAGAGAGCGAGATAGGACATTAGTAGAGAGAGAGAGAGAATGATGTCAGTACAGAGAGAGCGAGATAGGACATTAGTAGAGAGAGAGAGAGAATGATGTCAGTACAGAGAGAGCGAGATAGGACATTAGTAGAGAGAGAGAGAGAATGATGTCAGTACAGAGAGAGCGAGATAGGACATTAGTAGAGAGAGAGAATGATGTCAGTACAGAGAGAGAACGAGATAGGACATTAGTAGACAGAGAGAGAGAATGTGTGTGCATCAGGATGAAGTATATCATTCATCCACCATTGGCTTCTTCTATCTTATCATGCTCATCTATTTTATTTTCTCCTCAGCAAAGCCTTGTTCATTCACTGATTAAGACTGTGTGTGTGTGTGTTGTGTTTCTCTGGCTGCGTTAGTTACTGGCCTGGAGAAAAGCTCTATCTGACTAACACAATATAAAATCATTTTCATTTATTTATCCACTTAATTTTCTTTCAGTGACTAAAATATCAGCTCATATGAAATAAAAGTACAAAATGTGCCTGGGTAGATGAACACTTCTAAGTCTCATACAAACTGTGATGCTTGTTCATGCCTGTTCGTAACTATACAGGTAAACTTCTGGCAGAGAAGCCTCTGATAACAAAGCTTGTGTCTTTCCCCATCCCCTTTTTTTTGCTTAAAATTAAAAAAAAAAACAAAGAAGCAAATGGGATCCGACAAGAACGCACCACCATGGTCCTCTGTTTTGATTCCAGCCAATCAGGACAAAGTGCGGCATTCAGAAAAGGCACCACCATCAGTTCAAACCTAACGTCCGGCATACACGTACGGGAATTGTGTCTCGACATCTCCCTTTTTTTATTGAAAATAGTTGTTATTAGCCACCCTCATGCCAGCCAAGCGGCCATCAAGTGGTAGTGATGTGCAAGGGCTTCTCGACTCCCACGAGGAGTTACTTACCAACGAAGATTTGCAAGAACTAACGCAACAGGGACAGCCGATGAGAGGTGAGCAAGAGACCCAGTTGCCGACGAGACGCCAGGAAAAAGGTGTTAACTACAAAACGTTTGTCTGAACGAATAATGACCCTGGCTGGGAACACAGCGGTGCTGTCAAGAAACCTCCTGCCATTGTGAGGTTTTAAGAGAGAGGAGGAAGAAGGGCGAGACAGTCAACACTCAATGCATTCATCAAAGATAAGCCCTCTGTTCAGCAACTACGAGAACTGGAGCCAGGCCCATCAAACCGGGATCCTGGCAGCTCACAACACAATCGGCAACTCTCATATCCACCGTTGCCAAGTTGGAGCTTTAAACGGTGGTAAAAATAGTGATGCAAGCTCCAGCAAGTCCCTGGTGAGTGTAATTGGTGTTTGTTTGTTTTTTTCTTATATTTATTGGACTTGTGCGGTATACAAAGGACTGGGATCTATTCCCATTCGACTCATGCTGGAACTACGTCTGACACCGAAGTTTCTGAGAACGAAGTGGATTTTGTGAACGTGTCCACTTCGTTGCCAGAGGTATGTATACTATACTATACTAACATACACTTTGGTGGATTAACACATTGTTAAACCTTTAGCTTTGTTCAGGTAACCCTGACTTTTCTCTTGAATCTGTACTATGCTGAAACAGAGGTAGAAACTATATATATATATATATCTTACCTTTCCAATCTTTGCCAACACAAACTATGAAATGGTTGATGGCTAGGCACAGAGAATAGCACGATATAAGACATATATAAAACTGAAATATAGAAAAAAAAAAGAAGTTTATATTAGAAATAATATCATCAAAAATAATGTTATTACTCAAAACTTCTACTGAAGGTGAATGAGGACAGTGCAAACTATTTAATTATTTTCCCACATCAACAACTTGTCAGAAAATTGCATCTGAAGCCAACATTCAGAAAGATTCCTAAACAAAACTCTTCCCCCCCACCCCGAGCAAATTTATAAGTGAGATGGAAAAATATAACGCCAGCTCCCTGCTCCAGATTTTTCAAAACGTGCGCATGGATTTTCGCTTTGCTTATAGGTAATTCAATGTTTTCAATTCCTGAAATTTTACCTCCGAGTTAACTCATTGACTGCAGTGGTGTGGCAGCGTTCTGATTAACTGTGGTGATCCCCGGTCTGCTAGACGGGTAACCCAAACACTTGCTAATAACTTTCCCCATAGGTAGTAAAAGCCAATCAAGGGAGGTAAAAAGAACACCGTATTATACGGAAATCAAAACAAACAGCACTTTAGCTCTAGAGATGCCTGTACTCTGCAATGAGATGGCAGCCGGTCTGAGGACGGCATCTACTCTCCACTTTATTCTTCAAACAGGTGCCAAAGCAAAAAACAAAAAAAAAAACAATAAACCAGTCATTTAAGAGGGACACGCAAAGTGTCAACGACTGGGAGGAGGAGGATACAGTGAAACCCTGAAAAACACTTCAGATAGCTGAGAATTTAAATCTTAGAACCTGTGTTACTGGCTTTATCTTTCCTGAATGTGTGAAGGCTAAAAAATAAATTAAACAGAAAGGTCACAATTTTTCTAATTGATGCTTAGTAATAACTAATTAATATTACAATGAATGGAATCTTTCCAAAAGGTTACTTCATACCTACCTACAGCTCCCCCCAGTTAAAATACAAATGCATAAGTCTTCAGAATTCAACTGCAGTGAGCAATTAATCAATAAAATTACCTTTTGATTCTTCAGGTCAGTCATTAAACATGAAGTAGAGAGTATTTTTTTTTTGTCCAGACGTGGAAGATATCTTAAAAAAAAACAAACACACTAGCATGGCTTCCTCAGACGGAACTTCATCTTGAATGACTGACCTAAAATCTCAAAAGTCGATCGTATCTGTTATCTTTGATATATAATGTGGGAAAATATTGTGTCTAAGTTCTTTATGGTGGTTTTGGTGTTATTGAAGACAATTAAACTATTCAAATGTGTATTTTTTAAAAAAAATTATTATTATTTCTTTTAAAAAATAGTTCTCAAAGATAGTAAGGTGGTGTTGGATGGAGCACGGCGCCAGTGAACAGAACTGCAATCTTTCCTTGATCAAGGTAACTTCCTGCAGTAGTATATGAAATTATGCATCATCTAGCTAATGCAACAGTTTTATAATCAGTTGTAAAAATATGTTTCTTTAGATTGTCATAGTTTCAGAATACATCTTGAAATTTTGTAATTATTTATTTATTATATTACTATTTAAAATATTATTTATTATGTATAAGTTACTGGGTCTAAACCACAGTGTTGGTATGAGTTAGGGTTTGTTTACATACTCTGTAGATAGATTTTCTTATTACAGCTCTGCCTGGCAGGGCAGACTTTCACAGGTGTTCTCTCTGTTCCTTCTCATGTCTTTGTTTCCATCCTCTTCCTAATGAGAGTGGGATCTCCAATCAACACCATCAAAGCTAATGTACCCTGAACAGTCAAACGCAGCACTCGGCTGACACCCGAATTATCAAAGCTTATAAATGTTTACTTCACTCTAAATGAAGAAAAGGGAAATCATGGAACCAGACTGCGAGTAAAAAGATTTGCCCACCTTCCAGGCTAAAGAAAATTGCACGTCGATGAGTCAGTCTAATCCCCATCCGCGATGGCCGTGCATAATTGTGGACTTCATTCATCCCCAACGTGGATTATTCTTCAAATCTCGCGGAAAATGAGTCAATACATGCAGCACTAATCGTCCGTGTAACTGCAATTCCAGTGTCAACCCCTCCTCCCTACCGCAACGAAAGGAATGGCAGAACTTACTGTAAAGAGTACAAAATACTTCTGGTTATTTTCACCGACGCAGTTATTTACCCACGGGCAGTGGTGGTCCATTTTGCGAATACATCGTTGGCAAACACTGAAAAAGAAAAACAACAACAACTTATTATTATCATTTTGGCAAATGCCAAATACGCCGTTCCTGTTCCAGGCGCTGAAAGGCAGCCAAAGGGTGATAATTCTTGACAATTCCATAAATTTTTTTTTCAACTATGAAATCTGTTTTCTATGAAGACATGTCCTGAAACAGCAGTAGATCCAGGGTTGCAAAACTAATGGAGATATATAATACAGTATACCCAGAACCACCGGAGCAGCCATTTTGACCTCCGATTTGGCTTAGCAACCACGTAAGTGGGCTGTGAGAAGCTGAACTTCAAGGTAACACGCTTTTTTAAAATGTTACAGCAGATGTTTTTAGGACTTTTTGAGATTTATCTATTGTGCATCTGCTGTGAAATTTATTTTACAATGCAAATGCATAAACAAAGAGAACAACATCATCTGACTGCACTGTGATTCGCGTAGTTATTACATCAGAGGCTGGATCTAGAAACAAAACTGAAGCAGGCCCAGCTAGGGATGAACTGACCCCCCGATTACAATGAGGTTCTCATATGAGAAGGCCCTGACAACAGCAATAGTGATGGAAGCTCCAGCAAAACTGAAGAGGACGAACACAACAATAGCCACCTACTCAAGCCTAGTTTTTGTCGCTGCCCGGGGCGCAGCAATTACCCTGTGCTAGGTCAAACCGTGCAAGGAGGTTGACCAAACAGAAGAGTAGCAACACGTGCGTGCTGAAGAGGGGTGGGGCAGAGCCACACACCCACGCACACGGCACCAGCAGATAACCAACAGGTTTCTCATGATGGTGCACTGTGTGGAATATTCCAGGTCATGGCGTGCAAGACGCAGGTAGAATGGCTCAACAGAATGAGTTGAAGTTCCAGGCCCAAGCTTGTTCGCAAAGCTCCAGCATCTACTGCACCCTTTTGCATTTTTTATTTCCTCAAAATATGTCTGAAAGAGTTCCTCTGCAGGCTGCAATACAGATTTGCTCTTAACGTTCCTCTGCGCCAAATCCAGTGATGAGGAATTGTCAGTAGTAAACATTCCTAGGAACCTTTTCTTACATAGGATTTACTCCTTTGGGCGAAGAACCGCACTTTCAACCGCACATTGGCTGACCGGATCTCATCCTTGTCAAGGCAGGTGAAACCATTCAGAAGACTTTCCGACTCGCTGTCTGCTGCAAGCTGAATTGTCCGGTCAGAGCACCAGCCCTGCTTCAGAGAGAGGGGGAAGAGGCGGACTCCTGCTTGTGATGGTCTTTTCTGATCTGTAGATGACAGTACTGTTGGCGATAAACTAGTAAAAATTTGTTCAGCCCCACTAGTCTGGCAAAGATGCTGTTGATTCTTCAAGGGTGTTTGCATTTCGAGCCTTCCATACAATTCAAGATAAAATCATCATCATCATCCTTTCCCACACCTGTCTGTAACTGATTTGTTTTTCTTTCTCCGTTTTCCTTATAGTGGCTCTCTTGCATGCATGTGTGTGCGTGTTTTTTTTTTAAACACCTTGTTATAAATCACATTAAGTTCACTGGATTAGTTTTTAGCAGTAGATTAGAGATTTGAGAGGAGAGAGAGAGAGATGGTGGTGGGAGAGCGAGAGAAGAGAGAGAGATGGAGATGGAGAGATGATGAGGAGAGAGAGAGAGAGAGAGATATGGAGAGATGATGAGAGAGAGAGAGAGAGAGAGAGAGAGAGAGAGATGATGAGAGAAAGGAGAGGAGAGAGATGGAGAGATGATGAGAGAGAGAGAGAGAGAGGAGAGTGATGATGAGAGAGAGGAGAGAGGACAATCTGAGTGGGGTTCAAAGAGGAATCAAAACAGAAAGGATAAATTTGAGAAAGAAGGAAAGCAAAAAAAAAAAAAAAAAAAAACTGATTTTTTAAAGAATTCTTTGATGTTGTGATATTTTTAACGAAAATGGTAGGAACATTTCAAGATACCTCGCTTCTACCAGATTATCTACCTTTATTCTCTGCATTGTTTTCTCTGTTTCTGTTGGTGTGTTTCCTGGAAACAACAGCCTGACAGCTGGATTCATTTAATAAACATTCTATCCGGCAGATAATAATCATTTATGTTCAGCAAAAACCACGGCCCATTCTTGACTGCCATGAATCCAGAAATGTCTCTCTCTCTCTCTCTAACACACCCCAAAACCACACACACACAGAGGGCTCATTAGGAACAGTCAGATGATAAGCAAGCATGACATCACTCCTTTTAATTAATATCAGCATGTCTTCCCATTCAGAGACTAGAGAGTTCCCAACACAAGTGTTCTCTGGAAGGAGATTTTCCATAGCGGCTTCGAGTGAGTCTTCACTGTTGGCTGACGGGGCAAGAGTTAAAGCCATCGCTACCCATAGTTGCAGTGATGCACACACCGATGGCCGTAAACATGAACTGCTGTAGCTTTCAAAACATTTGCATCTTCGTTTAGCACTTTCAGCGGAGAGCATCCACGCCTGGGTTACAGGGTGCATTTTGGAAAAACAAAAACAAAAATCTAAACGCGGGGTAGATATCTAAATGTTTAGTTACCTTCAGATTACAAACCAGAGGTAAGCCTTTTAACTCATACAACACCTACACCTTTTAAAAATGTTGATCTCTCATAAATAAAAACAACAGGAAATATCTGCTGGCGACACACTTTCTGGCTCTCGCCTCCCCCCACTTTTTTTAGGCAGAAAAATCTATGAACGTCACCAGGAAAATACAAGTTCTGCTATTCGCTTATTTGTCCACACATTTTTTTGTGTGTGCGTGTGTGCGCCTTTGTATCATAGGAAAAAAAAAATTACTTCAACAGATAGAAATCACATGAAACAAAACATCTGAAACGACGACAACGGATGCAAGGAAGACGTGTTCAAAATTATTCTCTTGACTTTTGCTTTATTCCGACCTCAACTTCCGCGTTAACATCATCCGCGGGAAATGTTTGTTTTGTCTCGTGCTCCATTCCCTGCTTCTGCTGGATCCTCTGAGATCTGCGTTTTGCTGGTTTCCCCCCTAAATGAATGTTTAGTTAATCTCTTTTTTTTGGTTTTTGGTTTTTCTTTTTTAAATTATATAAACTAATTTTAAAAGGGTTACATTTTGGGAGAAACAGCTGAACGCACTGGCTCACCTGCAGTGGTGGGCTCGATCGGGTTTGATGCTAACACATTTTGGACATTTAAAAATCACTTCTCCCTGTTTTAATCCCATCTTCAGAATGTTTTCCCTGGTAGCATTCCCCTTTGGAATAGCTCCCTACAGAAAAGAATTAAAGCAACATTTAAAAAAACAATATATATATATATCAGTAAATCAAATCAATTCAGGGGTAATATAAACGGGCCACGTTCTAAGTCTAAGCACATCCTTAGTTTTCCTACCCGAGCAGACATTCATTAGCAGCCTATTACTTACTGTGTTCCATATAATCAGTTTATATACAGTAACATGCATGTTAGCACACAAGTGCTAGAAAATAAACGCATAATAGAATGTGTTAAAACTTGGAACAGGCGATATTTTTTAAAAAGCCAAAATATCTTCCTAGAATATTCCATTAATTAATTCACAGTTACAAGGGTTAACTGCATTTTGCGGCTTGCTGCTGAATTGAGGTCAGTCACCGTGGTCAAATGGAAGTTTAGGGCGCATTACAAGAAGAACCCTTCATCGGACATCTCCATTACACGGGGGCTGAATAAAGTTTAAAGAAGTGGGTTCAGTTAAACGCTAGAAAACACGCCGGCAGACTCAGCATACCAGCCACACAACAGGTTAATGCAAGGAGAAGCTGCACTGACAAGGCATCAGTCAAAAAGCTGTTAGTGACATCACAGAAAACTGAACGTTGTATCAAGATGGCGGGTAGGCGGTTGTTCAAGAACTTACTGCAGTAACATTCAGAACTCTTAAGCATACAGCCTTGTAATGTAATCTGTATTTTTTATTGTAGCTCGTGTAGTTATTAAACATCGAAACTTGTCAGAGGTCCTTAGAAACTCTCTCTAAGCACATGCGCAGCCATGCAACCGCATGCTCAATAGAACCGGAATGTTCATAGTTGCGTCATGCGGGGGCTGATGGAGCCTCGAGGACTTATAATAAGAAAGTGTACTTACTGGCTGTTGAGAGCCAAACAGCGCCAGAATAAAATAACATAAAATAATTAGAGAAATAGAACTTGAAATCAACTGTAATAACGGAAACAAGACAAAAAAAAATAAGTAAACAGGGCAATGAAAACATGGACAAGAAAAGAATACAGGAACTTTGAATTACTACGCAGAATGCTGATAAACACCTGGAGGAGGAGTGAAACTGATAGCAGCAATCCCCTGTCTGATCCAGTGCACTATTCCCAGTTAATTGTCCAAAGGAACAAAATTTCATACCAGAAGAGTCCATCTCACAACTAAGGGTCCCACTGCAGTCTATCACCTTTTAAACTTTGGTGAGCAGCTGCTTCAGAGGCAGATTCAAGACCAGCTCAGACCATTTGTACGCTCAAAAGAAAAAAACAAAACAATGCAAATTAACAACATCACTGCACCTCCAAAGTATTTCTTCTCAAGACTAAACCCCGATGATGACAATGAGGAAAGACACCTGAAGCGTGTTCATTAGCTGGTCCAGTTAACTACTAAGGTGAAGGGAAATGCCTGTACTTAACTTTCTCCACATAGCTTATCGCCATAACCTTCTGTTAGTGAGTTAATTAGTTATTTCCCTGACAACTAATAAGATGTCGGGAAGTGCTCAAACCAATCCTCTTCTCTGCAGATTTATTAAGTTTACGAGGGAGGAAAGCATTGCCACCTGCAGATATTTTTTTAAATATGAGGCACGTGATCGCCTGCTAAAACTTTTTGAGAATTCCAACCAACCACCTGCTCGTGTCAGCCCCCCCCCCCACAAACCTCAGAGACCAACAGTTACAAGGCAAATTTTTTCAAACAGTGTTACAAATTCATAAATCTGGGAGATTATCAAAAAAGTCTGTCCACTGCAGGGCACCATATAAGTGGTCAACTTCTTGCCCCCTCTGACTAAACTTACAAACCTATAATAACGAATTGCATTTCCAATAACCCTCTTTTTCTTCTTCAGCAGGAAACAGGAAAATGAAGAGTTCCCTTAACATTGCAATTTACAAAGTCAGGACAGTTTACTTTGAAGGCAGACATTACAACGGAGAAACATTCATCAGCATCACTTTAGGAGCAACAGTGGTAAAGAAAAAAATCTATGCTAAAAATTCTAATGGATTTTTATTAGAGTAGTGAGCAGAAGCTGTTCAACTTAAAAAAAATATATAATGATCTAAAAAGGTGTGAAAAATAGAGGAAATATTTCTTTCTAATTATCTTCTTTTTTGTTTGATGCTCTGAGGAAAAAGAAAAAAATCCTTTCATTTTCTGTCTGTGCTGCAGCCTCTGTAAGAACAGTTAAAACAAGTGGCTGCAGTTCCATAGCAGGTGTGCACCACCACTTAGCCAGATGGAGGTAGGTGATAAAGCCAATCGGACAGGTGTCTTGGGAGAGGAGTTACTTACAGGATCTGTGAACATTGTTCGGAGGTGAGCTGCCACGGCAAGAAAAGCAAAAATGTTATAAAGAACTGCATTGATGAAGGAATACATCAGAGATGGTCCGGGCAACAACATCACCAACATGACAACAAACTCCGCGTACAGCACCAGCAACCAGGTGAAAACCGCGCAGATGATGCCGCACACATCCTTCACACACCACAGGTATACAATGCGGTACCTGCACAGCCCCAGCTGGTGGCAGGTCTTTGTGCAATCAACAAGCACTATGCCATCCTCAACAAAATCATTCTTGTATGGTCTTGATGTTTTAACTGTTGGTCCATTCATGGTCACAGGATCCCTGGCAACAAAGAGAAAGTCATGAACAGTAAAATCAAATCAGTTATAACTTAGAATACAGTAACACTGTTATATACACCTTACAAAAATGGTGAAATGTACCACGTGTTTCAATCGATACTACTGCAGTTTTCCTCACCTGTTTATCAACACACCTTTCCCTGGAGCTCCAAGAATACCCAGTCACCTCAATACTAATACATTCTTTAAAATTCATAAATACAGTAGAAGCCCCTTATTTCTTAGCAAAAGTAATCATATGAAAGCTGTCAGTAACTAAAAGGCTCATTTTTAGGTACGTGTACATCATAGAAGTCAATGCTGCAGGTGTGTGAAATGAAATTGCAGTAGAAAATCAACTTACATCATGAACCTTTCATTGAAAACTAGTTTGTGTGAGAGTCTACAAAAACTGACATTAATAAAAAAAAAAAGAAGAAGAAACTATCCAAAGTTCCTCTCATCTCTGGCTATGTAATTCAATGACGCTTAGCAGCTGCACTGTCTCTAGGATCAGTGAGCTCACCACTCACTGATGAACCTTTCTGCCATCAAATTATCAGAAAATGGCATAGGCAAGTTACTATCTTCTCCCTTCCTGAAGCAGTTAGTGATGGTTTGGGGCAAAACAAACAGCTCAAGATTTCTTAGTGAGGCATCAAGAATTGCTTACTATGCAATATTTTTGGAGCCAATGTTGAGAGCAGCAAAGACTTGCAGATTCAGATTTGTGCAATAATAGGCTATGAAGTTCCTGATGTCACTTGTCACCAATGGGTGCATGACTGAGGTGGTATTAAGAGGCATAAAGCTGAACATAATGCATAACAGCTCTATCTGAATCAGATGGATTGAACAATTGCCAACCAGTGGACACAAATGGAGGTTTTGTAGGCGCAGGCTTGTCCCAGACTCTTGAAACAAATGACCCAGACATTCAGGCCAATAGTAGAATTTCTCTAGATCACATGCAGCTTTGACTGATCCTTGAAGAAACAGCGAGAGCTCCAAAGAGAGGCTGTATCTAAGTTCTTCCATGTTTTAAAGGGAAACAGTGTGATGTGTTCTGTAGCCTGCCACCAACTCTACCTCTGACACATCCAATGCCCTTCTCTAAAAACACCAACAGAACAAACTCATCTCCAGTACTAAAAGCCTTGTGTAACTGAAACCCATCCAGAATGCTTGGATGATTGCACTCTACCCAGTACCTGTCCTACTACCAGCTAAGTTTCCATCTTTACCAGCTCGTGCAGAGTTTTCTCCAGCAAGAGACAAATCAACAGGTCTGGAAACCATAACCTTCACCACTTGTGAGAGAGATACTACCACGTTTTCAGAACTCCAGATGAATAAGCCATAAAATTCAGAGCAGTCTCTAAGCACAAACAGCCATTGGCAAATTCTTACAGCAAGAAACAGTTGTCATTAAGTGGTGAGGCAAAAGTAAAAAGATGCCTTTTCGAGGATTGCTAATAAAATAACATCTGCCTCACCATCCTCAATATTAAGGTAATGCGTGCTTTGAAATTAATAAATACCCTCAGATATTACTCAAAAACTGAAAAAATATTCCTTAAAATGTATAAATAATCTTAAAGTAATAACACAAAATTTCAAACAAGTGCAATAAAGCTTTGCAGTCACCTGCTATGAAAAATATCACTTTCTTGGGGGGTGTTAGATAAGCCAAACTTTGGCATTGGGCAGATGTTGAGAGCCATAACAAAACAAGGCCTCCACTGCCTTATGAGTTTTCGGCCCTTCAGTCTTTAAGATACTCCTGACAGGCACCTCATACTCTATGTCCTTTCTGGCAAGACAGGTGACTTGTCAGAGAAAAATGAATTAACAGCTGCCATGGCATTAAATCAATGTGCTTTGACTGCAACAAGGCAATTACTGAATCCTGATACCAATAGCCACCACTGCTTGCACCAATGGACAATGGTTACACATGGTCACGTATATGAGGTTCAAGACAGCGTGAACTTTCAATGTCTAATAGTTTTTGGTGATGGAGAAACAATGAAAAGAGCAAGTGTAATGATGCTGGTAGCTTCTAGTTAGGATCCGGCACAAAGGTGATATGGGAAAGATGTTCGTTTGCAGTGGGAAGCAGTGCTCCATTCAGCAGCTAATCAATATGACTGAGCAGCCTTCTTCAGAATCGCACTGTTCCCCTGAAATTATTGGGAGAAGGGTATAAAAGGTCCCTACAAATTGTCCATTGCCTAAATCTGACTTGATTACTGTATCCCAGTAGGTCATCTGTGTATGGTCAAACCTAAAGTAGCAACTAAAAGTAAATAAATCAATGAAATGGAATATTGGAACTATAATAAACTAAAATTATCCCAGTCAACCTGAGAGAACTTCAGTGTTATAAAATGGATATCACAGCTTTAAGCTAGACAAGATTTACCAAAAGGGGACAATTCAAGCAGAATGCATTTGGATACATTTTCTTTTGGAAAGGAAGTGTTATGCAAAAAAGCAGTATCCATGAAGTTCAATTTGCTATCAATAACAGACAGGATTGTTCTTAAACTCAACGAGCTGCTTATCAGAATCAATGAATTTCTAATGAGCCTACATTTACCTGTAAAAACCAAAATGTTACTGAATAAAAAAGTTCTTATGCATCTAAAATGAATGCTACATAATCACGGAAGCCTTTTAAGCTGATCTGCACAATGCAACCCATACAGTATATAAGATAAACCGATTGTCTTGAGAAATTTAAATGCAAGCGTTGGACAGAACTGTTACATTTGGAAGAACAAGATTGGTAACTACGACATTGGAAGCTACAATAGCAGTGGTCCCTTATTACTTACGCTCCAGTCACTAAATTTGACTGATTGTGTTATTGTTAGAGAACAAGTGCAGCACTTGGCTAACTAAAAGGTTATGTACTTGAAGACTATGAAATTGTTGTACTAATGAAGATTCAAGTCTACTGAGCTACAATTCCACCTACTCTACTATATGTCTGTGAAACATGGACACTACGTGAAAGACACACTAAACAGTTTGAAAACTTTTGCATGAGATACTTACAAACAGGAGTGTGCCTAGCTGGCAATAGGCCCAAGCCAGATGGGAAATGTAGGCCCCACTTCAAACTGATCATTAAGTATTTTTAAAATCAGTGATAAATATACATGATTTATGTATGGGTGTATACTTGTACATACAGTACATATAGTTTACACGATGTACTTACAAGTAACAGAACAGAATAACAGAACTTAACCCCATGTCTACCAGGGGAATGGGGGCCCCTCAAAATCGTAGGCCCATGCCAACTGGCCCTACTGGCCCCGCCTCTTACCAGGCCTGCTCACGAAATATTCAAGACATTAAATGGCAAAACTAACTAGCTAATCGGAAAGTTCTGTAGCAAACTAATTTAGAGAGTACAGAATAAATCACCACCTAGGCTAGACTGCACTTGCCTGGACATGTAGTCGGAATGTAAGACGCAGGAATTTACCGAATGGGTATTTAACTCTCAACTTGCGTATCTGCGGAGAAAGATGTGCATCCCAAATTGGTTCATTCAGCCATGAGCGAAATACATCAGAGACATCCCCGAATTGCACGTTTTGTGTGCCTACTGGATTTTAAGCTGATTTACTGCCCCCTGAAAGAACGGGGGGAGGGTGGGAGAGAGATGAAGATGGAGAGAGAGAGGGGGATGGGGAGAGTGGAGAGAGAGAGAGGGGGAGGGGGAGAGTGGAGATGGAGAGAGGGGGATGGGGAGAGTGGAGATGGAGAGAGAGGAGAGGGGGGTGGGGAGGAGTGGAGAGAGAGAGGGATGGGGAGAGTGGGAGATGGGGAGAGTGGAGGATGGAGAGAGAGAGAGTGGAGAGTGGGAGAGGGATGGGGAGAGTGGAGATGGAGAGAGGGAAGAGGGAGATGGGGAGAGAGAGAGAGAGAGCGGGATGGGGAGATGGAGAGGGGAGGGGGGAGAGTGGAGATGGAGAGAGAGAGAGAGATGTGGAGTGGAGAGAGAGAGGGGGATGGGGAGAGTGGAGAGAGAGAGGGATGGGAAGAGTGGAGATGGGAGAGGAGAGGAGAGATTTGCACAGGAACGTTTAGTAAATTAAAGAAAGTACTGTAAATACTTCATGGTTTACTATAGGCCTTTATTTTTGCGTGTTACCTGCGACTCCCAGTCCCTTCGGATTTCATTTGCTTGTTTAAACTTCCGGCTTCAACCGAAAAAAAGAAGAAAAAAAAAAAAAACACAAAGAGACAAACATTTCGGTCTGCGACCCCTCTAGACTCACTTGACGACCCCGTCCCCTCATCAAATACCTGCTATCGCTGTCAGGGCGCGTCCCGATTTCCTGTCGCCTCCAGAGTTTCACGGGAGCCGAAGCGACCCGACCCGACCGACAGGTGTGCGGCCGGCCAGGTAAACCGAGATCACGCGCGAAAACAGGCAAAGCATGAGACTGTCGCACTTACATGTCTGCTCTTGATTTGCTAGAATCCCGAAGGTTTCGTTCTTTAAACATTTGATGCGCTTTATTTAACATCACATCCTAGATTGTTAGTTAGCTGTGTGCTGGGAGCTGCGGTGTTCAGTTGGTGGGTGTGTGTGTGTGTGTGTGGGGGGGGGGGGGGAGGGGGGTGCGCGCGGCGTGACGTCACGACCGTCGCTGTGGATGCCCGCATTATTTCCTAACTTAGGTAATTCTCTCTCTCCTCTCTCTAAACTTAAAAAAAAAAACAAATCTATTAATTAATCAGCAAAAAATAATAATAAATATCTATAGGTAAATCTACGTTAAAGCCGTCGCCGTTATTGTTGTTGTTTTTTTTTTAAAACTCTGAACGAGGAGTAAGAGAAGGCCTGTGATCACGAATGCGTCGGTTGGTTCAGAGCACCGGTCGAGTTATCTCCCCTCGATGCCTTCTCGGCGTATCCGGGAGGGGGCGGTGGTAACGAAAAACTTTTCGCTGTAAAAGAAAAAAAAAAATTAAATGCAGGGAGAAGAAAAGTTAATTATTAATTATTATTTATTAATTATTATTTATTATTTAATTTGAGATGATTTTTTTTGGTTTGTTTTTGTTTTTAAAGTTAAGGGTGTTTGATGGAGGAACGCTGCTGATGGCGACGACTCGCCGAGGACGCCGTGGGTAGGCGCGAGGGTTTACGCGACTCGTTTCTCGTTATTTTTGATAATTTAATTAAAGCTGTATTCGCGTAACCGACATGAACGAACACGAAATGAGGGAGAGAGGGAGAGAAATGGGGCGGGGTGTGTGAGTGTGTGTGAGATAATGCATTACTTCGTTGGTCGCTCTCTAATTTGGAAATTAAGAATAGTGCTAACAAAATGGTGGACATCCTGCTGAGTGACGCCGAGAAAACGTACATCCTTCACGGAATTCAGGTATGGTCCAGTCGAGAGGCTAAGCCGTGGCTTGCCTTCCAGTGGCTTCGGTATTTAAGGGACCAACTGGTTTGGTTCGACTGCACGCGGTCGCCGCGACACCCTGTAGCGTTCGTGAGGCCGCGCCCCCCCCCTCCCGGGGTTTCGGGAGCTCGCGCTTTGCTTGGAAAGAAAGCGGAATTGGCTTCCTAAGCGATAGACATTCCCCCCTGAATCTGCTGTCCCAAGCCTGCTTGGCCCCTCAGTCGAATCTCCCCTCAGTCGCCTATGCGAGAAATCGATATTTCTAAGGCTCTACCACTTTTAACTGTACTCAGAACCCACCAACCCTGGTTACCTCAACCTTGGGTGACTGGTCGGTCTGAAGATTTTGTTGATGAATCCCTCTTAACAGAAGGTAAATGTGCCTTGCATATCCTATATATATATACTGTCTTTATGGTTGTATTTGAATCACAACTTGTTTTTGATATGGCATTTGTTTGAAAAATATGTTTGCATACATGTTAATTTACTGGGGATTTATAGTGGTAGACCCTGAAAGGAGTCTGTGTACTTAAAGTTACTGCAGCCATAAGATTCTCCCTAGAACTGTAATCTACGTAAGTAGAGATGTTGCTTACTTGTGACAGGCTAGAAATACTGAACCAAAGCTGTCGCCATGAGGCATCCCTAACTCCATAAACCTCAGTAGCAGATGATGATAGGGTACTTTTCTTGTTACCATCAGAAAGCTTTAACACTGAGATGATACAAATTTTAGTTCCAAAACTACCTTGTATCGACAGTATTTGCTCATACTTTTTTTTTCTTTTAAATGGCTTTTAGTGCTGCTTTTTTTTCACATTTAGGACAATCTTCGAGAAGATGGACGAGGATGTGAGGACTACCGACACATGGAAATAGAGACAGATATCGTGTCTAACACTAATGGCTCTGCTAGAGTTCGTTTGGTATGTAACTGATTTGTGTGTGGAGACATAATGGGTAAACCTAAGAATACTAATCACTCTGTCTATGACAGTCTGCCATGCTAAGGTAAAACTATAATAGTTATGAAAAAGTCTCTACTACTATTAATACTACTAGCTACCAGCTAATTCTCAGTGTTTTCCCAGAGATTTTAATAGATAACACTAAAGAAAAATAATTACTACAGTTTGTATATTTTGTGTAACCTCTTTATTTAGTATAATGTTTTAACTCTTTTTGTTTGCATTCTAAGAGCATTTTTAGAATTTATTCAAGATAATAGCATTTCAGATGTTTCACACAGAGATGCAGCTCACTGACATTTGTTGGAGCTCTTTTGACTTGTTTTTTTTTGGGGAGGATTTCATACATCATATTTGCTCATTACTGTTTATGTTGGGACATTGTGCTGGCCATTTGATGACATTCAGCATACTGCCCACTTTGTTACTTAGAAAATACTGTTTTTCCAGTTTAGGTGTATGCTTTGGATTGTTTTCCATGCCAAAATTTATGCCTACTGATCTTAATTATGGAATTAAATACACTACTAATTCACAGTATTAGTGAATTTTTTAGCACTCTAAACCTTTTTTGGTTGGGAGGGATAGCAGAGAAAGTTCAGAACAAACCTTTCCTTATCAGAAAAGTGTAGCCAAGAAGTTGCTTCCTGTTACTCTTCATCTTCAGCTCTCAAAAATTAATGCAGCATTTATCAGTGCAAGACTCAACAGTTTAGTGGAGTACTTGATTAATGTATTGTAAATAGTGTGCAGAATTTAAGCTTAGTGCAGTTGTTTCAAAGCTGGATGCCATTGTACAGCATCCCCATTTTTTGTAGATTATCCTATCTACATGAACTTTTCTGACTGAACAAGTAGGTAGCGAGATATTAAGCAAATTTGATGGGTAAACTTGATTTTTGCATGTACTTTGATTTGTTGTTGTCTTGTAGCCAAACAAACATTTCATTCCAAAGATCCCTTAGTACGCTGACTGATTATATATGTACAATAAATGTTTTCACTTTGTTTATGTCAAGAATTTTTATTTAAGAAAATAAGAAAAGATTAAATACTTGATAATCTTAAATTTATAGACAACATTAAGAAAATAATATTCTCTTATTATTTTATTTTCAGGCCAACACAGATGTCTTGGTTGGAGTGAAAGCAGAACTTGGTAGTCCAGACTCTATGAGGCCAGATCATGGAAGAATAGAGTTTTTTGTTGATTGGTAAGAATTCTGGAAACTTTGTGCACTTCTTGGTTTTAAAACAGTTCTATTCACATATGTATTTACTTCATTAGTCATCTTCAAGAAGGAAGCTAATAGAGTTTAGTTCAGGAGTTATAAGAAGACAGCCATTATTGTATGTACAAGGGTTAAAATGACAGTGGTAAATATCATGAACAATTCTTTAAGAGATTCCATTTTAGTTGTGTTGTACTCCAGTCTCTACACTGGAGACAAAAGTGAGTGTAGTGTTGCATTTATTTGCTAGAGTGTTGTCTATGTAGCACCTCAATGGGTTTGGAACTCTCGACTTTCACAGGGAAATCCCAACTGGAAAACATCATTTTTATATGTGGGAGGAAACTATAGTCGCCAGAAGGGACCAGCTACCTAGTGAAGAAGTTTGAGAAGAAACCATGTCAAAGAAGTATGCCAAACTCAGTCAACTTCAGTATCAAACTTGGACTGTCATCTTTGGTGTTCCAGTAGTCTAACCACTGGGTTGTAATTTCGTTTTAGTTATCAGTTTAACAATTTTCTCTTATAAGGGAGGTAAATTGTTGCAAGCATAATTACTTTCCTGGCCATAATTCATCTTAAATACAAAAACGAAATAAATGAGCAAAGATTGCCATGAGGTAAAATTCTGTTGCACTACTGGAATCATGTCTTTCATCCATCCCAGCAAAATTATTTTAGATTCTAGTTTAAAAGATAGCATTTTTTCCACGTTATCTATGTACTGAAGGTTTAAGTCATTGGATTTTTCATCATAAGGAGGCAGAAAGCTTCATGTAGCTTAAACAAGGTTCTCATGGAGAACTGATACTGTCAATAACTACCACTAATCGTTTATCTACAGTTCCATTGCTTTATTTTTTTTTTCTATTCTCAATTTATGCAGATCCTTGAGCCACTTTCTAAGTATGACCCCCTAGCATTACTAGTTGTAGAGTACCTTAAGAATTTGGTACTTCTCACAAACTCTCAATTTTGAAAACTTCCATTAGATCTATTTGGTATATAATGAATATTTAAAATCTGATATAGTGAATGAATCAATGTTTAACTCTCTCTGATATTCCAATAGCTTTTTCAAAATTTATTAGAGAGTTTTAGTCTGACTGCTGTACATTAATACTAACATTTCTTTGGTTTTGTTTTGACAGTTTAAATAACGGCTAAAACACATGGTTCAGAAACTAATCTGCCATATAATGAATATAATTGACTATTTTGGGTTTAAATGATTTTAAATTTGTGTTAAACTCCATCTTCCATTTTATCAACTAATCTAAGAAATTATTCAGGTTCCTTTAAAATTTGCTTGTATCATTTCTGCATTTGTCATTCACTGATGATATTCTTTGTGTGAATCAAAAGCAAGAGAACCCAAAGCAAACTTTGTGGCATGCAAAGATGTTACTGAATTTATTTTACATCTTCTATTGTTCATATAAATTATAATAATAGGGGAGATTGTGAAAAGAATTCTGCAGCAGCATACCACTAAATCCATAGTTTTCATAACAAAATACATTTATTTTATCTGGTCGTTCTGATATGGTGCATTGTGTGGCAGTACCTACATACTATTGGTATTTTAATATAGCAATAACTTCATTAAAAATATCGCTTTACTTATTATTTAAACATTCTCAAATACTTAGTTTCTCAAGGAAGTAAAAGTGTTCATAGCCACGATGAATCAAAACTGAGAATGCTTTTAGTTAATAAAGAAATGGCTATCTATCTGCCTGTTATAGCTCAGCAAATGCAACCCCTGAATTTGAGGGACGTGGCGGAGAAATGCTTGGGACTGAAATCAGTACGATGCTATCACGAGCGTATGAGAACACAAACTGCCTCGACCTGAAGTCTCTCTCCGTCATCCCCCAGCAGCAGTGCTGGGTCCTATATATCGATATTCTGGTAAGTAGTATATTGATGTAACCTATGTTCTATGTGTGTAAGATTTAAAAATTTTTGCCTTCGGTCTTTATTCACAGCTATTACAATATCCAAGGTCATAGCACTTACAACAGAGTTGGTAAAAAGTCCATGTCTGCAATGATGATAAACAGAATTATATGCAGACTTGACATAAGTAAACAGACACCCCTGAAACTCATACTGTCTATTCCAGTCACATGATAAGTGTGATTAAGTTGTAAGAACAGGTACAGGCAAGAGAGTTTCAGACATACCACAAACAGGAGGGTCACAAGAAATTAATGGTGTTTGAAAGAAGCACACAGTTCAGCAGTGGGATGTTGGTAGAAGCCAGTAGGAAATCTCTCAGGCACTGGATATTCTGCTGTTGACTACTAACATTGTGAGTCTGGTTTAGGAGAAGCCTCAACTCAAAGACAGCAGTTCATAAGCATTCTGGATACCCAAAACCAACAATAGAAACTGCATACTATGAGTAGCTTAGAACCCAAACCAAGACAGACAGGTGCAAATGTGAGAACCATCAGATGCTATTTCCACAGCATGGGATACAACAGAAGAGTGGCAAGAGGCAAACCACTTTTCAGCCCACATCAGTCATCAATAATTGCAGTGGGCAATGCTGATGCTACCATGCACCTGCTGTCTTTTAGAAAGAACTACAGACAGTTCACGACTTATGTAAGGGTTCGGGTCCTCAATCTTACACATAAATTTGGGATAATGTGAAATCACGTAAATAGGCATTGGTGGTGTTAGTATGATGGCTAATTAATTAATAATAGATGAAGTGGGGTGATGCAACAGTCTTGAGTTGATGAGGATGTAGGTTTTCAACCTCTTTTTATAAACCTGTCGAAAGTTGTCTGCACAGCAGCCTTCATTTTCTCAGCATAGTTGGCCCTGCAACAAGACATCACCTTGGATGGCTCTGTTGAGCTTGGCAAACCTGGTGGCATTGGGGTCCATCCCCTCAAAGGCTGCCATTGCTTTGGCAGTGTCCTTGAACGCTTCGGATGTTTCCTTCGTTATCGTCATCATCCTGGCTCTCTGCCGCAACCTTCTGGGCCTCCAGCTCTGTTTACTCCTCATCTGTCCTCTTCACAGAGATTTTCAGCATCTCCAGTATTGCGCTCGAGGTCCGGCTGACAAGCAAGATCGACGGCTTTGGTGGTCTCTTTCCCAACTGTATCCTCGAACCCTTGAGAGGGCTGCTGACAAGTTGGGGACACAGGTTCTTCCAAACACCATTCACATTCGTTGGCGCAACACCCTGTGTAGATAGCAGGCCTCAAGGGTTGCTATAACTCCCTGGTCTGCTGGTTGCAGCACTGAGCTTGTGTCTGGTGGCAGAAACAATCTTGATGTTGGGGTGCAAATCATCCAACTAACTGTAGAGGTGACCAGGATCATTGTCAAGGATCAGCAGGATTTTGAAGGGGATTTAGTTTGACATTCATACAATGTGAAAATACCACTTAACACACTTCAGAGCCTGCAGATTTTCCCCATTGTACAAAAGCACAGGCTTCAACTCGCAGTCCTCTGCCACATCACCACCAAGGAGCGGAGCTAGACAATCCTCAGCTGCCTTAAAACCTGGTGTTATTTTCTTCTTTAGCAATCTACGTACCGTCACGCCTTCTTTTCCAAAATAAGCCTGTTTCATCAGCATTAAGCACTCGCTCCACCAAATAGCCACCCTCCTCAATTACATTAGCCAGCACTTTCGGAAACTCCTTAGCTGCCACTGTATCAGCACCGGCAGCCTCACTTTTACATTATGCAAACTTGCACGGACTTTAAACCGGCTGAACCAACCATCACTAAAAATACTACCCCCTGTTTCAACCCCCCTCTTCGCCTTCAGGTCTCTGTAAAGATTTTTATCCTTTTCCTTGGTTTTCAGAAGGCTACGTGTTGTTGATTTTGATCCTCAACTCAACACGCTCAGCAACTTCTCCATCTCAGTTAATGCACCAGGAACATTCCTTAGTAACGACAGTCGTCTTAGGGGCAGAACGTTTCCCTTGTTCTTTAATGTGGTGGTGATCTTTCACTATGGCAATCACTGTGGATGCAGAAAAAGCCAGAGCACTGGAAAGAGAAGTTATGGATTCACTGCTCTCATGCCTCTACCTTATTATATTTCTCTTCAAGACATTGTACGTCGTCTTTTTTGTTGTACTAGCATCTTTAGAATCACTGCATTGCTTCTTTGCCATGATTACAAGGGTAGAACATGCAAGAATACAACATACTAAATGTACTGCAACAGATGCCGCTCACATAAACAAAAGTAGGAACACACCAGCTCATGAGAAAGGGACTGACTGACACCACTTCCCTCATAAAAAATCTATTTTTTGGCATGGAATTTTTAAAAAAAAAAATTTCAGATCTTACACAGAGTCGGGGGCAGCCTGTAATTGTGAATCCATATTTTCACAGTTCTTAGCCAGTGGTCAAGTATGGATGTGGTATTGTCTGCCACAGGAATTGCTATTTCAGTGGAGCCATGAAGAAATATGGTTTCATGGTCTGGTGTGTGATTTGGGCCACTGGGGAGTCAAAGCTGGTGGTTCATGAATGAATTATTTCTGCTCAATACATCAACAATTCGCCTTTCTGTACCATTGGACATCAGACGTGTTTCCAAGGGCAGCATTTGCATGGAAGATGACGCCCCATGCAACACAGATGGAAAAGAAAAAAGTCTGTTGTGATTTGGGCAGTCATCAGACACTAGCTGCTACATCGCAAAGCATTATCTCCCCCACCACTCATGTTTTGCTGTAACTGCGTGTGGCTTTTCCAGAATAAACAGGTGTTCTCTCAGACAAGGGTGCCTGTTTTACTTATGTTGAGACTCTGAATGTAATAAGTAGTCTTCAGATATCTGAAGCATGCAATCCCTCACCCTCTGTCTGTAAATAGCAGCATGCTTCGAATTCAATGGATAATTATTTGACTTTTTTTTCCTACTTTGACATCTCTCATAAACAGATTTTTTTTTTTTAGGATAAACCCTCTCTACAAAGCACTGATATACATAATTAATTATGTCTGGTTTTGTCCTTGAAACACCCATCATGAATAAGTGGAGACTTTGCCCAGAAAAGAATTATTGGATTTTGAACAATTCACACAACTACCAGTGTAATTTTTCTTGTAAAGAATCAAGACCCGACATGGATTGTATCATTAAATCCCATTATTTTGGATTAGCAAAACTTTGAAGCATCCTATTTGCCGTGATATGAATGGAACTGCTGCTACTTACTTTTGACTTATACATATTGTGATATCTGAGTAAAGTGCAAGAAGAAATGAGGATTTTCTGAGTGGTTTGGCAATCACATATATATATTTGTATATATTAATAGTTACTGGAGTGCGGTGGAAATCTCTTTGATGCGGCATCCATAGGTGTTAAAGCTGCTCTCTATACTACAAGGTGAGTATGGGTTATTTATAATCAGTTTATCATCTTTAGGCTTCATAATTTCCTTGTTTTATTTTCCTGAATATCGAAAAATTCTTTCTCGATTATTTGGTGAATTTCTTTTGTTTCCTAAAATTCTAATTGCAATGAAAAAAATGATATCATCTCAATGTTTAAATTCTAAACTATCCCAAAGAATTCTTTTTCATTTGTACAGAAAATTTTTCTAGTTGGCTAAAATCTGTTAATTTTTGTTGGATTAATAGTTTTACCACAGGATTTTTGGATGCTAAAAGCTGTGAACATTTTTCATCTGAATTATTGGCATTCATTTGCAGACCTGCTGCTCTGGTCACAGCCAATTGTAGCATCAAAGGAATATTCACTGTTATGCCACCCAGTTACTGTTTTTCTTATTTTCCTTTGGTTTTAGTTTTACCTGTATATGCCAAAATTTTAGTCAATGTATAAAGCATCTTGCTTATGCTGAAAGTTCATATGAGCGTTAAAAGCAGCATTGAAATATGCTGACTTTAACAAATAACTTGAAATCCCTATGCATTTGAGTGTGTGTGTGAATATGGATTCAAGGCTTTTTTAGACTATGTTCACATGAAGATTTTCTTTTTTAACTGTCCACTGTGCAATGTTCTGCAGGATTCCTAATGTGTCTCTGCTTGAGGGAGAAACAGGAAAGATGGAGCTGGAAGTGTTAGATGATCCCTTTGATATGAAACAGCTTGATATTACACACTGCCCCTGCCTCATCACCGTGAGCAAGGTGAGAGCTGACATTTAAATATTCAGATGGAATAGACCACCTTCATTTGTTGTTACATAACTACCTGGATGAACTCTTCAAACCAGTGGATTTTGATAAGTTGTAAACGACTTCTATTTAACTTCTAGGTTATGAAATGTTAACATTTATAACTTCTCTACTATGCAGTATTGTAGAAAGATATCAATAACAAAATTCACCTTCAAATTATGCTGATAACTTGACACTGTATCCGTAAATACTTTGAATTGTCAGCTTTTTGATGACAGTTAGGACTTATTGGAAAGCATGTATCTGCATGTTTGATTTCAAACTGTCACATTTTTCAATTGACCGTATGGAAACTACAAAGCATTATGCACTTTAATGTGCTAATGTTAATTCAGCACAATTAATTCAACTTTATCAAGTAAAATTAGAAAATTCCAGGATGATGCAAATCCTTTGGACATAGCTTCATCATGAAAGCGTTTAATATTGCCCGACAACCTGGTGACACACTTTATCCTTAAACAGATCGGCCATTTTCACGTTGTGGATGCCAGTCAGAAGGAGGAAGCATGCTGTCTTGCCAGGTAAGTAAAGACCCAATTTCTTGTTTGTTATGGAAGACTAAATAAAAAAAAAAAAATATGGATTTTAGAGAAAACTCAAGTAACAGTATTATGATAAGGAATGGGAGATGGGGATGAACATTCCAAATCTTTGTTTCCAGACTAATCATAGGAGTAACAGAACAAGGAACAGTCACTGCCTTGAAGAAAGAAGGTGCAGGGAGCTTGGACCCAGAAAGTGTGTGTGACATGTTGGAGGTAAGGAGAGTTAGTTGTTGTTATTACTCTGCGAGATGTATACCCCAAACTTAATTGGACTAATAATTCATTGACTGAAGTTTTTTAAAAAAAAAATAAGAGTAAGAATTCACCGGCTCTCACTTTATTTTTTAATGAAGTTACAGAGATGATAAAATTGAAAATTTACTTTGTGTCTTCACTTTGTTTATGCCATTATCTAAGAGGAAAAAAAAAATCTACCTGAGAGTTGACTTGGATTTGTTTTGGGTTATTTCCTGAAATAAATTACAGAAGATGTTTGCTGATTGGGTGAGCAATTATTCCTCTACCTCATCTCGTACATGGCATTTGTTAAGTTTGCTGAAGAAAATACATGTCAGCAAGATATTGCAACTAGGATAGTTGTCTGTACAGTATTCAACATGGCAGAATAGCTGAGCATGTTGGCCTAGTTACGAGCCCAATCTCTTATATATGATTTTAAGTGTTGAAGATAAAAACCCAAATACGTAAGTTTTATCTAAAGTAAACGATTCAACAGTGCACGTGTCGTCATGCAGTAACTAAAAATAGATACCAGAACCAATAACATTTTCTTCATTATTGCATCCCTGCCCATCTATCTGGATTTTCCCCAGATTCAGTGATATGCACAAACTCATGAGCCTGGAAGGTACTGTAGACAACATCATGAAGGACTTGAGTTATTGTCCTGATGTTGATCTAGCCTAGACTTATGCTGAAAAATATGGTATTTTGCTTCCCCAAACTTAAAAAAATATGTAACTATATATCTCACCATTGGTACACCTGCTTTTGTCTTCTTTCCACAGTAATGTCTCAGAAAAACCTCAACTATTTCATTTCATTTCAGGCTGGTAAGAAGATTGGAGTTATGATGAACAAGCACTTGGAAGAGGCCGTGAAAGAGGAGGAATTGCACAGACCAAAGAAAGGCGTTGTCGGTTTTCTGAGGTAGCACATTTCTTTGCCCAGTAAACTTGACACCAGTGCTGGGTACTCCATCATAATTTTCAGACTTTGCGCTTGCAGAAAGTGAATAAATAAATTATGCATTTCTGCATTTCAAAGAAAAAGCCGTCAATTTTGTTTGATTTTCCCGAGTTTGGGAATTATCCAGACACTACCTCCCCTCCAGCGTTAAGGAATAAGTTTATAGGATGCTCCTGGTGAAAGGTAATAGAGATTATAGCTAGTCATTAGTGTTGAGATCATTTGAAACATCAGACAAAAACTGAGCTAATCTCTCTCAAATTTTGGGTGCACTAAAAGTCTAGGGATTTCTGCAGCTAGTTTCTTGCTTGATGCTGCAAGGCAGCAACGACTGAAGAGATCAAATTCTGCACCTGCAAAGAAGAAAAACACCAAAGTTAGAATTCCATACTGCACATAATGGCTGTAACAACTGTTGCAACATTACGGGACTTCAGTCTGGATCTCATACTCAGAGTTCTGCCTTTTCCCAAAGTTCGCAATTGAGGGAATGTAATTCATCACAACCAGCAGCAGTTATTGAAAGTACAGTAAATATCATAGCACCTGTCAGATCTGATCTCAATGATTTAAAAATAAATAATAATTAATGATTTCAGCATTCTATTTGAAAGTATCAGTGAGAAAATGAAAAGAAAGCAAAGCAAACTACTATTAAGTCATTTGTGACAGTGCTTGGACAATTTCTGCGAGGATTGTTCCTGGATCTCTCACCTGAAGGATCAAGGACCACTCCTCCAGCCTCCTGCACAATCAGACTGCCGGCGGCTATGTCCCAGCAGTGGATCCCATGTTCCACATACACATCCCCGTGACCTCTAGATATTTCACACATATTTAGTGCAGCTGATCCATAACAACGGATCCTGAAAGAGAAGGCAAGCAATGACAAAAAGAATTTTAGGCAATGAGTACAAAAATCGTAGTGTAAGCAGCTGACATTTTTCCATCGTATGCAGGCATGTTTTTATTAAAAATCACTGCAAAACAGTCATCTTCCTCAAGACTATTACATGCTGACGATGTTAAGATCGCCAAAACGTATGCTGGTTATTCAGCTCTGTTACCAGTAATGAGATGATGGGAGATGCCTGAACTTACCTATTTTCTGTAAATGACACTAAACCAATTTCTCTTGGCCCTTCAGTCCTATTAAAGTTGCAGTGCATTGTTGGAACATTTAGATTTCCTTTCAAAATTTCACAACCCACCTTACAACACACACCACAGACAGACAGACAATGTTAGTGATATCCCAGATATGTTGCCACAGAGAAATACCAAAACTGAGAGAAAAAGAGAGAGTCCATGTTTTACAGCAGAAACTGGCTTTTAATCAATATATTTACCCATGACAGGCTTCCAAAATTCTTTGGAGATTCTTCATCTTCATTTCCACTTTGTCTGGTGCCCTATGCGATCCAAATTCACAGAGAAACATTGCACTGGATAAATCTGAGAGAAAACAACTGGTTCCAAAATATGCCTGTCATTATAAGAGAAACATGCTTAAGCACCACAAGGTATGGGGGGCTAATGTCAGAGAAGAAAGTTCCTCTTGTGAAGCCAAACAATGGAAAAGGGGGGAGATAACGCCAAGCTTATTTAAAGTGCTGCTATCAAGCAATCTAGTCTCTTAAGGGTTAAAACAAACTTCATCCTGAAATTTTAAAAAATAAATCTTCATTTCCTACAAAATTTTAGCATCGGGTTTTGCAAAATTTGTTGCATTGTGCTGTATTCAATCTGTTAATCCTTTCCTATTCTTGTCAGGGAAAACTGCCAAAAAATGGCTGTGCACTGATGAGTCAGTTAATGACCTCTTCTGTCCATACTACAGACAGCACATGTAGGAGGATGCTTGTCCCGCATTAGTACTTCTGGCTATTTATATCACTTCATATTCCTGTGAAAGTGATTTTAGTAATAAGGCTACCAGCGAGAACCACGTGCATCACCTAGTTTGTTTATCTAACTTGGTATGTGATGGAATCCAAAGGTGGAGGTCTCGACTGATCTTTCATCATTTAGCTGGTTAGGCAGTGATGGACAGATGTTGGGCATAGAGTGCAAGCAAGGCTGTCTCTGACTGAGTTTGAGACATTTACAGCTGATTAATGCGCAAGTGTTTTTAGAGTCCACTGGCCAGAAGATTGACATTTTTAATGATACGGGGCGGCCATTGGATTTCTCGTGTGAACTGATAGCAGACTTCCATCACATAGCCGAGGAGTCTGACTGCCACACCACATAGACCCAGGAGGTAGGCAAGCAGAGTGGACACTTGCAGTGGTGAACATAACCATTAATTCTGTGCCACTCACTGAGGATTATTGGAGTGTAGATAAAGACTCAAGAAATTGAATCAGCATTATAAATTACATATTTTCCCTTTTGTTTTCTGGATGCATTTCCCTTTTAGCTGCCTAAGTCAAAAGTGCTATTTTAGTCATTCCAGGACCACTTAATCGGGTAGGGGCATTTTGTGCAGCCACCTGGAAAACTGTCTGAGCGTTTCTGCACACTTTAATATTGCATTTCCTGAAGGGGAAAGGGTTAATCGTCTGGGGAATGGTGCCCCCACTCTCACTTATTAGAATGCGTGCGGTATTTGACGTCATTTTTCTACACAGGGAGAGGGAAAGATCAGGGAGTTTCTTAAGATGGCAGCATTCTTTATCTTAACACCAGTGATCGTCAAAACCGAAATAGTTTTGGCTCGGGGCGAGCACTCGCCAGGCCTGCCTACTGTGCGCGCGTGAGAGAGAGACAGACAGACACGGGACAAACAATGGAATGAACCACAAAGAAGCGCTGATTACCACTATCAATATGCAGCAAGCCTGGCCATGGAACCAAGTTACACATTTTCCACACCATTCAACACATGCAAACAAAAAGAAAAGCACTTAAAAAAGTGCAGGTTTTTGGTTCAAGAAATGAGTATTATTATTATTTTTATTATTATTGAGAGAGTTATTTGAACAATATGTAAGGTGATTTCTTCCAAGAGATTTTGGTAAGAGCATCTGTGAAAGAGGTGGTTCTATCTAAAATGTGTAACCTTTACCCCACATCTTATGTCATTTAGGTGCAGAAGTTGTCTGCATTTAGCTGAGTTGTTACCCAAGGTAGGAAGTCCGATGGACCAGATGTTTTTGTAATTAATTGCAAACAAAGCGCATTGTCTGGCACCGGATGATCTAGAGGAGGTGCCCGCTTACTCGAACACACAGACAGACAGACATGTACGTACCTTCTTGCCCGGTAACACAGATCTTACTTCCATCACAAGTGGCCCCGTGCCCACGTATGGCTGTGAACATTTCGTCTCGGATTGGGTTATAGACAATTCCAATTTCTACCTGAACAGGTGAGAAAAACAAATACTTCGCTTGAAAGAACACCATGCTGGTTTAAATGATAAAAGTCGCAATTTCTGAAGTACATAGAATAAATTGATTAAATATTCGCATATCACAACTGGATACTGCTATCTTTCTGGTGGGGGGGGGGAGAGGGGAGCTTCTCTATAGTCTTAGCTCCTCTTTTGAAGTTACCACCTTGAACATCAACATGTTCCCTCACCAGAATTGCTTCCCTTGTAGATGTTGGTGTATATTAAAAAAGCAAATAAATAAAGATCTCATTGGTTCCTGAACAACAAGAGTATACCTCCCCCACAAATATAATTTCCTCCATAACAAACAGCAGCAATGGATAATCTCTATTTTCGTCTACAAGTTTGAGACAAAACCCGGTTCCATTTGTGCCTGACCATAGACCTGTTCTGAACTGCATGGGCCGAAATAGATGTTTACTCCTAATGCAAAAATATCCCAGCCAGAGTACCAAGTGACATCCACCAGAGTTTTAGGGTAAAACCAACCAACCAAACCCACAGTAGCCATCAATAATAATAAACAAATTAACATAAATACATTCTATGGCTAATGTAATACTCAGATGACATCTTACCTTTTTATTAATTGTTAAACCTACCGAGAAAGATATGTATGGAATTCTGCAAAAAAAAATAATATATATATATTCAACATCAAATTTTAAAATAATACATTTATATTAAGAAAAAATTATAAATAAAGACTGATTTTTGGTTTTATCTATTGTAATTATGCAACACCATGAAAGACAAGAACTTGTGTGTTTTGGTTTTGAATTATATCAATATACTGCTAATAAAAGGGGGTAGAAATGTCTGTCTATTTGGCAACAAATCAATATCTCATCATCAGATTAGATAAAGGAAACTGCAGAGCCTTTAATTTAGAACAGAGGGCTGTCAGTGATAAATTGCTGGCTAACATCTGAGAGTTCAAAAATGTCCTCCCGCTCATCTCTCTATCAAATGCTTCCTGCAGTTTACTCTAGTATTTAAAACAGCTGCAGTGAATTTGAAAAGACAACAAACTATATACAGTCCAACCCTGAGAATCTAGCGATCAGCTGACCAGAAAGAGTTATCCGGCAAAATTTGCACCAACTTTAGTGTAATCAGAAGTCCAAAAACAGCAAGTGATTGGTGTAGTTTGTGGACTGGCTGCTAAGGTTTCTAGGTGTGATAGTTGGCAAACATTCAGCAGCAGTCCACCACGAGGTAATTATTCCAATTATACATTTGTTTGTTAAGTAATACCTTTGTATACTTATACTGTACCTACATCTGTGTGCGTGTGTTAATCATTTGTTCAACAAAGGTTCAGTCCCAAGTGTTGATGTGAACTGGATATAAACCATATGCCTTGGATTTTGGGATCACTCCAAATCAGTTCAGTAGGCTGCCCATTATAATTTGTTTCTCCATGTCTTCTCTCAATCTTGGTGTGGTCAACAAAATCATGCCTATAAGTATGTCAAAAATGGCAATGAAACTCTGGCAGGACTAATGACATGCTTTGACATCACTAGTCCGTGTCTTTCTGCCATGCCATGACACTCCTGCCCCTTGTAATTGCAAGTGAACTGGAACTCCAGTGGCATGAGCTCCAGCCATAAAACTGCCCGAAACTAAACTCGATGGAGAAGAGTACTTGGCAGCAATGCTTGAGGTCTTAACAGTAGCTGTAACTGTGGCGAGTAGCGGCACACCTTGTCATGAAGTCACTCTGTTGTCACGGTGAACTTTGCAATGATGTTGGCCACAGATCTGCGAGAAAGGTCGAGGTCTCTGACAATGTCACTGATTCTGGCCACACGGCACAACCTACAGCGCAGTCTTAAGTAATCAAGGAAACATTGTGGGATCCACCTGCTTTTAGCAAAGTGGTGATGCTGCAGACTGGTCAAATGACAACCAAGACCTTCCAATAAGTACATAATCACCACTGAAATAGATACATTCACTTAAAAGGGTTTCCAGATTAATATGGAAGAGCACTGCAAAATAAAAATTGTGTAACTTCATTGTTGCTTGTAAGGTAGAATTGTTCACAGATGTTTTTGTGGTAGGAGAGAGATAACGTCTTTAACTTAGGGTTTTGAAAATGCCTTATACCTGCAATGAGACAAAATAATGATCTTAAAGATGCCATGCATACTTTTTTGTCCTCAGGCTATTAGACAAGGATGAGGTGAAGACACCAGCATTACACTGAACTATCGCAGAGAGAGACCCGACAACCAATGTAGCAGCACCTGTTTGCAAGAAAACAAATTTACTTGTGAACAAAGTTGGTAGTTCCATCAATGGGGTCAATGATCCAGGTTGGATCGTCAGTCCACACAGATTTCAGGCCTTCAGCACACGATTCTTCACCGATGAACCTGTTACGAGGAGAGAAACAATTTTCTGAAATGCTGTTCAACACCTTGCAAAAAAAAGGAAAGCAAGCATTTATATCTCCCTAGAAACATGTGCATCGGGACTGATGGAGCAGCGTTAACTGGCAATATCTCTACCTACCGTTTTGTTTGTCTCTTCTACATCCTTTCTTCTCTAAACGAAAAAAATAATAATAAATAAAAAACCACATAAGACAGTTCTGGATGTCGTTCAACTCAAGTTTTATTTCACATTTAAATTTGTATTTGGAATTAATTTTGGTACCCCGCCTAAATTAGCTGCTAGAAAAACGAAGAGAACTGGAGCTTTCGCCTCAATTCACGTGTTCTGCGAGAAGACGGTTCAGTCTCGATGATGGCTGCTGGCCCAACATGGCGTTCTGTGATGAAATGACGAAAAACCTATTGGGCCTTTTGTCAAGAAAATTACACGAGAAGCTTCCTGAGAATGGGGAGTTAAAATGATTTTAAAAGTCTGGCAGATGCACATTTACTTGATACAGGAACTCTGCCTTCATAAATAAAATAAGAGTTTGTGTAATTTATTTTTTTTTTAAGTTTAGCAACGTTTCTGAACAGACAGTAGATACAGACTTTTCAAACTCACCTGTGTGCTGGAAACTTTAGTTTTATGGCCTCTACAAACATTTTCTCAACCGCCTGATCTGTCTCCGTCACCAGATCTGCATAGTTGGCCTTTGTGGTAACCTTCTTCTCTTTGTAGAAAGCATCCCTTATGAACTAGAGATCGAAAACAAGGAGAAAGGGAAAGTGATGAGAAAGACAAAAAGCTGAAACGCATCTTTGAAACTGCCTCTACTCTTCTCGAGAGAGAAAACTAACTAACCTGGCCACAACGCTTCACAGCACTCAGAGATGTGCTGTAGTAGTCCATCAGCTCAGTTTCTTTCACCTCTGGCATTTTAATTTCTTGTTAAATCTGTAATGGAAATAGAAGGATTGTATCTACTGATCTAAGGGCAGCTTCAGAAGGGTGTTTCTTCATTCTAAATACTTGATGTTTTGATCACCAGCAACTGACAGGTGGATGAAACCAAAGGAGGCTGTTCGTGTGTGAAGCAGGGAGCAATCAGTAAATGAAGAGTAATTGTTCAGTTTTCAAATAAACAATATATTTGGAATGCTTTACATGGCTTTCAGCCTGAATTTGTGACATCCCTATTTTAAAATAGCTATATATATATACATACACACACAATACAGAGATTAATTACACTACTAGTTCAAATTCAGTAATAGTAATGACGTGTTTTTTTTAAATGCATAATGGGAAAAACCATAATTAAAAACAAATATTAAATTTTTTTATTATTACTATTAATCAGTACATGGAAATCCCTTTAATTAGTAAGTATGGTATCCATAATCTGCACGTGCAGTAATGAGATAATTATAAATCCTTGAATTGTATGGAAATTGCAGTTTAGTTAAAAATCACAGGTGTCTTGCCCTTTATAGTTGGTTTGCTCTCTTTCTAAGGGGGGGGGATTAGGCAATAAGGGGCTTGGTTAGGGTTAAAGACTCCTACGCAAATACTATATGCCAAGGTCCGGATCAGACGCTATGTCATTACAGCATGAGTGCCAAGTGTCCGTCCCTTGGTTTTAACCACTGCTCAACAAGGACAAGCTGGAAGATTAACGTTCTCCAGGTATTTATACCTGCTCAACCAAATCTTATTACGTTGATGAACAGCGGCGTGTCTTGGGCATTTTAATGAATTACACTGGGTAGACATTTAAAGTCTGACAAAGAACTGTTTTTAAAATTGATAGATTTTGCTACTACTTGTTTCTTTTCAAAAATAACTGCATTATATCACTAACAAATGTATATTCCATCAGAAGGCTGCAAAACTAAGTTTGTCTAACTGGAAGTCATTCTATTCAATGTAACAACCCTTCCTTGAAATCGCACATAGGAAGGTGAGTTTAAAAAAATAACCCTGAACAACAAAAAATAGCTTTCCGTCTGCTACTGAGGTATATGTAGGTGTCCTTTATCAGATCAAGCAGCTGATTCCAACTCTAAAGTCAGAACCGACCCAGCCCATCAGGATCTGTAGTTATGGAAAAATGTCATTTTCAGTCGTCGTTTATTAATAAGTCAAGCACATCACAAAATTGCAAAAAATAAATTCATTTCACAACATAAACACATTGTATAAAGTGTACATTAACTGTTTGTAAATTCTTTAAGTACCTGATTTCATGCTTGTGAATAGCAGTGGTTTGTCTCTGAAGAAACCAACAACAGTCCCCCATCATGGTTGGAGGTAAATCTCCCCTGATAGCGGGCCTCTGTTGCCTGTGTGTTCCTGGAACCTCTCACCGTGCTCATCATTCATAGCACCAAGGTTGGCTGGGAAGAAATCCAGGTGTGAATGAAGAAAATAACTTCAGCGACATTCAGCAACCTATTTCTTCAAAGGCTTTATCATGTCTTGAACCAACTCAGCATAACTGTCTGCTTTGGGGTTCCCAAGGAAATTGTGGACTACCAGTTTGAAAGCTTCCCATGCAGCCAGCTCCAGTGGGTTAACCCTTGACCAGAAGACTGGATCGGAAAATAAATCACGGATTTGTGGTCCGACAAATATCCCAGCCTTCAACTTGGCATCAGTCAGAATTGACCTTCAACACTCATTGCCTTTACAAAGCTCTTCGTTAGGCCCAGCTTTATATGCAGTGGTGGAAGAAATATTCTTTGCAGAT
Organism: Nautilus pompilius; assembly: GCA_018389105.1. Classification (NCBI taxonomy): domain Eukaryota; kingdom Metazoa; phylum Mollusca; class Cephalopoda; order Nautilida; family Nautilidae; genus Nautilus; species Nautilus pompilius. The sequence continues at coordinate 81,261 of JACATO010001455.1, forward strand.
GTACCAGTGGACACTGAATTTCCCTGGAGTGTGGTCTGTTCTTGATGGCCGCTCTTTGATCTTATAGTGATTTGCATCATCTCAGCTATTCCACAAGCACAAACAGCACGTGTGTGTACATGTAAACAGGCAGCCATGTGGTTCTCCTGTGTAGCCTGCTGTGTGTACACAGTACTAAAAAGAACAGTCAAAATATATAACATTAGATTTCCATTTATTTCTCTAAAAATCCTTACGTATTGGATTAATTCTGATTTCAGATTTGAAAACAGCATATTCGAATTAGTCTAAGACACGTACTTTTACCTCAGTAGCAAAATGGTTGTCGTCCAGTGTAATAGGTGGCTAATTAATCGCAAACTATAACACAAACACAGGGTAATAAATTTTAAAAATACTACTACTGTCTCCAAAACAAGTGCCAAGTATCACTGGAACCACTCAAATGAGCAAGTAACTGCTATCTCTGTGTTTTTCACATGATATGCACATATTTTCAAATGCTGCTGCAATGAGACAGATGTCCTCTGGTTTACTATCATTCTGTTTATATCAAAAAAATAGTTATCCATAAAAACTTAGATTACAACAGATATTTCATGTAAGTATCAAAAATAGATGAAAAGGAACTCATTTAAAAATTTTTAGAAATTATTTTAGCAGAATGGTTTGTTTGCACACTACATTTGCAAATTTATGAATTATGTAGCCTTGCATGTGAGTAGACGATGTTATCAGTGAGTTGTTAGTTAACCCTTATGTTGCTGAAAGTGGATCGCCATAACTATTTGCTAATGCAAGCAGATTCACCAAACTGCTTCAAAATACTTTTCCCCTCTATTGCAACAACCACGAATACCCTCACGTCTTTGAAAGCCCTGCAACATCTCCAGCCAAATTCCTAATTTCATTTTCTTGGTGGATAATTGAAACTTTCCAGCCCGAAGTTCAAGCAAGCACCAAAAGGGTTAAACTGGATTCGAGGAGAACAAGCAACAACCGGAGCAGCTATGGTTAAAAAGAAACTGATATGACAAGTCACCCCAGACACAAATCTGTGTAGAGAATGGTGTAAAACACACAGGGCTTTTCAGCAACATCTATCCTACGTCAGAAGTGTGGAAGACCCATCGTGTCAAGTGTACAAAGCTGAAGGATGGATTTACCCGTTCAAAATCACGTGCAGTGACATCGGCAAATCCAACTGGATGGAGATCTCGCATCGATGGGAAGCGAACCATCAACCGCCAGCATCTTAGAACTCGCATATTAAGGGTACAGAAATGCCCTCCCTGAGAGTTTGTGCACGAGGGAATGAAGTGAGCTGACAGTCGGTGGTCGGCTCAATTTCTGAGAAGTTGATATCGCCATGGGGAAACAAACTGTAGCCAGTATCTGGGATCAGTAGCAGCAGTAGCAGTAGCAGTAGCAGCAGCAGCAGTAGCAGTAGCAGCAGCAGTAGTATCAGTAGTAGTATAGTAGCAGTAGCAGTAGTATCAGTAGTAGTATAAGTAGCAGTAGCAGTAGTAGTAGTATCAGTAGTAGTATAGTAGCAGTAGCAGTAGTATCAGTAGTAGTATAGTAGCAGCAGCAGTAGTAGCAGCAGCAGTAGTAGTAGCAGCCAGTACTGGCTGGGTATCACTCGCTCGTTGGCTGGTGGTCTGCCGTGTGCTATCCGGAACAATGGCCGCGTGGAGGGCCGTGACACCGGGAAACGTGCCCAATGCTTTTGGACTTCGGCCAGCAGAATAAAGGTCTCTCCAAGAACCCTTCATTCCTCACAGGGCAGACAGAATAGCAAGAAGAAACCACACTTGAAGAGTCCGCCGGTGCCGACCGGTATCGCGTTAGAAGTCTGTAAACTAACCACCGGACCACCACGCCACCCATACTACCACCTACAGTACTCGGACATTAGAAAAATAAATAATATATATTATTATTATTAAACTAGGTATCGCATAAACCTTGACTGCTAATTAGTCTATTACCATGCCAACTTCCACCTTTATGTCCGTCTGTCTGATCAGATACACACTTACCCGAGCGAGTGGTGGAGAGCCTAATGGCGTCTTCTCCAAGCCAGCGCCACTCCGTGGTGAAATTAAACCTTGAGAGTTGTGGCCCTTGGTTCGTGTCAGCGAGGAAAAAACGCGTGTAAACGAGCGATAATCTGTTGAGTTAAACTGAAAATAAAGAGATTATGCTGGTGGTCTCCCTTGGCGCAATAATATATGGTGCAGTGTCAAACTGTTGAGTTAAACTGAAAATAAAGAGATTATGCTGGTGGTCTCCCTTGGCGCAATAATATATCGTGCAGTGTCAAAAGAAACAGGACAGTTTAAAAACGGAGGAAAAACTTGTTTTAAAAAAATTATTATTGATATTTTAATTTTTTCATAGTAATTAACTTCATTTATTAAAAAAAAACCAACCCTTTTTCCCCCCTTCGTTCGTTATTTTAAAGCAAATCTCGCGGAGAGTGGGCAGCAGGGTGGAATGAAATGTTACTAGTTATCTCCCTTCTCATGTTCAGAGAGGAACTAATCTGAATCATAAAAAAAATAACGTAAAATTATTTCTTGATTAACCATTTCTCTCTCTCTCTCTCTCTCTCTCTCTCTCTCTCTCTCTCTCTCTCTCTCTCTCTCTCTCTCTCTCATTCTAAACACCAAACAATTAAAATTATTATTAATTTTCTTGCGAAGGACAGCAGCGGGGTCTGTCCGTAGTCGCTTACCAGATTTAAAGGAACAAAAAACACATGGCGTCTCCCGGTTAAATGTACGGGTGCCATTAGAGCGTCAGATATCGATAATGCTAGATACAGTATAATTGTTTTAAAATATTTAACTTAAAATAATAGATTGGGAAGTTATCTCCCTTGTAACCGTTTTTTCGTTCTATACTTAATCTTGGCAGGTACAAGTTAATATTCGATTTTCTGTACGTACGTGGAACTATTTCAAGTAATTTAGCAAAATAGGTGCTTAGTGGCAGAATTCTTGTTGCCACAAGACAGAGTTGTAGGTGCCGCTTAACTCATCCGCCCACACAGTGCTATCCAAAGACATTAAGACCTCAAGCAATTCCTTTCAAAGCAGATATCGACCCCCTTTCTCTGTTCCTGCGCTTCCCTTTTCCTTTTCCTTTATTTACAAAACACTCAAGTCAATAACGCGGATTATTCACCCGCACCGGGCTGTTGGTGTTTGACGAGGTGTGTGTACTCTAGATCCGCTTGTCACGAAGTAACCGGAAGCTGTGGAGAGTGATGCCTTCCTCAGCCAGATCAACTCACGGGGGACTATCACGAGGACGCTAATGACTGGAATGGCGTCACGATCCCTGCCGTAAAGAAAAAATAAATAAATAAATAAAGATAGTTGGCATGGCCAGGAGGATCTCAAAAAAATTTTTTTTTTGGAAACCTGCCATAGGTAGATACGTGACTTGGTAGACAGCTTCTACTATAAAATATGAACTTGTGCCAGCGTATGTCGGAATACCGCCACAAGTTGTGCGTAGGTGGGTGGGGGGTTAAAAACTAAGAAAAGCATTTTTCGCAATTCATTGCTGTCAGTGGCTATTCACCTGTAATAGAGTTGAAGGATGTTGGTAAAGTTTCATTCAGAGAAGGTGGTTTCGGGCATCTCCCATCATCTCATTCCTGGAAACAGAGCTGAATAATCAGCCCAAGTCATCTTTAATAGTATGCGAGATAGCTGCAAAATTATCCGTGCAATCCCAGGTACGCCACACGACCGGGGCGATGGCACCGACTGCCTTGCAGAACGGGACCCCGTGTTACATCGCATCCAAGAACAGCGGGCCACATTTAAAACGTTTATATTTCCTCCAGATAAATATAAACGCTGAAATTCCACTTTAAAGAGAGAGAGAGGAAAAAATCATCCACTAGGGTTTGACTTTGTGAAAACATTGCTGGCATAGGAGGGGCTGGTTAAGGTATATGTCTTTATTTCCGTATTTACATTGACCTCCCATAATTTTGGAAACGTTTCCTCGAGTTCTTTTTTTTTTTATCATTTGTCTCCTCTTCTTAAAATATCCATGGATGTGCAGCTCTTCGAGAAAAGAGGATTTGGTGCCGGAAATGACAGTTCGATGGTGTCGTAATATGTGGACATATACTGTTGCCTGACCAACAGTAACTAGAACTTGTTACGGAACTTGAAAGAAACATAAGCTACAATACCGGTTACTCTAATAGACAATGGGATTCGATTTTAGCTCTTCAAAGTACTGAGTTTAATTGGAGGTTGACCATTTCAACAGAAACGCAAAAAGCCTCAATATATTGTGCTAGAATTTAAAAACGGTTAATGATATTAACGACGAAAAAAATCCTCATATATCTTAACTTTGCCCAATTACTAAGGTTGTTGCTCTTCTAAATCGTGACAGATATCCCGCACCTGATCTAAACAGAAATTTAGAAGAAAGCAGAATTTATAAGTTAAAAAATGCGTTTAACGGAACAGATGGCATGATTTCCGGTAATCAAGTTACGCTTAATTAGTATTTTTTAAAAAGTTTACGTTATGAACGTTTAGTAACAGCGGAAAGAACCAGCTAACCTATTTTTTTTTGCCTAATATTTACTTTAACCAAAATTGTTCTGTGAGGACTCAAATCTTTCTAAGTGCTTCGTCCCAAAGAGGCGAAAGTGTGTAATCAAATGGTAAATGTCTTTTATAGAATATTTTGGTAAATAATTAGAGCAATTCATTTCTGTTTGTTTTTAAAAACTGAACATCAAAAGCAAAGAGTGATGAAAGCATAGAAAGCTACTTTGAGGCTGAATCGATTTGCAAAACGTAAAGGTTTTGAATTTAAAAAATTAATCGTGCGAAAAATGGAAAATGCCAGGAACCAGGAAGGCGTTTTACCTGCTCTTATTGGATCGGAGTTAAGGAGTTTATTTACTAAACTGTTTTCTGATAGTCTAAAAAACAAACAAACTGAAAATAGTAGTGCAGACTTAATGGCATCTTCGAGAAGAATTACAAAAAAACGTTGCTAAAACTAGCACTGGTTGGTTAGATTTTTAAAGCCAATCTACCAACTTTGTTAAGTATTGGAGCCGCAAGTTTTCTTGGAGGACAAAAAAGCTGCGGGTGAATGTTCCTTTATCTCGATCGTGGTAGTGGCTTACACCTGAAAAGAGTAAAGGTTCTAGATGGTATCACAGCCAAAATACTTTTTTAAAAAAGCAACAAATATTTGGTTAATGGTACTTGTAAAGATGGTTAACAGCTTAACAATATACACCGAGTAATGCAAAAGGTAAAAACAAAAGAATGAAAATATATATATATATATATAGTAGTGATGATGAAAGTATCTGTAGCTCCGTATGATAAGTCCGTCATCGTTCCCTCCACTGATGGTCCGACTAGTAAATACCATTCGGGTCCACTCCATAGTTAAAAAGCTCGAAATCAGCAGCGTATTTGTTACGGACGGCGCGAAGAGTCTCCGAGCCGACATCTCGGTAAGCGGCTGTCAACGCCTCGCGTCTCTGCAGCCTCCACTGCTCTCTGCTGACCGGACGCTCACGGAATTCCTTCAGAAACCTCTTCGCTATCGCGTCGTCGTCGGCCATTCCGAACCCACGGAAGCCATCGGAACGGAACGCGGACTGCTCGTGGATGTATCCCTGCACCTGAAAGAGGTTCCACAGCCTTTCCAAAAACCGTTCGAAGCTCAAGCAGCTCTCTTTCCCTCGGAAATGTTTCAGCATGGTGACCACCATGTCGCCGATCGTGTGCTCCGTGTAGTTTCGTGGCTCCGGAAGAAGACCAGCCCGGACGTGTCGACGTTCCTCTTCCGCAGAACCTCCAAGACGGCGTCCCGGTCTCGCGAGAAACTTTCCTGGTGCAAGATGAGGTCGTATTTCATCGCACACGGCGAGCACATCTCCGCAATGGGGTCCCAGTGATCGTTGGTGTTGAACAGGTGCTTCCTTTTCGATGAGACGAATCGCAAGAACTCGCCGAAGGACACGTCGTGGCCGCATCCGAGAGACTTGGCCGAGGGCGTTTTGCGTGCGAACTTCACAACCTTCCTTCCGAAGCTGATCCACATCTCGGGCATGAATATCTTGTCCATGTACGCGGAAAACAACCTGGAGTAAGGGTTCCTCACCACGATCATTTTGGTCGCATTTCTGACGAATGCCTCGCGAGCCCTGACGACGATACTGGCTCTGACTGAGGCGTGAACCACGTAACGAGGCGAAGCGAGTATCCTTCTGACTTCAACATCGTTCTTCGCGTTGAGCACCTGGAAAACTCGAGTCCAGTAGGTGCATCCTGTTTTCGGAATTTTGCAATACAGTAAATTGCTCGGTTTGTACCCGTAATAGACCCCGCTTATCCTGTTTTGGTTAACGCCGAGAGATGAACCGCCTTTGGAACAAACTTCTCTCAAGTGTTCCTTCCTGAGCTCAAACTCGGACAGACTTTCTCTTCTTCGGAATCCTTTTATAAAGTAATGGGCTGGAAGAAGGAAGTAAAAACGTAGTTATTTATCTGAGTATAATAAAAGAAAAAGACTGAGAATTCCTGAAACATTCCGAGCTGAATGGCCATTGGTGCAGTAAGAAATCGTCAGTGACGAGCAGAATTGGGGAAGAGAATTGTTCTCAAAAATAAAGCATTTTCTGGATTGTACGAGTTGAAGATCAAATTTCTAATCACAGCAGAATATCTTCAGTTTGTTAACCTAATTTTAATAATAATTTTTTTTATTATTAATAGCCACAAGCCTTGCAAATGTGAAATTCTTCGAAAAAAGAAAGAAAATTTGTAAGAAAACGAAAATTAAACCTTCCTTGCAAGAAGAAGCCAATTTTAAATGGATAATTTAAAACTAAAGTATTAGAAGTTTTTAATAAGTGAACTTTAAATATATTTTAGCAGATAAATTACGTTTGTAAATAAAAAAAAAAATATGGACAAATAAAGAAGACCGATCGTTGGGTAAGAAATGATAAAACAGTGCTTTCAATGTCCAGAAAACGTTCACTGACGTACATCCAATTCCGGCAAATGCTCATCCAGTCAACTTTCCGATATCAGCAAGTGCGCTAATGGCTTTTTTAAATACATATTCCCAAAAAGTGATAGTCACTCGGCCATTTTTTCTCGTCAACCTAAAATTACCTGGACGATTAACGTTTCGGAAAAAGAATTTTCCAGGCCTGCTCTAATCAGAATTCGATTTTAGAAGCGGTGTTTGGACACGATATTCGCCAGGTTATCGCACTTTATCCAGCAGTTTACAACCCACACCCGGATGGTGGCCGATCCACGTTCTTCTTCCAATCCGCACCCTATTTTGCTACGTCACGGCTAACATTCTGGTTTTTTTTTTGTGAAATCGACTTCCGGGGAAAGAACTCGTGGTGAGCAGACAAGCCAAAATTGCAGACTAAGAAAAGTGACATCGTCAGAAAGGGATTACCTACGTTAGTCCAAACAAAATGACTGTAAAAGCGTAACGTGATATGTTCTGCGTACACTGGGGCTCCCCTAACGAGAGACAGGTATTCTGTAACAATAGAAAGCTGCTGACTGATTTCGGCGAAAGTGAAAGGAGACGTGAATATTCCTTCGTTCCTGAGCACAATTTTTCGCCTTTATTTCACATTTAATGACTGCTAATAAATACCAAGACACCACCTTTGCACGGCATTGTCCATTGTTCATCTTTGATTCCAAGCAAATACAACTTCATATTCTAATTCTGGATCTTTGCGACGGTCAATGAAGATGAATTGAAGATGATTTCGTGTATTCTTTTATCAACCCTGTCCATCTCAACACGGACTGCTAGCCGGTAAAAAGGGCTTTCCAGATCTTCAGCGATTGTCTAGGAAGAAAAGCATCATCATCATTTCGCGGCAGTGGTCCATCTTCGCATCCAGCCCTCGGCTAAAGAGAGAGAGAGAGAGAAGGAGAGAGGAGAGAGAGAGAGAGAAGAGAGAGAGAGAGAGAGAAGAGAGAGAGAGAGAGAGGTGACGTCAGTACACAGAGAGATGGGAGAGAGAGAGAGAGAGAGAGATAAGAACGAGAGAGATAGAGAGAGAGAGAAGAGAGCGAGAGATAGAGAGGACGTTTTCCGCCGAGACCGATAGCTTCCCTCCAACACTACGGCTCACTGCCACCGAGTGGCTGCTGTTCATTCGTGAGAGAATCAGCTGATCAGAATCCGAGACGTTACTCTAAGCTTGCTCCTAATTTAAACACACCTTTGACAATTTAAGATCTCAAGTAGCTATGACATTTTATGAGCTAAACCGTATTGGAACTCCAAGAAGTTAAGACAAACTTCTCGGACATTCACCGTTATATTTACCTGAGAGCTTCTTCCGGATTCCAAATATCTGAGAATTCGCCAACTTATTTTCTTGCCAGTTTCTTTCATATTTCGACTTTTTAACAGTCGTTGCTTAACCTTCTGCAGACCGAGTTAGGATTATAGCAGATCAACAAAACCCAACAGCACTTACTTCGTTAAGGAGAAAGAAGGGTTCGCTCTGTAGAATCGTTGACCAGATCGACGTATATTATACGGCAAGATAAAAGTACCGGGAAATGCCATTTTGTATTCAACAAGATTACAACAGTCTTTCCGTAGTTATTAGATCCTGCAGAAAAGATCTCAAAATAACACAGTATTAAATGTAAGTGTAGCAAAGAAAAAACCACCTTACATTTTAAGATGTTTCCGATTAAATAGTTCCAGCGCCACAGAATTTCTCAACTGTGAAACCCATCATTCACTGTCACAGTGAGGTGATTTCAAAGCGTCTTCGAAAACCTTTCACAAATTCAAACAATTTTCAAATGACGATCAGATTGCAAGTTACAATTTTTAAAAAAATAATAGGATTTCCACCATAAATTTTAAAAAAAATTTAAACATTTTACTAAAAATTGGGCTTGAACCAAAATTGGTTAATGTAATATATTATTTATATACGGGATCGTAGCATTATCGAAGGCAAGTAGTCCAAAATACCACAATTCCACGTATGAATAGGCACCAGAACTTCTAATAATTGTTTTACTGACTGTAAATTGTCCGAGTTGTTGCTGCTTACTAATAGAAGTGAATATATTCAAAGGAAGATGTTATGCAAGTAGAAAGCAGCTTAAGAATGTGGTAGCCAGTGGCGGTCTCTCTTTTCAGGACAGAGAATGAATCCAAACGCAGAGACAGGATTCTGTGGATTGCATACCGAAGGTCTAAGATGAAGATCGTAAATTATCTAAACGTGTTAAAGCATCAATTGCTCTTGAAGAATTTCGAACTTATTTACATCATTTACTGAATACTGCAGCTAGTGACATTAGAAAAACAAAACAACTTCCAGAACAGGCATTCATTCCAACCTGTCTTTTCTTTTCTTTCGCAGAACGGTAACATCTGGAATTGATAAAAGGAAACCAAAATCTAAAGAACCACGAAACACCAAATGAAACAAGAGCTCGCAGTGATAATGACGAAGGTGACAGATACTGAAATATGTTATCCTACAGCTGACTACTGCACACCAAAGGCTTTACAAACTTCTACGAACTCACCCAGAAAGAAACGGACAACTGTTCGGTTATAACCTTTTGCAGGCAGTTGGCTGCACTGGTAAATATCTCATCGTTCAACGTCTTCATCGCGAAAGCTGTGCCACTATTCTGTAACATTCCGACTGATAACAAAATGGAAAATGTAGCAGAGGTCTTTAGCACCGATCAATAGCTATTCCAACGCTATTAACCGGTCATCTGTTGCCATCAAAGAGCCCTCTCCCACCAGTCTAACGGCGAATGAAGCGATCTTGGAAGTTTTAGCTGGACCAGTGGATGCCCCTGCTTATACATGTTATACAGCCAGTCAATTTGTAGAACTCCAGTTTAACAAAGCGGAGTCGCTGATATCATTTGTCTATTTTCACGTACTCACTCATAGTTACGTCTACGTGCTCGGCCCGCACACGAACAGCCGCGCCACCTGGCGCACGTAACCAGCCTACGTCACGAAACTCGACGACACCTTGTGACCTGACAAACAACAAGTTGGTGCCTTGAAACTGAAAGACCCGTTTTAGGGAATATGGACAACGTACAGAGCCTCTCTCTCAGAGCCAAGTAATACAAATCTGGCGCGATCTATTTCTACTACTGTAGTTATATTAAATCGCTTAACAATTAACTAAGCATACGGTATGCTTTGGTTATTTTAAATACTTTTTCCCGGCCTCAGTGTCCAAAGGACATTCTGTTTATCTTATCCACCCAGGCCTGTTCAGGTGCACAGACCGCTCCAGCTGAAAACACGGTCAGCTAAGGGGAACCATACTACATATAGGAATATCCTGTATGGCGTTGAACATATCTGTGCAAGAGGGTTAACCTGGAAACAAAAACGTGGCCGATTTTATCGCCCTTATTTTGGCTACCTCCGATTCATCATTTAGCCAACTCTGTTCCATTCTAAATACCTCTGCGTTACGAGGTTCGACGAAGGGTTAAAAAAGAGAAGTAGGAAGTTGTGCCCAGCAAGCAGTAGCGTGACAATGAATGGCCCATCCGGGGTGATGGGGGGGAGGGGAAGCTGACCAGGGCTCGGTCTATATGGGGGGGGGCACAAAAACTAGTTTACCTCAAAAATGGCATTAAATATTCAAAAATAAAATCTAAAAATTCGAATAATTATTGCAACAATTTTAAAACTATTTTTGCTCATAATCAGTTTGGAGAGGGGACGGAAAAATCGACCAAGAGATTACGGTCCCTGTACTGAGACCTGTCAAACCTCTGCCGAACCAGTCTTCCAGAACATTCTCGCAGAGGCTCTGCTGCTAGTTCTGACTGCCTGAACACCCCCCGTCTACAGAGAGAGAGAGAGAGAGAGAGAGAGAGAGAGAGAGGAGAGAGAGAGAGAGAGAGAGAGAGAGATGGAAAGTGAGAGAGGAGAGAGATGGAGAGATGGAGGAGAGAGAGGAGAGGGAGAGAGAGATGGAGAAATGACGTCATCACAGAGAGATGGTGAGATGGAGATGGAGAGAGAAAGAGAGATGGAGAGAGATGACGTCATCACAGAGAGATGGAGAGATGGAGATGGAGAGAGAGAGAGAGGGAGAGGGAGAGAGAGATGGGAGAGAGAGACGTCATCACAGAGAGATGGAGAGATGGAGATGAGAGAGAGAGAGGAGAGAGAGAGAGAGAGAGATGGAGAGAAGGATGACGTCATCACAGAGAGATGGAGAGATGGAGATGGAGAGAGAGAGGGAGAGGAGAGAGAGAGATGGAGAGAGATGACGTCATCACAGAGAGATGGAGAGATGGAGAGAGAGAGAGAGAGATATCCTGGGCGTCACCCAGTCTCGCTGACGTCGTCCCCAGCTACATGTGCCGGTCATGAACACCCGGGCGGAGCTGTACCCTGACCGAGGTCGGCTGCCAGCAAACAGGTAAGCAGACCAAAGCTGATTGACATAAAACAAAGAGATGTGCGTAACTATGGCGCATTCTCGGGTATTTACCCGATCTGCTCTCTTCTGTTCCTAATTTCAATGTGAGATTTATCTAAATCGTGTTTGTCATATAATGTAAGTGCATTCTAAAATATATTTCTCAGAGATGAAGAGAACAAATTCCGATCCGGACCCGGGCGTTAGTCCCGTCATTTTACAGCTGTCGCTGGTGTTTCCGAACAAGATAACGGATAAAAGCCTCTTTGATTTCCAGGGAAATCTATAAATTTATACATCACTGCAAATAATTACAACGTCTCTCTCATTTGTGAATTGTTTTCGGTGGATATATTAGACGTGTAGAGCGTGGACCGGAACAAGGGCAGGGTGCTGACTTCCTGTATTCTATTATACAGATGGCAGGCGAATTTCAGAAGTCTGATTTAATAATAAAAAACAACCTCACAAGTGGTGAACCCGAACAAAGAAAGTCGCTCTTGTATTCCAAGTCTGATAATGTTATTTTATGTTCCCCTTGTATGCAAATTGCGGTAAACGTAATCTTGGTACCTTGCAATGATAATGCATAAGAGGTCTACAAGATTGGAAGCGTGCAAATCTACGTATTCCAGAAGATAGGAACTCACCTGACCGCTGCCTGAATTATTTACAGTAGGAAGGTTTCGAACATCGCTCAGAAGATGGTAAGTCTGTTGATGAATCGCTACGATATCAATTAAACCTAAAAGTTGAATTGACATGAACCTTCTTAAAATTGTTTTCGATGCTGATCTCTTTCGTGTTGATAATGAGGCACTTAGTGGTAGAAACGAGTTGCTCGGAGATCCGCAAATTGAGACATTCCCCCAATATTAGTGTTAATCGTTCATTATAATTCATTTTAAGAGGGGGAGTGAATAGAAGCTGAAAGAAGATGGTGTAAGTTATTTTGCTGCATCAATTCAAAATGAATTTACAAGTTTGTTCAGAAAAACTGCAGGTGATGAGCTTTTGTTTAGAGTTAATGAAGGAACACATTTTTCTTTATTATTTACTGGGCTCCTTGTGTTTCAAGGTATGAACAAATGAGGTACTGATGCTGTAACTTACAGGGTGAGGAGAACTTTTGTAGATTTCATATTCTCGATGAACCACCAGGACGAAGTTTCGATGTAAGCAGGATTAAGATAATTCCGCCAATATGTCCGGCAAATATAACGGACTGAAAGCATGTATCTAAGAAGGTAATACCCAAGCTATCCCTGTGCCCTCTTCGGCTCAGCGTGCGGATGCTGAAACATCTCAGATGGCGGCCTTTCCTTCGACTGTTGAGGCGCAGTTCGCATATTTTTCTCGTAGTTCTACCGGCCGACCCCTTGGTGGTCGTGAAAAACCCGAACAATGAAAGCTTTTACGTCGCCATCTTCCTGACACCAGACCTTGGGAATTATGCAGACGAAGATATCAGACCCAGAGGCAGTTTCAGAAGTAGAGAGCTGTTTTATGCAAAATGAAATTACACGTTTTCCGTACATTATCCTTGTGGGACATCACTGCTCATCGTCGCGTTCATCGAATCGAGGAAGTTCTCCACGCATGGGCGGGTCGGTCGGTGCTCGTCGGGCCTCTCCAATAATTGGCGGAGACCTTGGCAATGTCCGAAATAAAATACAGACCTTCGGTGGAACGGAATATGTCTGGGTGGTAGAGAGATTTCTGAACACGTTATGTTCTCCGAAAAGGGCAGAGAAGGTCATAAGTAGCGACCCTGATGAGTCTGCCGGTGATGGGCTTAATATTCCTCGGAAGGCCGTTCAAAGACGAATTAATGCGCTGGATATCAGACTCCATCGATGTACGCCTAATATAGATGTTTCTACTGAACATATAAATAAATTAGTATAAAGTTAGTAATGAACTCAGATATCCATGTCAAACATTAGTCAATAACGTTTTAATATCATTTAGGTTTTGTAAAAATAAAAAAAAAAGACAAGACAAAACCAAAAAAAAAAAATGCAAACGCTGTCGACTTTTGTAATCTTGTGAATTTTTCATGGTGGAAATCAATAGATTGTCCAGGGCGAGGTGTTGTAGTGTTGCTTAGTTACCGCCCGCCGAGGCCCCTTGTGTCGTTGTTCCTTTTGCCTTTTTACTTGAAAAAAATAATGGGGGGAGGGAATTTCTCTCTCTCGATCTCTGCTCTCTCTCTCTCTCCTCGCTCTCTCCATCTCTCTCTCTATCTCTCTCTCCTCTCTCTCTCGCTCTCTCTCTCTCTCCCTCTCTCTCTCTCTCATCTCTCTCTCTCTCCATCTCTCTCTCTCTCCATCTCTCTCTCTCTCCATCTCTCTCTCTCCCTCTCTCTCACCATCTCTCTGTGATCGTCATTCTCTCATCTCTCTCTCCTCTCCCTCTCTCTCCATCTCTCCTCTCTCTCTCCTCTCTCTCTCTCCCTCTCCATCTCTTCTCTCTCTCTCCCCCCCACCACACACCACACACACACACACACACACACACACACACACACACACACACACACATGCCGTCCTCTTCTCTCAGAGTTTTGCATCACATTCACTCATCGAAATTCCAAGCTGGAATTGTTTCATCATCTATAATTTATTTAAATTTTAAAATTTTATTTCTTCAATTTAGTAGCAAAATAACCAGTTCTAAGCTAAGTTGAGAAAGAGGAAATGATAGATATCTAAACAGTTAGACTATTATTTAAAAAAGAAGCATTATATGCAATATAGACGTATTCCTGGCCAACCAGATGCTGTAGCTATAATAATATACTTATTAATCAACTATTTTGCTTAGGTTGCTTTTAAAATTCTGAACTCTTCTATGCATCTGCATGTTCCAATTTAGTGAGCAGAAATCCTTTCGTGTTGGATAACCGTCTAATTTTACTGTGCAGTCACATGAGAGCGTCCAGACGGCATTAAATGAAGACAAGATGCGATATTTACGTGTGAAAAACAGATCACTTCTAAAGAAGAAACGCAGGCGCATCGGTAGTTATCCTGCTCTACTCCAGAACAAACTCGATAAGAATTAACCCTGGGAATCCCAAGGTGGCTGAGGCGTAATGTTGCCCCGTTATCCATCCTCACCTCTTTTAGCTCCGTGCAATTAACCAAGCATTCGTTCGTATCGCAGTCTTAGCTACCATGTGTCCTACACCGCGGGGTTTAACGGATAGTTAAAACAAGAGGACACACTTATGTATTTTACAAACGGTAAGAACCCTGCACCCAACGCAGCTTTCATACTCAGATATTTCGGATGCAGCAACAATCAGATTCGCCCGCAACTACAGATTCTTTGCTGCCCTCTTTCCCATTTGAAACAGGCGTCTACTCACAGAAAGTCCGCTCGGCAATTTCTTCCCCCTTCTCTCTTTCCGGGAAAACTTTACTTCTCAGTTATTAAAGTAGCTAACCGACTTTAAGGTGTTCCACCGACAAACGCGACTTCACCCAAGCGCTGCCACGTCACCCTGTCTCCTTTCAATTTTCTTGGCCTATTCCATTGTTTAATATTTTCCTGTAATACAAGTATAGTCTCTTTACACCTCGCTCACTTTATTTTAGTTTTTAAACCCCCCCATCTATCTAGCGACAAGGTGTAACTTTGTACAAGTGAACCTGTTTTACTTCTCTGAATAAGTAAACTTTTGTCATGTTCTTTCTAAAATCTTCTTTATCTAAAAAAAAAACAATGGCTTTTAATCCCTTCAAAACTAATTACGCCGAGTTACCTCGATATATTCACTCGTCTTTGACGACACATTCTTCTTAAAACGTATTTCTTAGCCAAACTATTCTATTTAGTAACTTTAGGTATTATCGCTCTCTGGGTACAAAGTAGTAGGGAAGAAAAGAATCTCATCTTAATAACCTATTGTGGAAGCTATTTAATCAATCTCCGTGGAACAGCATCGAGATTTACGGCTCATAGATGTAAATGAGTTTGTAGCTGAAATTGAAAAAAAAACAAACTATGAACTATATTCTTAAAAGTAATTAATATCTGAACCAGAAGTAACCTTACTAAAGAACGAAAGGACTTAAATTTTTCACCTCACCTTTTCTCTTAGACAAACTCGAGTTCTACCAGCCAGTTTAGTCTGTAAGTCGTAACGTAAAGGCACCAACATTCATGGCAATAGTATATTGATAGACAAAGGTTAGCTTCTTCTTGCTCTATTTTATTACATTGATTGTTACCATTTTTCTCCCCCATGTCGACAAGATGCTCAGATTAATGCTGAAAATAAATCTTTCTTTTATTTATATAAGCTAGAAATGTGTAATATAGTTTGAAGTAGGGTGTATGCCCTGATAAGTAAATCATGTTTAGCTCATTAAATTCGTTGACCTTTTGGTTCTTCTTGGGAGCCATTAGAGATGAAAAAAACAGGACTTTCCTTTTGAGGAGTCTAGATAATAAGACAATCAGGCTGACAACTGTGTCAGTCACCACACCAGACATGGGACTCTTCTAAATGACAATTGTCTGTAAAAAGCTCTAAATTTGGATTTTTAAAAAAAGATAATAATCTGTCAATCTGTACGCCTCAGTTTACCTTTTAAATGCCTTTAATTGGGCAATAAAGTCTAAACATCAGCCACATCTACATAAATAGCTGTTCGCACAATAGAAAAAAATCCATTTTTCACGAAATGTATCTAAACACCTGAAAACATCTTGAAAGACAGGAGACATCTATGGCTCAGACTGATTTGCAAACGAAAAAAACTACATTTATACTTTTGCTTATAGAATTTCCAATAATAGAAGATTGTGGAAAAAAAAATCAGCCAACAGAAATGTATTTTTTTTTCAAATATCGGTGTTTTTGTTATTGTCGATGAAGGAGAAGAGTAAGTGAAACCTACACCAGAAGACGTTGATTCGTCACGAAGGTTTCAGACTTCGTTTACCCCCGACACCCATAATTTTGAGGTAAACGTATTTCTAATTGTCCGCTGGATGTCACTAACAGAATCATTACCTAAAGAAAGTTCAATGAGGGCTTTTCGACGCATAATTCAACTACTAAAGATATAAGTACTATAACAACAACCAAGAGACCGTGTTTGGAGGCGTGGAGGACATATTCTTAATCATGAACCATTCATTGAAATCGGCATAAATTTAAGGAAAACAAAAGCCATGAAAAATGGAACTTGACTTCTTCCCTTATTTTTGCTTGAAATTTACTTTCAATTTGATAAAATTTCTGCCGTCGTATATAACTGGGCTCCGGATTTTCTACACATTAGTGGTATGTTCGTGATTAGTTTCAATTCGAATCAAGGTCATTGGTGAGTTCGTTAATAAATCTCTTAAAATATTTTGTAAAAAAAGTAGTTTCTACCGTTCATAATTGAACGTAATGAAATTGTAGTTAAAGGGTTAAATAAACTTTTCAAAAATAATATGCGGAGAAAGTTTTAAAATAACAATAAAGCAAAAAGTTAAAAAAGAATTTGAAGAAACTGATTTAAAGCTAATGGTTTTGTGCAGATGCTTCGTTATAAAAAGCATTCTGATAAAGGATTCAATAAAAATTGATTTATAAAATATCTAAATTCATAAATAGTAATAGCACTGCTCTTTGGACATTTTAATTGGAACCATTGGATTAAGTTTATATTTATAAGCAGGAGTTACAAAAACAAATTGGTTCCAGTAAAACTGTTGCTTTTTACAAAAGCGTTGGAGCATGGATGTTACAGGGTTAACTTGTGACCATTTCAGTTATTATTAAATCTATTTAGTAGATTCTGTTTACCATCAAAGGAACAACGCAACTTCAACGAGACTAATTGCATAGATGTTTATATTTTCTGTATTTGTTCTTTGTTGTGTAAGGTATCTCTATAATTTTGAAATTTCAATTCGTTTTAATTGGGAACTTCACAAGTATGTTTTAATTCAAAATCTATGGTATATGTTTTAGAATTTTAGATCTCAGTCAACAGAATCTATGTTTTTTCTGTCTGGTCAACTTTCACACCTTTTCCTACAACTTTATGCCTTTTTATTTTTAGACAGAGGATTTTCTAAGTAAGCAAAAATGTCGAACAAGTTGACATCTACTTTCGTGTCTTCGTATACATCTTTTGTTTTCAGGTAGTAGAGTACAAAAATATCTATGCTAAAATAACAGTGTTCGGTTATTTTGATTTCATAACATTAAAGTGAAATTCAGGCATTAAATAATTTTTCATAATCTGAAATGCACATTCCGAGGTAAACAGGTTTGCTAACGTATACAATTTTATTTTTAATATGTAACGAATTCGCTAATACTAACTCTACTGCGGTATTTGGTAATTTTATAAACCTGTGTATTTCAAGTTGCTCTGGGGTTGTGCAAACTCATAAAACTGTTTGTTTTCTTGAATTTCCTATTGTTTTATCATAAACAAATATTTTTAACTTATAAAGTTGATTTTCAAAATTATTTGTAAACCTAGTTTTCCCTCTGTACTTACTAATATTGAAAATAAACTAGTATGTAAAAACATTTGTTTTAAAATTTCATCATTTGTATGCATAAATTATTTTGGTCTTAGATTTGTTACTAACTTTTCTAAAAATATTTTAAAATCTAACTTCGATACATTTGGTTCTTACTTTGTTGTTATCTCTTTATCAACAGATTTTTTTAACTAAAAATGAAATATGCTTTTCAGATTTTGTGGCATAATTGAAATACCATCTTCTTTAGGCAGATCTATAATCAAAAGGTTGCCATATTAATTAGGTAAATTATGAAATATAACGATTATACAATAAAGCATAATTTATACCCTCAATGCGTGGCTCCCTAAACTTACCAGTTAAGTAACACTGTTTCTCTTCATATTTTGAAAACTCTGAGACAAAAATGTTTTTTTTTTTAAGATATAGTAAAATTCAACCCTTAAAGTTTAATATATTTTCCTTTGTATAAATCATATCTTTTGGATTTTTGAGAATTGAATAAATATTACGTACTTTTTAAAATATAATTTAGAAAGAATTCATCATTATTATTTACTTTAATTTTAACATGAAAAGGAACCTATCTAAATTTGGCATAATCAAATACAACATAACAAAATAAGTGACTGAGTATCTATGATACTATTTAGTGCTTCTTCCATGCCGTTATCTTTTGGCAAATACATTTTAAAAATTGGCATAAATTACAAAGATTACTTTAATTTTGTGACTAAATTAATTAAATTTGAAGATATGACGGAGTTTACAGAGAAGAAAGGTTACTGGTATTGCTTGTTTTTTTTTAAAACATTTTTCTGTACCCAAGTTTTTTTCTTATTTGACAGATCTCATATAAGTAATCAGAAAATGTTTACCTAGATGTAACAGTGTTGGGATAGGTAAGATCTGGGTTCATATGAAGTTACCTTTAAAAATCATCACATCGCTGGAACAGTAGAGAGAGCGAAACTGGTCATGTTTACATCTACATAATTGACTGAAGATATGTGAATATTATTCCAAGATGTCTTTTATGTATTCGGTATTTTCTCTTAAATAGTTAAGTAAAAATAACGTTGTTTTCTTTATTCATTTTAAATTATAATTTAATAGTTTTAATTGATAATATGATAAACAATATATATCAGCGGAATTCTTAAAGGTTGAACATGTCCATAATGCATATCAATCTGATGTTCCCATTATAGAGTTTCATCTAACTGTCAAAATATATAATTGTTACTTTCGATTTTATTGGTCGAATTTCCTTTTAAAAGATCTTTGTTCAGCGTAAATGTAAAAAAACTTGGAA
Source organism: Nautilus pompilius (assembly GCA_018389105.1). Classification (NCBI taxonomy): domain Eukaryota; kingdom Metazoa; phylum Mollusca; class Cephalopoda; order Nautilida; family Nautilidae; genus Nautilus; species Nautilus pompilius. The sequence continues at coordinate 100,583 of JACATO010001455.1, forward strand.
GATTAGAGGTCGGATAATGACGTAATTTATGGGGAGAACGTTTGCTCACCACAAATACTCGCATCTTGTAATGACGTAATTTATGGGGCAACGTTTGCTCACCACAAATACTCGCATCTTGTAATGACGTAATTTATGGGGAGAACGTTTGCTCACCACCAATACTCGCATCTTGTAATGACGTAATTTATGGGGAGAACGTTTGCTCACCACAAATACTCGCATCTTGTAATGACGTAATTTAGGGGGAGAACTTTGCTCACCACAAACACTCGCATCTTGTAATGACGTATTTATGGGGAGAACGTTTGCTCACCACAAATACTCGCATCTGTGTCATCATAAATCCATTACACGATCTTCCGGTTCTCATATACGCTACAACCAACTCCCCTCCCCCCCACCACCAGTGTATATAATCTCCAGCTACCACTTGAAATTGCATCTCCTCGCAGCCTAAGCACACCGATTCCTGCACAACCCAGCAGATCCGCTTCCACCCGCATTGAAGGCACAAAGACAACATTTCTGACAGTCTTCCCCCCCCCCTCGGGTCACCGAGCGCGACTACCGGGCTAAGCTAAAGCCGGGTGTATAATACATCTAATTGTGCAAGACGAAATAACCGAAGTTTCTCACCGGCATTAAATTCTGACCGGGAAACAGAAGCACCAAAGCTGAAAGGATTAGCGAGGCCTTTACTTAATCTCGCTGACGGTCACGTGAATGCTCGCACCGCAGGTGGAAAACCTTTGTGTGAACCTGAAGAGCCGGTTACAGGTTTACATCAAAGTAGGTAACAGATGTACCATATATGATTGACGGAAGAGCTATATATATATATAATCCACACAATTTCAAATAATATATTACATCGTAAATGTTTGAGGAGTTTTTGGTAAATGGAAATATGCAATAACCATCATGACCCTGACCTGACCTTAAACTGGAAAAAAGTGGTAACTAAATTAAATACGTCATGTCTTTCATGTGGCAACCGGTGAAACAGATAAATGTTTTATTCTTTTCTCAGTTGAGAATGAATATTTGTTTTCATGAGCTTAGTAATAGGCATGAAGCATATCCTACTATCTTTTATTATATATTCGACTTACTCAATAAACGTCGCGGAAAAGAAATCAAATTTAATCAACCGGAGGATGCATCTAGATAGAAATAAATAGAGAAGCAGAGATCCAGAGGCAATATCTGATTATTGGGATTAAAGTAGCTCTGATAATAATTTCAGTAATGTTGATAAAACGAAAAATATTTATCACGGTTAAAAATCGTTTACGCTGAATGCGATCTCGATAGGTTTATCCATTGAATAAATAGGAAATGTATGCAAAACGTTTTCCATTTTGAATTTTGTGACTGCAGACGATACTTAATTAATTAGCTGGAGTCACTGAAAGAAAATTGCTGAAGATTTCTCAAAGTGAAAAATATTATCAAGATATGGAGAATATTGAGTGAAATTAGAAAAAAAAAAACTAGTGTTTCCCCAGAGCCGTAGCAGGGGGGGGGCAAGGTCTGAAGGGGCGCAAAATTTCCTCTGGCCTATAAATTATAATGTCAATTAATAACCAGCCACCTCCGCCCGTGAAACTTCCACAGTAGTTGTGAAAGGTCTTTCAGCAAGCTGAAATTAACTATGACATACTTGAGAACTTCAGTGACTCAAGAACGACTGAGTAACTCGGAAATATTAAGTATTGGAAAAGACGTACTCAATACCTTAAGTTCTGATAGTTTAATTGATCAAAAGCACGAAAGGTTTATATGAGAGGTCTGTCGAAAAAGTATCCGACCTTAGTCTGGGAAAAAACATTTACGTACTTGGTGGGGTTCAATTGCTAATCTCCTCCTAAGTAGGCCCCTTGTGTCTCAACACACTTAGCCCAGCGATCCTTCCATTGTCTGAAGCACGTCTGGAATGCTTCATTCCGGAATGGCTCTCAGCTCCACCGTCGCATTCCGCATGATGTCCTCTCGGCTCTCAAAGAGGGAGCCTTTCAGTGGTATCTTCATTTTTGGGAACAACCAGAAGTCAGAAGGAGCCATGTCTGGAGAGTAGGGAGCCTGGTGAATGAGCGAAATGCCTTTCTTTGCCAAGAAACCTTGGATCAGCTGCGACGAATGAGCTAGGGTGTTGTCATGATGCAGCTGCCAGTTTTGCGAGGCCCACAGATCCGGTCTCTTGAGCTAAACTGCATCACGAAGACATCACGAGGACTTCCTGATAGTACTCCTTTGTAACTGTTTGTCCTTCTGGTGCGTATTCGTGATGCACAGCGCCTCGGTAGTCGAAGAAAACAGACAGCATCACCTTGATGTTTCTCCGGACCATGGCGAAGTTGGGTGCTTACACTGTGATGAATAAGCTTTGGTTACTGGGTCGTACTCATACACCCACGTCTCATCTCCAGTTATCACAGTATTCTGGAACTCAGGATCCCTGTTGGCAGTATCCAGCAGGTCCTGCGCAACCTCAAGACGAAGTTGTTGTTGTTCCTGAGAAACTGAGAAAGCAGCTTTGGCACAACGAAAGCCCAAATCCTCTAAAATTGCATGTGCAGAATCTTTACTGATCCCAACCTCGTCACCAATTTCCCGCACCGTCAAACAACGATCCACCATTTTCAAGGTCCACACTTTCTCGATAACAACTGCATTGCAGCTTGTTGACGGCCTCCTGGAACACTGGTCACTCTCCACCGATGTGCGGCCATCTTTGAACCTGTTGTACCATTCTTTTATTTGGGTAACACCCACGGCATTGTCACCAAAAGCCTGTTGAATTTTGCGAATTGTTTCCACTTGGGTATCTACAAGCTTTTGGCGAAACCTGATGCAAGACTTTTGCTCCACATGTTCCGTCATCACGGAGTAAGTAGTACAGCACCTCACACGATGGCTGCCTGACAGCGACTGACACATCCAGCGAGCCCGCCAAAAACTACGCATGCGCATGAAAGCATGCGACTCCACTATGCACAATTTTGCCTCCCTAACGTCATCACTTCCCACGGGAAAAAATAAAGTCGGACACTTTTTTGACAGACCTCGTATAGTGTAACAATGAATACCAGAATGCTATCTGTACAAGATCTAGTTAAATATATGCACAGTTTTTGTAAACTAATAACAATTATTTGTAAACATAAGTCGTATTTCATCAATCTCTTTCGTAATACATGTACACCACAAGTGACTGCATTCTGCATGTTTGAGAGATTACTCTATGACTCTGAACGATACTGGATGAAATAAATATCAAAATGGTTTACAGTCTAACAAATTATGTAAGTAAACCTAGTAGGCGATACCTCATTAGTTCCAGGTTTACAGTTGTGATATTGTGAGATGTTATATTGTGACTTTAAATTAGCTCTTTATAAGGCGGTGATTAATTCTCTGTGATTGTCATTAAGAGGGCAATGAGAGATGAACTGGAAAATTATCTAAAGGAATAAGATATTAATATCATGTATAAGCGAAACAGGATTCCCCAAATCTGGCTACAAATTACACAAAACTTTTGGGGACTATCAACCTATATAGGAAACCAGTGAATGAACGTGTATCAGTCCTACCTTAAGCCACTTTCTGCCTACTCCAAGATGTAGAGAAGTTAAATACACGTGATCTGGAAACCATTTCGCCTAAATTCTTCCTCTAAGGGGGGGGGATAAGAAAAAATAGCGATCACGTCGTGTTCGGGGAAAACTTGTGGAAATGGTGATTTTCAAATACAGTATCACGAAAATTTGCAACTGAAACATCCTAGCACCAATCGAGTATTGATTTCCACACAGATGCCGGGAGAACAGAAGCATTAATTAGAATAACAGATTAACAGATGGAGCTTAGAAGGCATTGTCCACACAGGAGGTACTGATGGCAGTACTCTTGAACTTTGAGGGTGATTTGATAAAAAAAATTATTTGGGTGTGATTATCATTAATCTACCAACAAAAGAAGTACAAGACGCGCGCTCTACAATACTGGTTGTGTTAATAGACAATGCGACTCGACCGCAGTTCCACAAAGCAACAATTTTGGACCGAATTTTTCCATTCCTACAAAGCGAAAGCGTCCAGGTGTATTGTTGGAATTTCAAACTGCTGAAGATACTGACTAAGAAAATCTTTTAAAAAAAAAAAAAAATCCAATAACCGTTCAATTACTATGTGTATTTAACTCGGAGATGTCCCGCACTTGATCTAAATATAGATTTAGAAGAAATCGTTTTAATATAATTTGTAAAGAAAATGGTAAGCTTTAGACATAAGGCTTCGTGAAACAGGTGACACTGTTTCCGGCAATCAAGTCACACCGTTGAGTTTAGAGAATTGCAAAATGTGTTAGCTTCTTCTTTATGTAGAGGCAGACAACCAGACCAAGAATGGCTTAGATGATAGCTTACCGTGTCTTTTAGCCGAAGTCGTCCTGAACAAATTCAAGGGAACCTTTGTGTTTGCTTTGTTGTTGTTGTTGTTGTTGATAGAATTACAAATGCACGGTTAGATGGTAAAAGACTAATAGTTGTTTTGAAAACATTTTTCTTTCAACTAAAATATTTTGCTAAATAAAAGGATTAAACGTGTTTCTCTTTGGTTTTCTTTAGGTGACAACCAGAAAAGCAAATGAATGAGATCACTTGGAGATATTTGGAAGTGAAGATCGATTACGCGGCGATTTCCCTACTCTTACTGCGTAAGTGAAAGGGTTAAAAGTTGTGATTTGGAACTTTGCGCGGTAACAAATGAAGAAAACATCGATCGTATCTGTTTTTTAAGGGCACGCTTTCCTAAATTATTTTCCCACGACTGAAAAACACCCACAGATCTAATTAACCTGTTTACGAAGATATACAGAACTTTGACAATCGGAGCCCGTCTTCCCATCTTTAGGTCCGGCAGCCACGTGTTCTCACGACCCGACTAGCTCAGAGTGAAGGGTAAACGTTCCGTATCTGGTGCAGTTGGTGTTTACGGTTTAAAATATTTCTAAAAACACAAAAAAATGAAATATTTACATAATTGTGTTAAATAAATTTGAGAAAGTTTAATATGTAAACTCAACACTTGGCGATGTCCTAATAACTGAGGCTATTCTCTAATTATTACACAGAGGACCGTTAACAGACTGACGCTTATCCCAGATACTTTTCCCCAAATAAACCTAATAAAATATATGCGGTGTTCTACATCAAGATCCGATTAACTCTCATTGGTACGCGTCCTGTTCATCGTCGGAATTGGTGTTCTACATCAAGATCCGGTTAACTCTCATTGGTACGCGTCCTGTTCATCGTCGGAAATGGAGAGTCTTTGAGCGAACCGGATAAATTATCAGAGTGGGGCCGGACCTATGACTCCTTTAATTTCCCCCTTTTTTTTTCCTAACACAATTACGTTTTCCGACTACTATCGACCGCTGGGGGCTGCCGAAGAAAAGACAGGGCTGATCGAGCCGCAGCGCATCTAAGAGGGAGGAGGGAGGGGAGGGAACTTGATATTTCGTGAGTCATCCGAACCCGACGACCGAAAACAAAAACACGGAAGTCCGGACGTCGACCGCGAATGTACTTTCCGCTGTAGAGGTAACTGAACCTGGGAAATCGAGGGAGTTTAAGACGATGAAACAATGACACAGCAAAGTAGATATATTTCGTAATTCGCTGGTGGGGGGAGGGAAAAAATCAAAAAAAAAATCAACGTTCTCGTTTGCGATGTTTTATTTGAGAAAATGCGTTCCCACAAAATACTTTCACCATCCGACCCACCCAGCCCCACCACACCTCCCTTTTTTCTTTCTTTTTGCATTAAGGGGCGTAGAAAGCGAGTTAAAGGGTTTGTTAAATAACTGATTAAGCTGGAACAGACCAACGACTCGGTTCTGGTGTTCGCAGTCGGCTTAAAGATCTGACCGGGTGATAGGCGGACCGATTTCCGTTCTGCTGCCACCGGTTTCCACCACCAGGGGGAAAAACGGCACCACTGTACAGTGTTCATGCTGCATACGATTGGAATCCGAAGAGTATGAAGGAGACATAAGTGCGCAGGAATTAAATTTAAAATAGTTTCACGGCATTGAATACTGAACTACGGAAGGAATGTATCTTGTTTCTGTCGAAAATAGGTTTAATAAGTTGATGTTCAAAACACAAAGCAGCAGGGGGGTGTGGTGTTAATGGATATATTGTTGTGACCCATCACCGACGGAGGCTGTCCCACCACACAGGAGGCCGTCATCGTTCCCTCCACTGATGGTCCGACTAGTAAATACCATTCGGGTCCACTCCATAGTTAAAAAGCTCGAAATCAGCAGCGTATTTTTCTTACGGACGGCGCGAAGAGTCTCCGAGCCGACATCTCGGTAAGCGGCTGTCAACGCCTCGCGTCTCTGCAGCCTCCACTGCTCTCTGCTGACCGGACGCTCACGGAATTCCTTCAGAAACCTCTTCGCTATCGCGTCGTCGTCGGCCATTCCGAACCCACGGAAGCCATCGGAACGGAACGCGGACTGCTCGTGGATGTATCCCTGCACCTGAAAGAGGTTCCACAGCCTTTCCAAAAAACCGTTCGAAGCTCAAGCAGCTCTCTTTTCCCTCGGAAATGTTTCAGCATGGTGACCACCATGTCGCCGATCGTGTGCTCCGTGTAGTTTTCGTGGCTCCGGAAGAAGACCAGCCCGGACGTGTCGACGTTCCTCTTCCGCAGAACCTCCAAGACGGCGTCCCGGTCTCGCGAGAAACTTTCCTGGTGCAAGATGAGGTCGTATTTCATCGCACACGGCGAGCACATCCCCGCAATGGGGTCCCAGTGATCGTTGGTGTTGAACAGGTGCTTCCTTTTCGATGAGACGAATCGCAAGAACTCGCCGAAGGACACGTCGTGGCCGCATCCGAGAGACTTGGCTGGCGGAGGGCGTTTTGCGTGCGAACTTCACAACCTTCCTTCCGAAGCTGATCCACATCTCGGGCATGAATATCTTGTCCATGTACGCGGAAAACAACCTGGAGTAAGGGTTCCTCACCACGATCATTTTGGTCGCATTTCTGACGAATGCCTCGCGAGCCCTGACGACGATACTGGCTCTGACTGAGGCGTGAACCACGTAACGAGGCGAAGCGAGTATCCTTCTGACTTCAACATCGTTCTTCGCGTTGAGCACCTGGAAAACTCGAGTCCAGTAGGTGCATCCTGTTTTCGGAATTTTGCAATACAGTAAATTGCTCGGTTTGTACCCGTAATAGACCCCGCTTATCCTGTTTTGGTTAACGCCGAGAGATGAACCGCCTTTGGAACAAACTTCTCTCAAGTGTTGTTTCTTCCTGAGCTCAAACTCGGACAGACTTTCTCTTCTTCGGAATCCTTTTATAAAGTAATGGGCTGGAAGAAGGAAGTAAAAACGTAGTTATTTATCTGAGTATAATAAAAGAAAAATACTGAGAATTCCTGAAACATTCCGAGCTGAATGGCCATTGATGCAGTAAGAAATTGTCAGTGTCGAGCTTCTTCTTCTATCACTCAGTTCATAAGAGTGGGGATGCGTTGCACCGTCGCTATGCGCTCTCTGGCCCGGTGCATCCGTCTTCAGCAGCGGTTTATTCTTCTGACTTCTCCTCGTCATTGGAGACTCGCCTCTGTCGTGGCTATAGAGCGTCCTCCGAACTTGGTTCCTCTGTCTGACTGCCTACACAGGCCATTCCCCAGCAGCGATGCCAGTAAAGTACCTCGCTCGAGGGTCACAACAACGCGCCAGCAGCGGGAATCGAACCCAGAACCCTTAGGTCCCGAAACCAACACGGCTCACCCACTGAGCCACGTGGCCTGGCGGTGACGAGCGGAAACGGGAGAAAAGAGGGTACAGTTCTTTTAATGGGTATTAAATGATCTCTGCGCTTGTGCGTTTAGTCTCGGTAAATGCTCAGCGGCTACCAGTGCGCTAATCCGTTAAGCTGTGTGATCGAAAGTTGGAGTTATTCACCCTGCACTGTTTGAATTCGATACTTGCCAAGTCAGCTTGGGCAACATCACGCTTTAATTAGAGTCTGAACGCGACATCCCATGGAGGCTGAAGGTGGTCGAGGTATCGGACCTAAGGAGTGACCCGAACGATCTGTTGTGGACAGGTGTGGCGGCGCAAGCCGCCTACCTCATCTGGAGAAGATGACTTCCTCTCGTGTCTGCCCTGTCCGTCTCTGCACGGGGACTCATAACCAAAACGCGGATTATTAAAACAAATTTCTAAAAGCCCTCGTTTACTTTAAATAAACGAGGGGGAGAAAAGGGGGCGATTGCCTGTTGAATGTCACCCCTGACGTGGTGCTGGAACATCAATCGTCTGGGAAAGATTCGCATCAACTGCTATCACGAAACACAGTTAAAGATGGGGCGAGAGCTCGCATCCTGGTCTTTAGACTGGTTTCGGTTGAGGGCCCCTACCTGACGGGATTCCCGCAATACATGCGGCAAACATAACGGCAAAGGCGATCTTCAAGATCTTCAGCGATGGTCTACTGAAAAGAAGCGCCGTATTTCTGCGGAGGGGACCCATCCTCGCCTCCAGCCCTCGGCTGAAACAAAGAAAGAGAAGGAGACATGACGACGTTTTCCCGCTGAGACCGATAGCTGACATCCAACACTCTTTATGGGCAAAAAAAGGGGGGGCGGGGGTGGTTCATCTCCGAGAGAATTAGCCAGTCAGGATGCAGGAACATGCCGATCTCCTCTACTTGAGTATATTCGAGGTTTAAGCAGCTTAAAAAAAAAAAAAAAACCACAGGTGTACACAGCACTCGTTATTTAAACCGGTCGGGATAGGGTTATAGCGGTTAGTGTTAAATATAAAAGACGCACGATTTGAACAGAAAGCAACAGCTTTTTTCTTAACTGAAACAAACTACGTAGAATCGATGATGAGACTGGGATACACGGACTGTTGAATACAAAAAACAAAGGGCAGATCATCCATATTCAACAAGATCACAATAGTCTTTCCATAGTTATTGGATCCTGCAGAAAAGATAAGATCTCAAAATAATACAGGTAGCGGATCGGTTAAAGAAGCTTCTTTTTGACGTGGATTCGGATAAAATAGTTATCTGGTTTACATTTGCATTTTTAAAGCCCACCTGTGAAAGGATTTTTACATATTCTGGCTTTACATAAACACTAATCAAAAGTATATATATATAAAACACCTGTCATAATTTTTTAACACTGATAAATGAATTATCGCAGGTATCAGATAGTCAATACATTGGTGTATGTAGCTCGGTTTAGAAGACACGTGACTGGGAGCCCTGTGGTGGGGGGGAGGGCTTCGCGATGGGCTTCCCAGCGACGACAAATAGTCATCAACACGATTCTTAAATTAATTAGTAGTCTCCACTCGTTAACGATTCTGAGTTTGTTTGTTTTTTTTTTTTTGGTATTTTCTGTATTTGTGATGTCTAGCTGTAATGGAACGTAGTTATCTCTCGGCCTTGGTAGCGGACGTGACGGCTGACTACGTCCCATCTCTTCATAAGCGACCTCCGCCATATTGGAGCAGCGAGCGACACCTTTGATTGCAGCTGCGCTGGTATCTGGAGAAAAAAATGATTGAGTAATTAAGGCAGTTAATACTCTCGATGTGTGGGTTGTTTCCAGACTTTCTTCAGAAAGAATTCGCTGCATTGGCACCCGAAAATATCTTCCTTGAAGAAGATATATTATCTCATTCTTTATATTTTACAAAAAAAAAGGGGGGGAAACGATTCTCTTACACTACATCGAGTAACGGTGATTATCCTGTAACTTGGAGTGCAATTATGGCTTACAGGATAATTTAACCCATGTAAAACGTATTTTTTCTTTTCTCTCTCACGATTTTATCCCCGTACAGAAGCTAACAGATTATTTCGCATTTTAGGCTCAAGCTGTTCAACGTGTGGAGCGACCTTCGAAGCCTCGTTCGACGTTACTGTGTGCGGGGAGAAAGTGTCCGCAAATCGCTGAGCTACACCCGCAGTATTGCCACCAACCGGCCACGCAGGAAAAGATAACCCTTACCTTCGTCTTGCAAAGCACCGAGAACGTTGCTGGATGGACGAAGCGAAAGTTTCCCATTACTGGTATCCATGAAGACTAGAGGACCTCCCCACCACCCCATTGAAGGCAACCTCCTCGTCAGTCGCTCGTTGGCGGTCAGTTTTTGTTTACTGTGTGTCGGAAGTCGAAGACTCCGCTGATAACACTACGCTGGCTGGTCACTCCGTCACGGCTCCGGGGCGAGTAAACAAGATCTACCTGGGGTCGATCAGTGCAAGTCCAAAAGCTGTTGTCGAGGTCTCGGCGAAATCGTGTCCGATGTCTCCGTGTGACCAGTGCGTGGAGCTGAGTACGTTTTCAGTCCTGATATAACTTTGCGTTTCTTCCCTTAGATCGATAAGACTTTTAATACTTGCAAACAGACACAGGTTTGGCATATATTTGTCTTATACCTCATCCCTCAACCAGTGCCGGATTAAGGCATGGGCTCTAAGGGCTGCAGCCCAGGGGCGTCTGCCAGCTGGGGGGGGGCTCCAGAGATGAAGTGAAAAGTTCTTTCATTTGTGAAATCAGAATCAAAGTATAAGTATTCTATGTTATCTCTTTAAAAAGAGCTCATTTAATATACTGAAGCATAATACGGCAGAAATAAGCACTGTGCAGTAGTTCTCAAAGTGAGGCTCGCGATAAACTGTAACACACCACGTGACAATATGGCTGAGCAGGGGGGGGCTGGGCCGTGTGGGCACGGACCCACGATTTTGAGGGGCCGACTCCCCTCGTAAGAGCCAAACGGTGAAACCTTTTGTAGAGAAATGTAAATAAATTTTAAGCTCCTCCGAATTGGAAGAATTCAAATTGCCGCCTTATGGGCCCTTGTCGTTGTTTCTGTTCTCCTCCGTTAATTGACGTGAGCCAGGTACTCGAGAACGATGTGGCGTCAGAGAGAAGCGTCTCGGCACAGGAGGTGTATAATTGAAATAAACAAAGCGAACTTTTCGCGTCACGATATTTTTTTTCCTTTTTTAGCTGATAAGGACAAATATCACACATCGATCTTTTCTTCTATTGTCTACTAGATTGTGTTGTGATCCTTCTTTCTGTTTACCGCTCCCACCACGTGGCTGCCGGCCGGTCATGTGACCCCGTTTGCTTTCGTTATGGCTGACAAAGGAAACAAAATTGAGTTACGAACTTTTGAGGGCTGCGGAAAGTCGGGCATCATTAGTCATAAAGCGTTTAAAGGGGGAGAATGAACTTATGTCGATTTTATCTGGTGTAAAGTATGCGAAAGAAATAAAGAAAGTATTCTCAATGATCCATCTATCAAGAGAAGTGTGTAAAACCTCGGCAAGGGTGCAAAATATCGTCACCAAGTCAGGGTTAGTATGGATTTTTATATTATTTTATCTATTTTTAAACTTCTATATTTTTGGGTTAGAATCTACGAGGTCTGTCGAAAAGTATCCGACTGGGAAGTAATGACGTTAGGAAGGCATAAGTGTGCATATTGGAGCCGCATGCCTTCGTGCGCATGCGTGGTTTATGGAGGGCTTGCTGGATGCGTCAGTCGCTGTCAGGCAGCCATCGTGTGAGGTGCTGTACTACTTACTCCGTGATGACGGAACATGTGGAGCAAAAATCTTGCATCAGGTTTCGCCAAAAGCTTGTAGATACCCAAGCGGAAACAATTCGCAAAATTCAACAGGCTTTTGGAGACAATGCCATGGGTGTTACCCAAATAAAAGAATGGTACAACAGGTTCAGAGATGGCCGCACATCGGTGGAGAGTGACCAGCGTTCTGGGAGGCCGTCAACAAGCCTCAATGCAGTTGTTATCGAGAAAGTGCGGACCTTGATGATGGTGGATCGTCGTTTGACGGTGCGGGAAATTGGTGACGAGGTTGGGATCAGTAAAGATTCCGCACATGCAATTTTAGAGGATTTGGGCTTTCGCTGTGCCAAAGATGCTTTCTCAGGAACAACAACAACTTCGTCTTGAGGTTGCGCAGGACCTGCTGGATACTGCCAACAGGGATCCTGAGTCCCAGGATACCGTGATAACTGGAGATGAGACGTGGGTGTACGGGTACGACCCGGTAACCAAAGCTCAGTCATCACAGTGTAAGCACCCAACGTCGCCAAGCTCCGGAGAAACATCAAGGTGATGCTGACTGTTTTCTTCGACTACCGAGGCGTTGTGCATCACGAATACGCACCAGAAGGACAAACAGTTACAAAGGAGTACTATCAGGAAGCCCTCCGACGTCTTCGTGATGCAGTTCAGCGCAAGAGACCAGATCTGTTGGCCTCGCAAAACTGGCAGCTGCATCATGACAACACCCTAGCTCATTCGTCGCAGCTAATCCAATGTTTCTTGGCAAAGAAAGGCATTTCGCTCATTCACCAGGCTCCCTACTCTCCAGACACGGCTCCTTCTGACTTCTGGTTGTTCCCAAAAATGAAGATGCCACTGAAAGGCTCCTGCTTTGAGAGCCGAGAGGACATTATGCGGAATGCGATGGCAGAGCTGAGAGCCATTCCGGAAGAAGCATTCCAGACGTGCTTCAGACAGTGGAAAGATTGCTGGCCTAAGTGTGTAGAGGCACAAGGGGTTTACTTCGAAGGGGATTAGCAATTGTACCCCATCAAGTACGTAATTTTTTTTCCCAGCCTAAGGTCGGATACCTTTTCGACAGACCTCGTATGATACCCGTTGCTATTTTGTCATTCCCTTAAATATAATCGATATAGAATTATAGATAAACCAATGCTATATCTTCTATTTTGATATCATGAGAAATATTGTCTTTAGAAAGTCAGCCGCCCCGCAGGCGTGTCTTCTGATTATGTCACAGACCTCTGCAGTAACTCACAGTTGCATCACTGGCCCCCAGCAACTTCTTGTAAATCCACCACCCTGCCAGAAAGACGGACAGTACAAGATGCCGACAGGGGCCGGTCCTCGAACTGTTACAGCAGTAGGACTGACGCAACAGGGAGTGCCTGCCTGCCACCGAAGTCGAACTGTTACCGAAGTAGGGGGATGCAATTGAACCGCGTTCTCATTGGCTGGCACCATTGGGGTCTGCAGGTAAAAGACTGGGATCACAACGCCTGGGGCAGAGATCGCTACAAGGACTGGACAGTAACTTCGGCCGGAAAATCACTCGCCAGCTCGGCTTTTTGCAGCAGTTCTCAAAATCATCTGATTGGGTGAGTGAGCTGACACCTTTCGTTCTCTTGTCGGTTAACGGAAACACTTGAAAAGTTAAAAAAAACATTTACTCTCTCTCTCTCTCTCTCTCTGTGTGTGTGTGTGTGTGTGTGTGTGGTGTGTGTGTTGTAAGCAGTGAAGAATTGGATCAAACTGGTTGGTCGCATATCAGCATTTCCTATTATTTGGTGTCTTGGGTAAATTAGCGTTTATCTTTATTCTTCTCAAGTTTATTGCAAGAATGGATAAGTGGTTAAAAGTAGATTCACCAAAAATGCATGTTGCTGAAATAGAAAAACAAAGGGAAGGGTCTGCTGGAGTCGAATCAGACAATCGAAGGAGAATTGGAAATCCTTCAGCAATTTCGCGATTAACAAAACGACGAAAAGTAGTGAGAAAGTATGATTCCGACTGCTTACAGTTCGGATGTACGTGGAATGGTGACAAAGGAGATTCACGTCCCTGGTGCGTTATTTGCTGTGAAATTCAAGTGATTCATGCAAATAATTAAATTCTCCTTCATTAGACATTATGGCCAGATCCCCCTTAAATCGGTATTTAGCAATTTTTTCACCCTTCCAGATTGATCATGTCGGAGAAAAAAGAGGTTTGAGAGTGGAGCAAGCAAAAGAAGAAGACAATAAGAGAAGACGCAGAAGTATGAACAACTGCTCTGTAAATGTCCAAAATTATTTGGTTTTGGGTCCAAACACAAGGCAGCAGTAGAACAGCAAATAGAGCAGACAACAAATGCATATAAATCCAATGATTAAGATGGCAACATGAAAGAGGGAGGCACTAGGAGTTCAAGTTGTCTCTGATGATACCAATGTCACAGGAGTTGATGCTGAGCAGCCTGAGCTTGTCCACCAGAAGAAAGATGACCTGGGATCTGAGTATCAAGATGGCATTGGTTTGTGGACAAACTCAAATGCAACAGAGGAGGTACGTGACTTTTGGTGTAAACAAGGTCCCGTGGAATGCCAGAACCATGATGGTGACTTTTCTTTATGCGAAAGACAATACCACGATCAGAAAAGAAAATTTTCTCCTTCATTGATATTCCGAAAACACATAACTGGTGAGAATATTAAAAGGGAATGGTTAATGTATCTTCCCTCAACAGGAAACGTGTATTGTTTTGCTTGCGTTCTCTTTGAGGGGATACATTGATCAACAACCCAGTTTTCCACTGGTGGATTTTCGGACTGGAAACATGTCTCTACACGAATTACAGAACACGAGAACAGTTTTGGACATTGGATCTGTATGATGACATGGATTTCTAGACAAAATGCACCTGGATGAATTGATTTACTATTGGAAATCCAATTTACAAAGGATAAAGAATACTGGGGAAAAGTAATGCAAAGAGTAATTTCAGCTGTAAGATTTCTCTCATTTCGTGGATTAGCCTTTCATGGTGATACAGAAGTACTTAATTCTCAACAGAATGGCAACTACCTTGGAATACTTGAAATACTTGCTGAGTATGATCCTTTTCTTAGTTCTCATATAGCAAAATATGGTAATCAAGGACGAAGAAAAGCTTCATATCTATCTTCAACAATGTGAGGAAGTCATAGAGATTAGGGAAACAGAGTATTGAAAACCATTGTAGAAGAAATAAAGGAAGCCAAATACTTTATCTCACACTGATCAGCGGACTGTAGTTATTCGCTATGTTAGAAAATCAGATCATAGGGTTGTTGAATGTTTTCTTACCTCCATTCCCATTGCAAGTCACACTGGAGAAACTCTTGCCAACATTGTCTTGAAATTCGTTGAACAAATTGGAATTGATGTGACTAATTTAAGAGGACAGTCTTATGACAACGCATCAAAATGTCAAGATGCTACAAAGGGCTTCAAGCACATATTCTCAGTATCAATCAACTTGCCCATTACATTCCATGTGCTGCACACTCCTTAATTTGGTAGGTGTATGTGCTGTGGAAAGCTGCACTGGAGCAGTTTCATTCTTTGGTCTTATAGAAAACCTTTACAATTTTTTTTCTGGTTCAGCTCAACGTTGGTCAATAATGCTTCAGTACCTTAAAGCTGAAAGTCGAAGTAAATCTACTTGGTAGTTAAAAGAGCATCAGACACTAGATGGTCTGCAAGGGCCGATGCCACCAAAGCCTTGTCTAAAGGGTACAGCTATTTTCCAGAAGCTTTTAAGTTAATCTCAGAAGATGTAAATCAGAAGGCTGACATACGTTATGAAGCTAACACTATACTCAGGCAGCTATCAAAATTGGAAACAGTTCTCTTGGCAGACTTCTGGGCTGTCATACTAGAGAGGTTCAGTCAAGTCAGCAAATCACTTCAACATGAAACACTGGAGCTCCAATTAGCTATTAAACTTCTTAAATCTCTACTAGATTTTTTGATGTCACAGCGGGTTCAGTTTGAAGTGTTTGAAAATAAAGCAAAAGACAAAGCAGAAAATATGGAATACTGTGACGAACAAAAACGAGAGAATAGGGAAAGGAAACTAACCAATGATGGTAATGCTGAAGATGTTGCTTTTCGAGGAAGAGAGAAGTTCAAGGTGGGAACGTGTCTACCCATCATAGACAAGTTAGGCTCAGCTCTTTCTCATCGCATTGAAGCATATAAAAATGTTCATTCGTTGTTTTGTTTCCTGGTTGAATTTCCAACAATCAATGAAGACATTTCAACAGCTGCAGCCAAGTTTCAGAAGATTTACTCAGATGACATCGAGCCCGAATTTGTGCCAGAAATTCTTCACCTTAAAAACTTTGTTGGGCAATTTGATGAAGTCAGGTACAAGCATGGAACACTGCAAGCTTCTGATATCTACACCCTTGTAGTGAGCAATGGATTAACTTCTTCATTCCCCTAATGTTGAAATTAGCACTACGGATTTACTTGTGTTTAATGATAACCAATGCGACTGGAGAGAGGAGTTTCTCCAAGATGAAACACCTAAAGAACATTCACAGATCGACAATGGCGCAAGAACGAGCAAACAGGCTAGCTCTCATGGCAACTGAGAATGATGTTCTCGACAGCTTACAATTTACTGGTGTTTTGGAGGAACTTGTTTCCAAGAAATTACGCAAAGCAAATGTTTGGATTTTAATTGTGATTAACCTTGTATAAATAAATTTAATATCTATTTACCTGTTTTTTTTTTCCTTTTGAACGTATCAGTGGGGGCCCTCAACAGGGCGGGCGCCAGAGGATGCGGGTCTAATCGACCCGCCCGACAGTGGGGAGAGTACCGTTTCCGGTTACAAACACCCGCTCTCCTATTCCTGGTACGCCAGTCTGAGCCTGTTTAAAGGGAAGACCGCGTAATCGGTTTGATTCCGCTTCCCACCAAACCGTCTCCAGCAGCTGGCGGCGTCCTTTGAAAATAGAGACAGAGGAAGGCGCGGAACTTACGGAGCGACTGTTGTGCGTGGATCGAAGCCGACGTTCGAACCGAAATGTGAGGGAACCCCGTCGGTTTACCTCGGTGCGCCTGGTGCTAAAGGGTTAGATCGCTGGCGACAGCTTCGAGCACCTGCAATCTCACCGCTCTAAAAAATAAAAACAACAACAACAACAACACATTGGAAGGTCATACTTAACCAGACCTGCTAAGCAGCGGTTCAGTGCAGTGCCCCCCCCTGGACGACATAGCCGAGGGACCGTTCCCAAGCAAATTTTGGATGCGTGGGTGTCACTCTCACACGTGACAAGTCTACAGTTGACAGATTCCGAGACAGAAGTTAACCGGAAGACGGCTGGCGCCTCCAGCACACGGATTGCTAGAGAAATGGCTCCTACTTAGTTCGGGGCGATAAAAAGATTGCGATCTTCCGGAATCTCCACGTATTTAACAGTAGAATAGAAATCGTGTAGGACAACGTTACCAAAAACACACACACAATCGGGATATAAATGGTTATAATTGGGATAATAAAATGATATACGGTGGCAGTAGTTAGTGATGTTGTGGATGATGGAGAAGGATTTCATTTTTAATATATTACTGGGACGAGGCATAAAAGAAATAAAAAAAAACTCGTTAAAGGAAATAAGCCCACGTATGAAGTAGAATGAATGTAATTAAGTCCACGTATGAAGTAGAATGAAATAATTCTGGGGAGAAATATGAAACGAAAAATTAAAATTTTAAAATTTAAAAAAAAAAACACACAAACAAACCACAGCCGATTTCGATGGCACCTGTTCTAGAATTCTTAAACGTGTGGTGGATGAGATTAGCCATCCCCTTTTGCTAGATATTTATTCAGAGTCACTTATCTACCTGTCCATTTTAAAGAAAGGTAACAAGAAACCAAGCCGTTCGACTGCTGACCTACGGTACGGAGTCCAAGGTTCTCGAGATGAAAGTATGGATGGAATGAGACCAGTGGATGAAGTTTATTCGCAGATCTCGCGTTTGTTTAACTGCTCTCTGACGCTATGCTCTGCGTCGTTGATGAGGATACAATGCGAGGAACCGTGCGCTATCTCTTCTTTTTGTGCGTGTGTAGGCGTTTTCCCAAAATTTGATTTAATTTATTAAAGTGGGTTATCGTGGTAAATCAACAACCCATCCGCCTGAAGTGCCCCGTGATAGTGTCCGGGCCAATTTCCAAGGTCGCAAGTGTATTTCGTCTTTGTCACAGCCCGTCAGGTCTCACACTATATCGCGGCGTGGTATTTACTCGCGAGGTGATGGATGCCAAATACTTCGAGTATATTGTAGTAGGATGTGGAGGGATAGGAAGTGCCACCGTTTACTGGCTCTCCAAGAGAGAACATTCCGGTAAGCACCAATGTCATAAACTTTTTGATTTTTGCATTACGCATAGCGTAAAGGTATTTTCTATAACCCAGTTGCATGACAAAACGTTTTCACTTCGTTAAATGATGTCGTCTTCTCTTTAACTAGGAAATACCGTCACCAGCAGCTATTTATAAAGATGGTCTTTGATATATTAACGAGTTCGTGCATCAAGAAGATAGGACAATAAAGCAGTCGGCCTTTGACGACAATTCATCTTTTAAATCAGAAAGAACCGTCCACTCCATTATATTTAACGTCGTGTAAATTCCACTTTGTCTTCAATGTTCTTTGTTAAATTTCTACAAGTGACCAGATGCTTCTCTTACAGTACTTTCCATTATCTTTCTAATCTACTGCAAGAGAATTTTTGGCAAAATTATATATTACATCTTCAAAAGAGAATATCGTGACTAATGTGTTATTTGTACTGGCAGAAGTCATTCGCTGTTTCGGCAAACTTTAACACACGTGGATCATCCGCGCGCTGCGTCGTAGCTGCTGATGATGGGAATTCCGCGGTATAACGCATCGTCGGTGAAGACGATTTATGAAGCGGGCCCGGCTCCCACCGACCGCGCGCCAGCTTCCGCCTACTTCTTCCGGCGATAGCAGCCTGACGCCGAGAAACGACGACAGATTCAGAGGCGGGCCCGTTCGCGGTTCCCGCACAGAAGAACCCGTGGCCACTCTTTCACGACAAGAAGGCCGTCTCGCTCGCGAGCGAGACGCCAGCGGTTCCGGTTGTTCCCGGAAAAATCCATTTGGGGGGGGGGCGGCAGAAACTTGGCAGGAGAAACACAAAAACATGGTCGTCAGCAGCTGGCCGAGGAATAATCGAGAGTCCTCTTCGCAAAATTCCGCTTTTTTTCTTCCAAACCGTTTGCTTTGCAAGTTAATAATGTCATCGACTGTAATTATAAACTGGTGAGAGCACACTCCAAAATCTCTAGGTATATGAAATTGCGTCCTTCTGTCGTTATCCTTCTTTGATTAAACAATGTCGCCATGCCATTCTTCCTAATGCCATTTTTCCCAATGCCATTTTTCCTAATGCCACCAATGCCTTTTTTCCTAATGCCACCAATGCCATTTTTCCTAATGCCATTTTTCCTAATGCCAACAATGCCATTTTTCCTAACTAAATGCGCCCAGTTTGCTTTCCTAGAATAATATTTCCATTTTTATTCACAGATATAGTGTCGCCATGCCAATTTTCCAAAAAAAACAACAGAAATTGGGTTACAGGTTCGCATATATCCTCATACAATATATCGGTTGAATGCTACCAGTAAGTTCGACTTCTGGCACCGAGAACGCTGTACTGATTAAACGATCTGTAAACCTCCTTAGAAAGTTATAAAATACAAATATATCCCAAAATTCCTTTCTTCGGTTTTAGAGGAGGACGTCATCTGGTCTTGATACTTTTATCGAGATTAACCGATTTAAATTAATTTTTGTTTGACGGCGATCGTGATGACCGTAGCATCTGGCAGTTTTCCTGTTAGTTGGTTTCGAACCTGGTATTTTCCGACCGTCTTCGGGTGGGCTACACCTTCGTTACCAGGTAAACTTGTACCCGACTACGTTACGCGTGTCTGATACTTACGTACCTTTCGACTTTCCCCACCAGGTGTCCTCGGTCTGGAGCAGTTCAAATTGGGCCATGATAACGGAGGTTCGCAAGACCACTCCCGAATTATGTGAGTACGGCAGCAGTTATATTCAGATACACAGCAAAGTCGAAAAAAAAAACAACACAACAAACCAGCTTGTTTTCTTCTTCAGCTGGCACAGAAGTGATGTCTGCCCTTTTCAAATGAATTACGGTCGCTAAAAGTTGCAAATGATCTTGTCTGCTGAGAATCGCAAGAAAAGGCCGGGGGGGGGGAGAGAGAGAGAGAGAGATTTGGTACTCTTCTGATTTGAAAACCATAAACAACGAGCAAGGCTGTCATGCATGCATTCCAGAACAAAGGCCCTAGGAAGGCTTGGTATTAAACATAGGAAAGAGTTTTCACTATTGATCCGGTTTATCGTGCGACACCAGCGATATGGGTAATTATTACGTTCGACTAAATTCCAAAACTTCTTTAGCACCTGACCGTTTTTTTTTTCCTGAATAAAACACGATTTTCTTTTATTTTTTAAATTCATTCTGCGTCGCCTTCTCTTTAAAAACGACGAAATGAATATGGACGATTCTTTTATGGCGAAACGAATACAATACGTATTGTCTTTCTTGTTGTTGTCAGGTACACAGGCGAAATTACAAATTTACTTGTTCTTTAATGACATAAGCTAAAGAACGGGGGGAAAGAAAAACAACATTATTTTGTGCTTACATGACACTGAAGATGACAACAGAAAATAAATGCCATGGCAGTTATTAGAGAAGTAAAGATGACTTTTCGTTTAGTGTACTAAATGTTTTTAGATTGTATTGCTTTATAAAGTTTATATTTCTTTGATTTTTTAATAGAAAATAAATCTAATTTATTTTTCAGCCGTTTGGCGTATCCTGATACTCGATATACATCCCTGACAACCCACGCTTACTCAGCGTACGTAATACCATTTCTTCTTTTATTATTTTGCTAACCCTTTTACCTTTAAGCAAAACATCAAGAAACCATACTGGATGCATACAGACTCGTAGCACGCAGTTATCAGAATGCAGATTACTATTAGTTATGTGAAAGGTCTCAACGTTTAAGCTTTGGATGCTTTTCATACATTTCTTAAACGTTTGCAGAGCTCTTCTTTCAAAAAAGATTTAAAATATCACCAGCGTCATAGTTGTGCTTAATGCCGCTTAACATTTCTTCTTCGCCGCTCTTTGTTTGAAAGAGCTTAGAATAAGAGAACGGAACTGGCTTAATGCGCACCGTTCAGGTTCAATCTTAAGAACACGGAAGTGACGTTACAACTGGAGTCAAATCGAACCGGAACCCGAACCATGAACCGATTCGAATTTTTTTTCTCTTTCTCTATAAACTAGAACTAAACAACAAATGTTTGCGGGGAATCTAACAGATCCTAATCGAAACAGAAAAAAGAGAAACGCAACCGGGTCGCGTTTTAGGTGCTTCTCTTTGGAAGACAGGCTCTGTAAAGGTAATTAGTCCAATTCCTGAAGGTCGATGTCGTCACGTTTCTGTTGGGAAGAAGGCAGCGTCGATTGTCGCCAGTGAAATATTAACTTGACTTATGCGGCCAGTAACAGATAAAGCTGATCTGTACAGGATTTCTATCGACTCGTTAAAGGTGAACGAACTCTGTCTTTACTTGATTTATAAAGACGGAATTGTGTCAGTGTTACACAAGTCTGCTATGCAGTGTAGGTTTAAAATACCTGCTGTGTGTAGAAAATCTTCGGCTATGTATAAGTAAATCGAACTAAAGATCGATGATTTAAACCCCCCCCACAAAGTCACACCACGAAGCATTCACCTTGTAGTCGAATGTTTTCTTGTATCAGGGCTTTAGATTAAGATCTTGTTTAAATGAAAAGGGTACGGTATAAAAACCAGATTTGGCGATAAAGCTGAAAAACGAAGTAAACGAAGGAATAAAATATGGCATAAATCACCCACTCAAACAGTTTCTACCTTCAATCTTTGAATCGGGGAGTTCAAAGTCGAAGCCAATAATAGTATTCCAAAGAATCTGTGGCGATCTGAGTGGTTACAGTAACTAAAACTTTGGATTAATCGGTTAATGGGATGTCACGAGACCATGTTGTCACGTGCCTTATTGCGACGCTGAGTATCTGTCTGGCTGTTGCTGGCTTATCTGGCGCTGGTGAATTCGTTCAAGATGATTTTGATTGAGAGAGAGAGAGAGAGAGAGATGACGTCATCACAGAGCAGAGAGGAAGAAATGATGTCATCACAGAGCAGAGAGGGAGAAATGACGTCATTACAGAGCATAGAGATGATGTCATCACAGAGCAGAGAGGGAGAAATGACGTCATTACAGAGTAGAGAGATGATGTCATCGCAGAGAAGAGAGGGAGAAATGACGTCATTACATAGCAGAGAGATAAATGACGTCATTACAGAGCACAGAGAGAGATGACGTCATCACAGAGCAGAGAGGAAGCAATGATGTCATCACAGAGCAGAGAGGGAGAAATGACGTCATTACAGAGCAGAGAGATGATGTCATCGCAGAGCAGAGAGGGAGAAATGACGTCATTACAGAGCAGAGAGAGATGACGTCATTACATAGCAGAGAGATAAATGACGTCATTACAGAGAGAGAGAGAGCTCTCGATCAGTCCACGACTCGCGGACCGCCTTTACCGCGGCTTGCCGCGGAGTTCTGCTCAGTGTTTACTGGTTGATTAGAAGTGACGTAAAGGCCAACTTTAGGTGGCATTTAATCGCAAAATGCTGTCTAGATTATAGTTCGTGATACATTAAAGACCTGTTCTTTGTCGAATGCATTAGTTTCTGTATAACTACAGCAAAATCAACAAAAAAAAGTTAAGAATTAAGCTCGGGTCCACAAATAACGTTTTGCATATCTGCATCCCCATCTGATAAGGTAAAGTCTGCATCAACGGAATCCCATATAATGCGCTACTCTTCTTTAAACGTGAAGACTTCTCTGCGCTTCTGTGGCTTCGCCGGCGACAGATTCTGCAATTTTAAATCTCTGATCGGCGCGTGTCCCTCAAAAAAACAAAAACAAACAACAACAGAAACAAAACATGACTTATTTAAAATTAAAACAGGTGGGAGGAGGTCGAGAGGGAGTCGGGTGTGAGGATTCTCTACAAAACCGGCGGATTGTACTTGGGCCAGAGAGGAAAGACGGAAACCGTCCTTCAGTCCTACACGACGTCCATGACAAAGCAGGGCTTACCGTAAGTTATCGGTGTGCGTGTGTGTTGTTTGCGCGCTTCTTCTTTAGCCTGTATTCAATACAGAAGTAGCGAAGGAAATCACTTCGCACAAAAAGAGACAAAGTTATCTATCAAACAGTTCCAGCCAAAAGAAGAATCCTTCAGCTGAACTCGGCATCCGACTGCTTGCCGGAAAGGGGATCCGATGGCGATCGGGCCGCTGCGATTTAAAATTCGTTGAATGGTCTAATCGGGTGAGAGAAGAGCGGGTAGAGAAGGGCAACGAGATCAGCTCAGCGGTAATCTGGGAGTATGTCGGCCAGAATTTGGCTTCCCCACAACAGAGACACTTGAAATTAAACCATAAAGTTGCACACCTAGAAGACCACGTGAGTAAACACGTAATATGAACGATAACCGCAAACTGTTCGGTTTCGTCTCTTCTCTCTCCCTCTCTGTCTGTGTCTCTCTCTCTCTTCCTCTATCCTGACGTCATCTCTCTCTCTCTCTGTCTATCTGTCTGCCTGTGTCCTCTCTCTCTCTCTCTTCCTCTGTCCTGACGTCATCTCCTCTCTCTCTGTCTATCTGTCTGCCTGTGTCTCTCTCTCTCTTCCTCTGTCCTGACGTCATCTCTCTCTCTCTCTGTCTATCTGTCTGCCTGTGTCTCTCTCTCTTCCTCTGTCCTGACGTCATCTCTCTCTCTCTCTGTCTATCTGTCTGCCTGTGTCTCTCTCTTTCTCTGTCCTGACGTCATCTCTCTCTCTCTGTCTATCTGTCTGGCCTGTGTCTCTCTCTTTCCTCTGTCCTGACGTCATCTCTCTCTCTGCTGACGTCATCTCTCTCTCTCTGTCTATCTGTCCTGCCTGTCTCCTCTCTCTCTTCCTCTGTCCTGACGTCATCTCTCTCTCTCTCTCTCTCTCCCTCTCTCCTCTCTCTTCCGCCGAGAACGTCACCTTGTTTTTCTTACAACTGGGTGAACCCGGGATAGCACGAGTGCCCCAGCCCGTCAGGTCCATCAATTCGGCATCCGCTGGCGCATCTCTGTCGCCGAAAATTCGTCGCTTCCTTTCACATGAAAGGTGAACAACAACAACAACAAGACGAAGGCAGCGCTCACCCGATTACCGTTGGACAACAGAATGTTACCCCTTTAATAACGTTCTTTCTTTTGTTGATTTTTTTTTTTTTCAGTGCAGAGGAATCGGACAGATACCATAAACAGACAATTTGTATCATTATCTCCTGAGGATTTATCTCATCCCCCTTTTATGTACATTCTATGACTGATATTTGAACATTCGTCGCTCCGACATCACCGCCCTCGTCTTTCTTCAGTTTACTCCCATCTCAACCTCTCCCTAGTAGATCATCGCCACTGTGTTGACGACATTCATAGCGGATGTTGCTGGACGATCGGCGAGTAACCATAACCCCCAGAATGTATTTATTTTTTTTGGAAATATACCCCCTTTTTTTCCACCTCCCGTTTTATCTAGAAACGAGTGGCTGACGTCGTCTCAGATAAAGCGGCGCTTCCCGCAGTTCACGGTCGGTCCCGAATATCTGGCCGTCTACGACAAGGACAGCGGTGTGCTAGATGCGGCTCTGGGCAACGCCCTTCACATCCAGCTGGCCCGGGCCAATGGAGCCACGGTGAAAGAGAAGTGCAGCGTCGTCCGGGTGGACCGCGTGGGGCCGGACAAAGTGCGAGTAAGTACCGGGGTCTCGGCGTGGACATTATGCTCCGACGTGAACCCGCTTAACGATGATCTCGGAGATCTCGGGATAATCTCCGTCCGCCGATATCATTTGTCTATTTTTCAGTATTCCCTCCCTCTCCATCTCTTCTTTCTTCTCTCTCTCTCTCCCCTCCCCCTCTCTCTTCAGCTCTCTCTCCTCTCTCTCCCCTCCCCCTCTTCTCTCTCCCCCTCCCTCTCTCCTCTTCATCCTCTCTCTCTCGCCTCCTCGCCCTCCCCCTCTCGTCTCCTCTCTCTCCTCTCCTCTCCTCCTCTCTCCTCTCCTCTCTCTCTCTCTCTCCCCTCTCCCCCCTCGCCTCTTCATCTCTCTCTCCCCCTCTCTCTTCATCTCTTCTCTACTCTCTCCCCTCCCCTCTCTCTTCACTCTCTCTCTCTCTCCCCTCCCCCTCTCTCTCTCTCTCCCCTCCCTCTTCATCTCTCTCTCTCTCCTCCCCCTCCCTCGCTCTTCTTCATCTCTCTCTCCCCTCCCCTCTCTCTCATTCATCTCTCTCTCTCCCCTCCCCCTCTCTCTTCTCTCTTCTCTCTCTCTCGCTCTCCCCCCCCCCTTCTCTTCATCTCTCTCTGTCTCTTCCCCTCCCCCCTCTCTCTCTCTTTCTGCCTGTAGAAGCACTGTCAAATGTCGTAAATAAACTAATTGGTGTCTGACTTAGGTCTTCACCACGGATGGAGTTTATGAATGCCGCCGCCTGATCGTAACAGCTGGCGCTTGGATCAACGACATTCTCCACTCTGTCGGTGTCCACATTCCTGTCTTTGTCACCCAAGAGCAAGTGACGTACTTCGCAACTCCGCACATCAAAGATTTCATCAAAGAAAGGTAATTATGCAGTAAAACAAATCAACCTTATTTTAACAAAACGAGGAGATTTTTATGTAAAGTCATCAGATGAACGTAGAAAACAAACGATTAGATAAAATGATTTTTTACTAAGAAGTCTTAAAGATTCAATACAAACTTAAACCGTTATATGTCAGTATTATTCAGAATGTCATTATTTATAATTGCCCATGTACCCTATGATGGTATTTCCCATGCATCCCAAGTGCGACATTTATATTGCTATTAGATTTATCTCCTTACATCTCTTTACACCGCGACTCATATCGAAAGCAAACTCACCTTGTGCCAGGGACTGTTTAGATAAAACAGCTATGGAAGTTTTAATCCACGAAATAAATTAACTTAAAAATTGTAATTAGTTTGTTTCTTGTTTTATTCTTTGAATTTGTAGTCATTTGTTTTTCGTTCCGTCCCCATGCCAGGTTCCCCGTGTTTATCTATCATGGCGAGCCCTGCGACATATACGCCTTACCTCTCCACGGAAACTCTGGCTTTAAAATCGGCTGCGACGCGATGGGACAGCTGGTAACGGCGAAAACGAGAACCTTCGAGCCAGACCCCGAGAGAGAAAAGATGTGTCTGCGGCTAATGCAGGAGATTCTACCCAGGGTAACTAACGCAACTTTTACTCACGAGCGTTTAATCTGCGGGTTATCCACTTGACCCGGTTCACCCTTTATTTCCGTCTCGTTCGTTCCCCGGCTGTTCTGCAGCAAATCTTGATTTCTATTCATCCATGTACCAGGACCCAAAAGAGTGGAGGGGGGGGAGGCAACATTAAAAAAAATAATAATAATAAAAATAATTTCCTCATTAAGGAGGCTATATAGACTTTTAGTAAATCGCAAAATTTCGCAAACCGGAAATCGTAACTTCGCCTCTCTCCCCGCCATACCTGTAGCAGTGTAATTGTGTATTGTCTTTCTTTGACTCTGTGTGTGTGTGTAGTACTGAGCCAAGGTAAGTAAATTAACGAGATTTTCCTTCCGCCTGTTTTCGTGTTTCGGATCGTAGTTCTTAGGTTACCCTTTTTCGATCAGCCCCTGTTGGTTGCTTGTTTGTGTTTTTTTCTCTCCCTAGTCCGTGGGGCCGCTCATGTACTCGAAAACATGTCTGTACACGATGACACCCGATCGCCACTTCGTCGTGGACACTGCGGCCGAGAAGGGTTACCCTGAGGTGGTATTCTGCTGCGGGGCCGGACACGCCTTCAAGTAACTATGGCCAATATTTTATCTAGCTCGTACTAACGAGATATCGCATATGTCACACGTCACGAGTTTATCACTGGTATTATGTGTGTGGCTCACCTGTTATATTAACAGGTGACTGTTATAAACTACAGCGTGAAAAAAAACAAAAAAAAAACGACTTTAGAAGTTTATTTTCGACTTTTGACGCGATACACTTTCCATCAAATATCTTCCCTTTTCATCCGGGAATCCATTATTATTGCCGCTAGTATATATATATATATATATAATGATTTAATAAATTTAAAGCGTACTTCAATCGTGTTCGGTCTAAACTGCAACAAAATGGCTACCTTTCGCAGAATTTGAGGGCTAATCCGTGAAAGAATGGCTTTCCTAGATAATGATCTAAATAACACTAAGTGTTACGTTCCGTAACGTACCTTAAGAAAGAAACGTGTCGTTAACCCTTTTGCCATACTAGACTTCTTCTTTTTCTTTTGTTTTATTCCTCAATCTATCTTCCACAAAAGGGGGGGAGTGATCTCCATGGACGTCATCGCCGAACGTAGCTCCATTATTGCGGCGGTGGCAGCGTCATGGTCCGGGTGGGGATTGATCGAGGAGGAAAACCGTCTAGAAAAGCAAGGGTTGCCCCAGAAGTCTGTGAGCTCCCGCGTTTTCGACAGCAATCCCGGATCTTAAGGGTCAGCCCGGCCGGGGTTCCGCGGGTTGCACGAAGAGATGGAAAAGAAAAAAAAACGTGACGATTTTTTTTTTTTTTTTTTGTAAATAAAAAGTGGGCCCCGTGAATCGGAGATACCCTAACTTGTCAATGAACGATGTTTTCTTTCTTCCCCTTCCCGTCCACCGCAGGTTTTCAGGTATTCTAGGGAAAGTTCTGAGCGAGATGGCCATTGACGGCGAGAGCTGCCATGATATTTCAGGCTTTAAGGCCAATCGAAGAGCGATAGTGGACCCGAACTTCAAACCCGACTTCCACATGCATTGGTCGCATAATCAAGCTAAACTATGAGTGGGGACCCAAGAAGATTAAGTGCATACAAGTTCACTTGGTTCCGTTTTTTTTGTTTCTCTTCTATCTCTCAGAAATAAATAATTAAATAAATGCATATCTTTGTTTCATAAAAAAGAGAGAGAGAGAGAGAGAGGAGAGAGGAGAGAGAGAGAGGGGAGAGGAGGATCGAGAGAGGAGAGGGAGAGGAGGCGTTTGAGGGGAGAGAGGGCGAGGAGGGGGGGCGGAGAGCGAGGAGCGGAGAGAGGGAGAGAGAGGGGGAGGAGCGGGAGAGCGAGAGAGGGAGAGAAGAGAGGATGAGAGAGAGGAGATTGGGAGGGAGGAGAGAGAGATGGGGAGAGAGAAGAGAGACGAGGACAGAGAGAGAGCGAGGGGAAGACGAGAGAGAGAGGAGAGAGAGATGACAGAGAGATGGAGAGAGAAAGCGAGGAGACGAGAGAGAGGAGAAGGATGATGTCAGTACACAGAGAGATGGAGAGAGATGAGAGAGAGAGAGAGAGATGACGTCAGTACAGAGAGAGATGGAGAGAGAGAGTGAGAGAGAGAGAGATAAGTGATGACGTCAGTACACAGAGAGATGGAGAGAGGAAATAGAGAGAGAGAGAGATGACGTCAGTACACCGAGAGATGGAGAGAGAAATAGAGAGAGAGATGACGTCAGTACAGAGAGAGATGGAGGAGAGAGTGGAGAGAGAGAGATAGAGTGATGACGTCAGTACACAGAGAGATGGAGAGAGAATAGAGAGAGAGAGAGATGGACGTCAGTACACAGAGAGATGGAGAGAGAAAATAGAGAGAGAGATGACGTCAGTACAGAGGAGAGATGGAGGAGAGAGAGTGAGAGAGAGGAAGATAGAGTGATGACGTCAGTCACAGAGAGATGGAGAGAGATGAGACGTCAGTACAGATGAGAGAGAGATGACGTCAGTACAGAGAGAGATGGCGAGAGAGGATAGAGTGATGACGTCAGTACACAGAGGAGATGAAGAGAGAAATAGAGAGAGGAGAGAGAGAGAGAGATGACGTCAGTACACAGAGAGAGAGATGGAGGGAGAGAGAGAGAGAGATGTGAGGGAGAGAGAGAGAGAGAGAGATCAATGCAACCTCTTATCTTGCAAAGTTAATTCCTTGATTCTCTACATTTATGTATCCAGTCTTACTCTCTTCTATTGGAAATTAAATTGCCGAATTTTTTGGGTTTTTTTTTTTTTGTTATTTTTTATTCATCATCTTATCGGGAAAACATTGCTACCATTGTAGCTGTGGTGGGTTTCCGGGGGATATCGAAAACGTTCCCAGAATGCATTTCCGTGCTTCTAAGATGGACGCAGGTCAATTAATAGAACAAGGACAAAAATCCATTTACTTTACCCATAATGACTGGCATGAGAGTTGAAAGATCATCTTTACGTGGTATCTACATTACATTAAACAGAGAAAGATAGTAAATGCCATGTAGACTTTATCCTTCTGTTCCGTGTTAGTTACTAGAGATAGAGTAAAGCTAAATTTTCGAGTTGTGTTGTGTCTTTTGTACAAAAGCAAAAGGAATTTCTTTGGAATAAAACCCATCAGAACAAGATTGATAAATACTTAAAATAGAAAGATGCTAAATTGGATTCTGTACGGCTGATTCTTAAAAATTTTAATTAAATCCGAAAGCCTGGTATTAATCAAATCCAAAAAGCGTATTGATAGAAACTGATAGTCATTAGTACGTTTAGTCTACAGATGGTGGACAAGTCAAACACTGAACGTAATATTTACCTGTCCTTTAATGATGACATTAGTGATCTCAATTATCATCTTCGTGTGGCATTCACATGATTTTTATTGCCTTTCATACTAAATGCTATATCTACATATCTCGTAACCACTGCACCCTTTAAGAAAACAATGAACCGAGTAGACGGCTTACACACCACAGACTTTAGTGTGGTGTTTATCTACTGGTACTTACTAAGTTCCCCGACCCTAACTGATCTGTGCGTATAAGTCTTTACAGAAGTGCTTATACATACTCGTCTTTACCGCATCAGTTTTCACTGTGCTGTAAAATGGTTTTAAATCTTTCATCTGTCTGTAGGTAAGAAAAATAAAGAGAAAGACAAAAACGGTTTTGTTTCCAGACCTGTGCCGCTTTAGATAGAAGTTCTCCAGAAGTCGGGCGATCGACGTCTTCGCAATACTGGAAACAAAGAATTCCGCCGGTTTTCGACACAGAGTTACAAAGCAGCCCCGGCGATTCTTCTCTCCATCACCTTCGACGTTAGTCCGTTTCGGATAGACGTAGCTGGGAAATGAAACCGAAAAAGTGTTTCTTGCTTACCTTTCAGTGCCTGGGAGGTTGGGGGGAGCTTCTGCGAGTAAACTTCCATCTTCTGTCAACTAAATGTTACGACATCATTCTACAAAACAACTTCCTCCCTTCCTCTCTCTCTCTCTCTGTCGCCTTTATTCTTTTTTTGTTGCCGAATCTGAATGCCAGAACACGATGCTACGAACCCTGTCGATTACCTGAATATGTTTCTACGCATAGATCGATAACATCTGCCATTTTATGATCCGAACACACACACACAACATCTGCGTATTATTGACTATCCGCTATATTACCGGTAGATTTGCTGCAAAAATGTTGTTGTTTTCCTTTTCATTAGGAAATTTCTTTTACGGGTGAAGTTAACTAAGATCAGGATACGTTCTGCACCGGTCTTGTCTGATGCCGCCGCGGCGTGATGGCTGTCAGCTTGGCGACGGCAGGTGAGTTGGTGGGAGGGGTGGGGGAGAGAAGACAAACGATCTTGAGAAGAGGAACACGGACTTCCCATCGCACGCCACTCTACAGGTTCCAAACACACACACACACGATCTGTCATTGCTCTGATCTCTTAATAACGGGCTAGTAGATAATCGGTCAGCCACGCTAGAGAAGAGAAAGCGTATACTTTACGAAACATTTTTTTTTTTAGAAATCTACGCATCACACGAACTGGCTGGTGACTTCGTTTTTGCATAAGAGGGTTGGGCGGGGGTTAGAGTGGATTGAGAGTGTGAATGTATTGACTACATCCCCGTGGGTGGGATGGGGCAACGCGAGGGAAGTTCGGAGATGACGGCAAGTGATCAGGTCGGCTCATCACCCCAACTAAACAGAAGCAGCTCGAGAGCGGATGGCAGGTGCATTGCAAGACCTCTACCTTCCAGATCACGCTTTCCATTTTTATGAAGACTGCCAGATTACTCCTAACCGAAGAAGAAGAAGAAGAAGGAGGAGGAGGTTTTTATATCTGAAAAAAAAAAAAAAGTTACAGTAACATTAGCGGGTAAAGAAGACAAATTAATTAATTAATTAATTAATTAAAAGAAAGCATCAACAACAGTTTGTTGATTCCTGACCAATATGGCGATTTTTGCAAAAGTGAAGGCAAGAATTATACAAATTATATTCGTTATTTTAACAAAGAACGAATGGATTAGTTCCAGTGGAACCGGTAACTGTTTGGTGCTCTCCCGCCAGCCACAACTCGGCGTGTCTGTAATCTACCTGAAGAACTCCGAAGAGGGAGGTCGCTTGTGTCACTGAAGGAGACCTTACCGTCAGCCTTTATGATGTGGATTGACAACGCTTCTGGTTCTGTAAAGGACTCGGTCAAGGCTCGATCAAAAGAATTCAGCTAGAAGGCGTGTAAAACAACTGCAAAAAGAAACGTGCAGGAAAAGAAGGCCAAATAAACTGAAATTAATCCAAAGTTCGTTTTTTTCTTCGAAGAACGCGATAGAATAGTTTGTAATAATAAAAAAAAAAAAAAAAAAAAAAAAAAAAAAAACAAATGTAGAGTTATTCCCCTTCTACTAAATAAGCGAATGGACACTGGAAATTTTTCCGGGAAGTACCGAGGTATAGAAGCTCCCAGTAAATTTGGCGACGGTCGACACGAGTACCGCCGAAAATTCTCGAGTGCGTAGCCTCGGCATCTAACGGGCGGGGGGGGGTCCATCCTTTCCGTAACCACTAAATACACCACCTATTATCGGCCTTGTAAACCGCTAGGCCGTTGTTGTGTCACCTGGCGCTTTTAGAAAGGTCATCATCATCTCTTACTTCATCCTCATTCACTGAACCATGTGTTTCCTCCCTCTCTCTAGAAATACATTTACTTTTCATAAAGATTACTTTACCTTTATTATTATTATTTTATTATTATTATTATTATTATTATTATTTATTATTATTATTATTATTATCGAATTTTGAAATTCTAAGAGACCGAAACACATAGAATACTTCGGCGACGGAAGCGACGGTCACGTGACCGGCGGTATGTCTCCCCGATTGCTTCCTATCGTTAACCGAGCAAAATACGTTTGTTTTTTTTTTTTGTTTTTTTTTTTTAAATGTTAATAGTAAAACATTTAAATAAATTCCACGGAAATCGTCGCGTATCTCTGTTCTATCTTATGTCATTAATACAATTATTTACGCGAAACCAGTCGTCTCTATTTCGGGTGTAGAAAGGGGAGATAATCGAAATGTCTCCTATGATATCTGATGACTGCCGCCGCCATTACTGGTTATGCCGGTTGTCTGAGCATCTCTCCATTTACTCCTTTACCTTAACAGCATTCGTCAAAAGCCATCGAGGAATCCTGCTAACCTTTGGGCACGAATGCAAAATGCCTTCTATCTTTATAAGGCGAACAAGAAACATGCAAACAACTCATTGCTCTCATTTCTGTTCCAAGGTAGTTACTAGAACTCGCAGGATGGAGAAAAAAAAGTACCCTTCTTTAAAAAAAAGAAAGAAGAAACACACTTTATGGCTTTGTTTGTTTTTGTTTTTTTTTTTTTAAAAAAAACCAGAATTCATAAATAAGGTTTAGGATGATTTCAGAAATGTTAATAATAATCCTTAAGCGAAAATAACAACCAAGTTATGTTAGCTTCAAAAGAACTTATCGATTTTCCCAAGCTATGAGTCACCACGTGCGTACGCTTTAGGCATAATTCTGAGTTTCTGAAAAGAAATTTAAGCCAAGTAATTTGCCAAAAAATTTTGAAATGTTGATGAGAGATAATAAAAAGTGGGGGAGAGAGAGAGAGCGAGAGAGAGAGGGAGAGCGAGAGAGAGAGCTTATGACGTCATTACAGGAGAGAGATATGGAGAAAGATGGAGACGTAATTACAAAGAGAGAGATATGGAGAAAAGATGGAGAGAGAGAGAGAGAGAGATGGAGAGCGAGAGAAAAGATGGAGACGACGTAATTGACAAGGAGAGATGAGAGAATTGAGAGATATGGAGAAAGATGGAGAGCGAGAGAGAGAGAGAGAGAGATGACGTTATTACAGAGAGAGAGATATGGAGAGAGAGATGACGTCATTAGAGAGAGGAGATATGGAGAAAGATGGGAGAGGAGAGAGATGACGTAATTACAGAGAGAGAGATGACGTAATTACAGAGAGGAGAGAAGAGATGGGAGAGAGAGATGACGTCATTACAGAGAGAGAGATATGGAGAAAGATGGAGAGAGAGAGAGGATGACGTAATTACAGAGAGAGAGAGAGAGAGGAGAGAGAGGACACACACACCACACACACCACCACACACACACACACACATAAACACAACCTTTCATCTTGTAAGTGGCGTACTGAAGCTTTCCGATGCGCCTAAAGCTTCTGTAGATGTGAGTATAATATATTAGCAGGCTATAACCACTAAATACATCGAAAAAGAGGGACAGCAGTGACATTCAGATAGTTTCTAGAGAATGCGCGATAACAAAGGAACTTTCTAAAACGGCGAGTTATATTACAGACGCTGACAAGTAAACATCTCCGGCGTTTAACCCGTTTAACATCTTTACCTACAGATACGTTCCAGCCCACGTAAAACAAGCTTTTCTACTTTTGTGAACAGTTTTACTCCCCGTTATCAGCGCGAGCCATGGATCTCCAGGAAAGCTCTTATGGCTATTTCACCTGATGAAGGTACTTTAAAAAAGGATATATATAAGAGCCAATTGTCCTTCTGTGTTTTGGTGACGCCCCTGACGTCACCGTGCGTGTTTAATGACGTCAGATATGTGTGCGGGTTTGGCTGATGAGATCTCCCCACCCCTTCCCGTTAATGACCCTATTTTCAAGTTTAAAACAAATGTCCAACATCCGTCCTTTTCTTGTCGTGACTGAATGTGTCTAAAGTAAGCAATGAAACTTGAATTCTTGACTTTGACCGGTAACCTTAGATACACAGAAGGCTCATTCTCAGCCTTCCTTTGTCTTGAAAACATCGTGCCCAAATACCAAAAAAGATGTCCCTTACATGTTGGCGATTCACGCCTTCACAAGGAAAGGGAAGTGCGGGAGGTGGAGAAAGTTGGATGTCACCTTACCTGTGGCCGATCCCATCGTTTCAAATATAGCTACCCGCCCCACACCTCATTTCTGACGAGAAAGCACACAAGTTCATTTCATAATAATATAGAACATTCGCTAAGCGACTTATGGGACACCAAGGTTACTAACTAATATTAAAGCCGCGCCAAAGGCTTTCATTTAGCACAGATACAAGAAACAAAATCTCTGTTCCACCGTCTCTGTGGTCGACTTCGCGTGTTCTCGTTCATAATCGTTCGGTAAATTTCATGTTTTTTGTCGTCCGATTCGGCAACTGGATTCTCTTCTACAAACTGCTATGAGTCACATTCAACCTGTATTATCCAAGCATTATCGAAATATGAAATGACATACACTACATCTTTAAATTAATATATCCTCTCTTAAATCGTGCGCAGCCAGTCGCCACTGAACTGATGTTGATGGCGATGAATAAATAAGGCAAGCGTGGTCAAGATGGCTTTACTCTCTAGAAAAGTCCAGGCAACACGTACACGCATCTGTCCGTGAAGAATCGTTAATATAGTCACGAGAGATGAACGAATGGTGTCTAAACGCTCCCAGATACGATTTTATTATTATAATATAAATTAATTAGAATTAAGTATGAATCATACGTCTATGCGTCCCATAGTCACGACTGTTTCTGGGGATGAAGCTTATTTTTACATTACCCTGACAAACACCTTCTCAGTCGGACCAGAAGCCTGTTGGAGTTTCCACAATTAGAAAGAATTAAAGGGAAAATATACTACTGTCCCACCTGTATATTTGTCAGTTTTATTTATTGTATGAGTTTCTACGTCACTGCAAAGGCTAAGTTAAAATTTTTTAAATTTTTTTTAGGTATAAGCAGAATTTAAAAAAAAAAAACCAAAGTTATGCTTCCCTGTCACTGATTAGTTATTAATACCAGCTTATTTAAAGGTGAAAATCCCATAAAAAGGATCTGATACGAGCTTTTCACTAGTACTTCTGTAAAAACACCAAAAGCAGACGCATAAAGAGGCGACGGTCCACCAGTCAGCTGTTTTTCTTTCCAATCTATCTCCAAAGAAAATGTTTTAATCAGATCCAAGCACGGATGTCTATCCCCGGAAGGGAACTTCAATTGATCTTTATGTTGATTCATTATTAGATACCAACCTAACACCGCCGTGCGATTCTTTTTTTTCTTTATTTTCATCTGTACATAAGATGTTCCCCAACTCGCTTTTGGTGCAATCTAATTAAATAGGAAAAATATTTTTTTCCAGTTTTCAATTTAGAACATAAATAGTTGCGTCTAAAATGTTGTGATATTTATGAAGCTGACTAATTGTACATACAATATTCATTGACTTAGCAAAAGTGTTAAGGCCTAATGGTTTATAAACCAATAGAGGACTGAATGTCTACAAGAAATTATGTCCGTCTATAAAAACCTTTTTTGTTTTTTATTATTGTAAAGTTTATAAGATTCATCTACACCTACTTACACCAGGGGTGCCCACATTCACGTGACATCTCCATCAGCGAGCCACAAAACTTCAGCATCCATCTATAAATCTTATAACATGAAATTTTCTGATAGAGTTACTCAGATCGATTTGTTATATAGAATTATTCTACTTAGATGGATGTCACTTACGAAAAAAAGGGGGGTCCGTGGTCAGTGGGAGACATTGCAGCGCTTCTCTGACATCAAGTGGTTAATGTTGGGCTCCAGTGAGGTGGTAGCAACTCTGAACACTGCCTGCAGGTTATCATCACCTGCTAGTCTTGCTTACAGGGGAGACTTGGTCATCTTCATCAAGGAAAACACTTGTCCACGTATGTAGGTACTTCCAGACATTGAGATCCCTTTCTGTGCACTCGAAGTAATATTGGGAAACAGTTGCCGATCCAGGCCCTGATAGAATTGTAGGAGTGGCATCTCCCTGTGCTTACTCCTCATCACTGGAGTTCGATTACTTCCAGCTGTACGTCACCAGGTACAGTTTCAGCATCCACAGAGAACGGACCTGCAAGTAGTCTGTACGCAGCCGGTTCGTTCCTGAACTGCCCAGATCTGATGGTGAACGTCTTCAAGCGCACAGGCTTCTGCGAAAAGGCGTCTTGGCATTCTGGGAAGTGTGTAGGATTCCCTTTCTTTAACTGGGTTGCAAAAAGTTTCAGTTTCATTTCAATTGCACAGACTGCCTCAAACAAGTCGGCAAATCAGTTCAGTTCCTCTCTTCCGTGCAGTTTCAGGTTGAGATCATTCAAGTGTCCAGTGAGGTCTGTCAAGAAGGAAAAAATCAGCAATCCAGACATCGTCCTCCATCACTGAAGTGTCCTTTCCTCTCTGCTGTAAGAACACCTTGATTCCATTTCGCAGAGCAAAAGATCGTTTCAAACCATTATCACGGCTCAGCCAGCTCTCTTCTGTTGTGATGGAGATCGTCCGCATAAGCCGCGCTGACGTCCTTCAGAAAAGACCGGAATTCTCTGTGATTTAGCGATCTTGCACGGATAAAATTAACAGTAGATACAACGAAGTCCATTACATCTTTGAATTTTAAATGTTTTCCGCACAACGCCTCCTGGTGGATTATGCAGTGGTAATCTTTTAGTTGCGCTGCGAGATCCGGTCCTAGGCGCCTCTTCAGACATCCGATGAAGCCATTCGTCTCACCGATCATGGCGGGAGCACCATCGGTTGTCACGGCCACTAACTTATTCCATGGTAAATTTAGGACCTCGACTGTTTTTTTTTAGTTGAAGGCACTGAAAATTTCGGACCCAGTTGTTTTGCCATGCAAGGGCACCAGTGATGCAAGTTCTTGACAGACTCGACACGCTTCGGTGACACCACGGATAAATATTGAGAGCTGTGCTGCTGTATCGGTCTTGTCTCTGCTCTCATCCAAAGCAGCAGGAAAACACGTGATGTGATTCATTTTGCTCCTTAACTGATCGTATGAATTATTGGCCGTGTCAGAAATGCGTCGCTGAATGATTGTTCTTGAACGACCAGTGTCGTTAAAAACGTCTCTGGCCTTCGGGCAAAGTACGTCACATGTCTCCATCATACGGTCTTTGCCAAACTCACCGTCGGTGAAGGGACGGGGGGAGCAGTCCTGTAGCCGGCAATATGGTAGCTTCCTCCGACTCCTTTCTTCTCTTTTCAAACACGCTCTGTTGACACACCGGTTGCATTTTTCAAGACTTCTATCTTTTTCGTTCTGTTCTCACCTTGTAGATCGCTAAGTTTGGCGTGTTTTGTTTCGTAATGTCTTCGTAAATTATATTCCTTTGCCACCGCTACACATTCCAAATACACTAGGGGCAAGCGAAAGTGCCAGGACTTGATTCGGGAAAGAAAAAATAACGGACTTGGGTGTCCATTCTGGATTCCTGTGCTCATGATCAACATTTCTTGTGTTTTAATCGAAGCACTTGGTTTTGACAAAGACATGATAGCACGTGGAGAAATAACGTTTGCCTATTTAGGTTGTTGGCACCGAGCTTATCTAAGGATCGGAGCCGAACTGGTGAGCGTCCGGCGATCGGGTCGCTGTCTCCGCGAGTACCTTTTGCTGACCGCCTGCCAGTTCCACGTTTTCCCAGGCGGCGTTAGCCAATGGCAACGCGACCTCGATGGCGGCGGTCGGAGGACTGTGACACTGCTGTGATAACACAGGCTCGCAAAAATTGGGGTCATTGAAAATTGTCTGCAGTGTTATAAACCGATTCTTATGTTGTTTGGTGTGCTGATTTCAAACCTGACCGATATTTTTCTCTATCACGTAAAGATTTGTCGCAAAGTGAATCCGAAAATATGGGGAAAAGAGGGAAAGTGGTTTTACTTACAAGATTATTGATGGAAGAACCAGTCCTTACGCTGCCTTTTCCGTTTTCCCTCAAAGCTCCATTTGGTACTCTTTCTCTTGTAGGCAGCTTGCGGCTCTTCTCTGTGCAGCATCCAACAGTAGTCCACAATCATGTTGACGTACCCCCTACCCTGGTATCTACGTTCCATCTCCTCGATATCTTGATGAGATCTTCCTCCCTGCTCCTCACTAACAGCACCAAGATTTTCGGGGAAGTAGTCTAAATGAGAATTCAGGAACTGCTCCTTCCAGCTCATCGAACAACCCGAGTCTTTGAATTTCATCAGCATGTCTTCCACAATACACTTTAAAGTTGGGGTCCTTATAGTTCCCAAGAAATTTCTGTACAACTTCTTTGAAAGCTTTCCAGGCCTCTTTTTCAACTGTTTCCATTTTTGTTTCAAACACATCATGATCATCTTCCAGAAGTTTCCGAATATCTGGACCGACGAAAACACCTTCTTTCATTTTTGCTTCTCACAGTCCCGGAAACTTGTTGCGCAGGTATTTAAAACACTCTCCTTCTTTTGACAGAGCCCTTACAAATTGTTTCATCAGTCCAAGCCTGATATGAGGTGGAGGCAGAAGGACTTTCCTTGGATCAACCAAACTTTCCCGTACTACATTTTTGCTTCCAGGTTCTAATTCTACCCTACACGGCCACTCCTTGTTGATCCAGCGTTGGCCCCTATCCAGGCTGTCCCATTCACACAAGGAGCAGGGGACCTTGGTCTATCCTCCCTGCTGTCCAAGAACCATGGAACTTACTTTTAGATAACCGTATATCGTCCACCATGATCCTTGTATTTCAGTTCGGTGAGAATTAAGGGTAAATTCTCGTAGCATTCTTTCAGATACACAGAATGCCCCTACTGGTGCTGAAGCGTACTTGCTGCCATTGTGGAGAAGCACTGCTTTGAGGCTTCTTTTTGACGAGTCAATAAAGAGCCTCCATTCGTTCGCGTCACACTGTATGTTAAACATCTCCATCAGTCCAGGGACATCGCTACAGTAAACCAGGTCACCTTCTTTAGAAAGTATGGAATCACTTATTTTTCTCTATTTCTAAACCACGAGAAAGAGGTACCAGGGGGCCAACAAGTTCTTTTCCTTTAACCTAGAGCCCGACAGTTCTGCTGCATCTTTAGGAAGACCCAAGTCTCTGACTGAGTCATTCAATTCAAGCTGTGGAAAAAGTTGGGGCTCGCTGCTGCCTGAAACATCGTGAAAGTCCTCATCAGAATCCTGGCATTCAGAGTCTTCAGGCGTGTCTTCTAGTCTTTCTGGAGGTAAAGGTACTGGTATACCTGGAACATGAGGTACAGGGCGTATTGCCGACGAGAGGTTCGGATGGAAAATTTCTTTCTTATTTTTTAGATTGAACCCCTGTACGTTACACGAACAAAAAAGGTAACAGTCATCACTGTGAGTTCGGGGTTCCCTCCAGATGATAGGGATCCCAAAAACGGAAAGACTTTTAAGTGCACCGGCTACGACAGAACCTTCTCACACAGAGATCTAATTGCAACTGAGTCCAAGTAGGGAGCGTGGAGAGGAGGAAGCAAAAAGGGATCTCACAGTCTGGAGATTGGGAAACAAAAACGAGTAAAAAAAGAAAAAGAAAAATTAATTATAATTAATTTTTTTGTTTGTTTAGAAGCTTAATACAGTGATTCTGGAGATATTGAAATCGAGAATTTGAGTTGTGGGGAAAATGGTACGTGATGGAATTTTAAAACTATTTTTTACTGAAAACAGCACCCGAAAATCTGCAAGAATCAGCTGTTAGTGTTAGGACAATTTTTTTTCCATTGCAGGCTTGTGTAATAGAACGCGACGGATAGCGATTAAATGGCGGTAAACGAGGGTCGGTG
Organism: Nautilus pompilius; assembly: GCA_018389105.1. NCBI lineage: Eukaryota > Metazoa > Mollusca > Cephalopoda > Nautilida > Nautilidae > Nautilus > Nautilus pompilius. The sequence continues at coordinate 140,466 of JACATO010001455.1, forward strand.
ACGCTTGGGGATGGGAAGTACAGTTCCATACAGTATTCAACTGCGATTAGGTTCGTCACAGCGAGGTCTCTCTTCCTGGCGATTATGGTCTCCGCATTGGGTGTGTTGGCCCTCCACCGGAGGATTTCCTGGTGGGGCATGCGGTCTGTCCTCCCCAGGTGATGCCGGCAACGAATGCGAATCTCCTCGAGGCATCGCCGATGTCGACGGTACAGGGGTCCAGCACCCAGCGCTGCCAGGTACATGGCCCTGTAGACAAGTACCTTCGTCGAGGTCTGCGGTACAGGGGTCCAGCACCCAGCGCTGCCAGGTACATGGCCCTGTAGACAAGTACCTTCGTCGAGGTCTGCGGTACAGGGGTCCAGCACCCAGCGCTGCCAGGTACATGGCCCTGTAGACAAGTACCTTCGTCGAGGTCTGCGGTACAGGGGTCCAGCACCCAGCGCTGCCAGGTACATGGCCCTGTGGACAAGTACCTTCGTCGAGGTCTGCGGTACAGGGGTCCAGCACTCAGCGATGCCAGGTACATGGCCCTGTAGACAAGTACCTTCGTCGAGGTCTGCGGTACAGGGGTCCAGCACTCAGCGATGCCAGGTACATGGCCCTGTAGACAAGTACCTTCGTCGAGGTCTGCGGTACAGGGGTCCAGCACCCAGCGCTGCCAGGTACATGGCCCTGTAGACAAGTACCTTCGTCGAGGTCTGCGGTACAGGGGTCCAGCACTCAGCGATGCCAGGTACATGGCCCTGTAGACAAGTACCTTCGTCGAGGTCTGCGGTACAGGGGTCCAGCACCCAGCGCTGCCAGGTACATGGCCCTGTAGACAAGTACCTTCGTCGAGGTCTGCGGTACAGGGTCCAGCACTCAGCGATGCCAGGTACATGGCCCCTGTAGACAAGTACCTTCGTCGAGGTCTGCGGTACAGGGGTCCAGCACCCAGCGCTGCCAGGTACATGGCCCTGTAGACAAGTACCTTCGTCGAGGTCTGCGGTACAGGGGTCCAGCACCCAGCGCTGCCAGGTACATGGCCCTGTAGACAAGTACCTTCGTCGAGGTCTGCGGGATACACAACCATTTATGACGACGAAAATATGAGCTGCAGAAAATGTAGTGACGATTAAAATATTGGAAAACAGCCACCAGGTGGCGCAATGTATCACATTTAACTAATTTACCTAATTGAATTAGAAGTTGGTTGCTATATCTATTTTAAAATGTTTCCGTTTTGGCACATTCATTGGCGGGCCGGATGTTGTGCACCCCTGGCCTACACTATATAATACACGTGAACTCTTATCTTAAAGCCTTCTCATTCCCAGTGATAGCAGTTTGCATATGAAAAAAAAAGAAAATTTCTTAATGGATACATTTTTACACGACTTAATAAAATGTTTTTTTCAATTTTGAGAGGAATTTATAGGAACTCTCAACGTTAGCAGAATAACACTTAAGCGTGGCGAAGAATTTGATGGAACTGGTACTAGACTCAACAAAGTTTCGTGTTTGGACATGAGGACAATTTGAAGTTGAGAGACTTCGGGCACTGTCAAATATTTGGAAAAGTTCCTGTCATCAATCCTGGTGGGAAACTGCTGAGAAATGAAATATGGTTTCACTGAGCGGAACCTTAAGAGGATGCATTCTCAGACGCATCAGGAAAATTCTAACAGAGCAATCCATTCTGAAGTATTTTGATGTGAGTGAGCCGCTACTGTTAGTTATGACGCCTCACAGTCTGGAATAGTAGCCGATTTTTGAGGAATAATAAGCAACCCGTTGCATGTAAAACAAAATTGTTGTTACCTATAGAAATAAAATGAAGACTTCAGTACGGAACCTGGAAAGGAGTTCATCAGAGCCGACACAGTATGTTAAGCGCTAGTGAAGAGCAAGAAAAGTGATACTGAAGATCTGAGATATCATGTTATGTTCCCACACCTGTCTCTGATGAAGTAATGAAGGAAATCCGTAAGCTGACGATAAATGAGGTAAATAAATTCAGGGATTTGAGATCGGGACGGGTGGGTTGACGTCTGTTCACGGGTATGGAACTGTGTTTTATGAGTTCTGGCTTTATGAAGAAGAACTAACGGCAATTAATGGAACTGCCTCTTTAGAGAAATCAAAATTGTGATTTCAAAAAAAAAACAACCTCCGAGCTGAAAGCCTCGGCCGAAGCCGATCCAAGGGAAACGGTGCGAGAGATTGCTGGAGAGCAGCCCGACGTACGCACTGCGACTGTTTCCCGGAATCTGGATGCAATCGGAGAGGTGGAGAAGCTGGACAGGTGGTGGGGGGGCGCCTCACGAGGGGGGAATGAACAACGACAGAATCGTCGACTGGAGATCTGCTCTTCGCTTGTCATGGGAAACAGAAACCATCACAGCTGAAAGGTGGTGTGGTGAATTAGACGTCGTTCATCAGAAGCTCCCCCAACGACAGCCGGCATTGGGGAGTCGAAGAGGCCCGATCCTGCTCCTCCACAGTGCTCATCCTCACTCTTCGGAAACCGAACACGACGGGGTACCAAGTTATCCCTCGCCCAGCCTATCCACCAGACCTTTCTCCCACAGACCACCCCGTACGAAATCCTTCACCATCCAAGCAGCCGCTGAAGCCGCCTTCCAGCAGTTTATCGACTCCAGAAACAAGATTTTTTTTCCCCAAAATGGTATAAATGCTCCTGCAACTCGTTGGCAGAAGTGTATCGATCGTAATGGACTTCACCTTCAGCATCAAGATGAAGTCTCACTCTTGCGGTAAAAGAACCTACAAAACCTTTGTAACGACCTAATATTTCCAAAGAAATCCATCATTTTGCTCGTGAAAGGGGGATGCGTGGGGGTGGGTGGGTAGCATAAACGATATTCTTCGATTCCTCTCCGCTCTAAGACAGTGGACCAGCGGGGAGAGAGCTGTTCAAACTATCAAACGGATTCTGGGGAAATCAACGAAAGATGCGGGGAAAAATCTACATCCAAGTATTTTGGACGCAAAGAATCAAGAGCCTCACCTGGGAAACCAACGATCAGGGAGCTGAGGTTCGTGACGTCATTTATGAGAGACAGAACTTCCGACCACAAACTGCAGACAAGGGAAATTATTATATTATTATTATTATTATTATTATTATTATTATTATTATTATTATTATTATTATTAATAATATTATTATGTTTTTAGAGGAAAATTACAGAGGGATAAGTTACTGATTTGTCTCCCCTGGCTTGGGCTTTCTCCAGTTAGGAGACGCCAAGGTTGGTTGTGGCAGTGTGAGAGGGGGAACCGGTGCGGTCGGTCTGCCCGTGTGGACGTTTGTCAGGAGAATCTTATCGGAAAGCGCGAGCCCGGGATTGCTGGACCCGTCTGCTACGAGTTCCTGGAAGGGTGCCGAGCCGGGTGAGCAGGACGAGCGAGGAGGTGGTGATTTTTCGGGCGGGCGCGGCGGGGCTGGGCTGCGTCTCTCTCTCTCTCTCCTGTTTGCTGGGAGGGGAGGGTTAGGTAGACGGACGGACGGACGGACGGACGGACAAGAGGACAAGAGGACATGTCATCGCCGCCCAATATCCGATTCACGGTCACCAAGGCCGACGAAGATGTGCCGATCAGCATCGGGGAGACCAGCACGGATTCGGCGCCCAAGGAATACGGGTCCGTGCCGGCGCCGTGCGCGGCAGATATACCCATACACATCACCGACACCAACGATAAGACAGCGAAGTACGGTAAGCGGAAACCCCCAGCCCCCCCTTCCTCCTCTTCACTGTTTCCCTTATTGACGGCCTGTGAAAGAATGGGGAACAAAATGAAATTAGGAGAAAAAACAAACAGACAGTCAGGGACGTGATGGCACGGTAGGCTTTGTTTGCTGTCTCCCTCCCTCTGTGGCTCTATAGTATAAAACCGGCTTTGTAAAGTACCCCCTCCTTCCACCCCCACCCCCTTTATTATTATTTTTTGTTTTTTTCCTTCCGTCAGTTTTCCTTTGTCCTCTCCATTCGGGGGCTGACTGAGCGATGAAGGATATCTGGTACGAAGCCGACTTCCTGATCTTTCTCAGACTACGCCTAGCGTTTAGCATTTCCGTTCGGTTCAGAGGAATTTTCCACTCCCTGTCCCCCTCCCTAACTCCCTCCCACCCAATTCCGGAAACGAGCAGACGACGACAACAACAAAAGTTTGTGGCGATTGATTCCTGCTGCATTATTCGTGAGAGCTGAGGAATATACGTCGTGTTCCTCCGTCCAAACGCGTCTAAAGTTGGTCACATTCCAAATTTAAATGTAAAACTTTTCTACCCCCCCCCTCCCCCCACACACACATCCCCACCCACACACACATCCCCACCCCCACACACATCCCCACACCCCCACACAACCCCCACGCACATCCCCACCCCACTCACACACACACCACACCCACCCCACACTCTCACACTCACACTCTCACACTCTCACACTCACACACACTCACACTCACACACACTCACACACACACACACTCACACACACACACACACACACACTCACACACAACCTACCCCACACACTCACACACACCACCCCACTCTCACACACCCACCCCTCCCCACACACACCCTAACCCCCCACACACACCCCAACCTGAAGGTGTCGCTTGGTTATTATTACTGCCTGATATAAAATTAAAATGATTGTCTGGTTCGATCGAGCCTTTGTATAGAAATTACCGATAGCCGAAAACATCTTGAGTGAATGCGTTTTCACTCATTTCCGTTTCCATGTGTGGAGTTAGCTTAAGTTTAGAAAGGGTGGACTCATGAATCTGACAAGTATTGTAATTGATGAAATGATTAAAAAGCTTATTTTGAAAATAATGCTAAAATCCAGAACTGATTCATATTGGTTGTTGTTGCTGAATTCTAAAATATTCTGAACAAATACCTATCAGAGATTATCATGGTGTGCTTTAATGAATATAAATGAATGAATATTGACGTTTTTACATGGTATTTTAACCTGCTATTTTTAAAAACCAGTTTGATTATTATATTATTATTATTATTATTATTATTATTATCCTCTCCCTTTTGTCTTATTTATTATTATTATTATTATTATTATTATATTATTATTATTATTATTATTATTATTATTATTATTATTATCTCTCACCCTTTTGCCTCATCATCGTTGTTGTTGTGTGCTCTTTCTCCCCTTTCATTCTCTGTCTCCAGTATTTGATTACTTAAAGTTCACTCTTTACTCTCCCTGATTCCACACCCAGTTGGTCTTTCTCTCAAGATGGAGAAGACTACAACTAAGAAATCTTTCCAGTTTGTACAGATTTTTTTTTTTTTAAATGGCTGCTATTGTAATCCATTCTATTCCATAATTGGTGTTTTATAAATTGCCTATTTTCGAATAATTTTTATAATATATACGCATACACTTACATAGCATAACATACGTCAGAGTACCATATACTCACAGGTTAGCTTTGATAAAATGATTCTGACATTGGGTTTTCTTGTTTTAAAAAAATAGTATTTTTGACATTAAAAAATGATTAAACATAAATTAATTGAATGTTTTTTTTTTTCTAAAACCTCCCAAACCTGCCTTCTCACAAGGTATGAATCTCAGATATCAGAACCCAGAACCTCTCTCAAACTTTGAATGGTGTGATGCTATTTTAGCATAGAATAGAATAATAAAAAACGATAAGTATACTGGTAATAAATGTATCTATTTATTTTGTGATCCTTTTGTAAATGCAGAGTTACCCGTGTGAGCACGACTGTTTTTGAACTTTTGTTACTTAGGGCTTTTCCTTAATCAAAATAGCATCTTACATGCTTGATGAATTAATCGGCGTGTCTGTACTTATGGCTTCCAGTGTGCATATAAATGAAAATCTCAGTCAAGAAATTGCTTCCTGATTTACCTACATGCATTTAAAAAGAACGCCCGACCTTTAAATAGATATGGTTTCTTAATTTTTTTTGGCATTAGGGAATAGTTAAATCTTTGTGCAGTTTTTAATGTAATGAATATGGTACTGTAGAATTTCTAGGTGTTGGGTCATTAACACCAGTGAAGCAAGGGTGTGTGTGGTGAAGGCATGCCAGTCCATACAGATATACTGTAGGTGCTGTCAGTGGTGGATTTGAGCAGGTGTTTCAATTCTCTGTAAATGGTTTCCAGAATGTGTACAGTGTCCTTGTCGACAAATGTGTGTTTGTAGCAGTTCAAGGGCATGCTAGATTATCTGGAAACACATTTGTTTTGTCAAGAAACCCTTCTTTTTGATCACCTGCGTGTAACTAAATTGCTTTCAAACTATCTTCCTGAGCATGATGCTTTTAACAGGGAACCTGAATGAAGATCAGATCTCACTCGCTGCACAGATGGGCAACCGTGTTTCTGCCTTGTGTTTTACTCTCCAGGATGTGTATCTGCTGTTACTCTCAGTATGTTTGTTTGCCCCTTTGAACCAGGCTATGTTGTAGAACAGGTTGTAAATTTTGTTTTAAGATACCATTGCTAGGATCTGTAGTTAGTCAGTGGCCCCACCCACCCAGCAATGCACTCACATTCTTATCTTGGGTAGCACAAATAGCTGTACTGAACTTGAGAGGTCAGACAGTTGGTGTGTACAAAGTCTAATAATACAAGCATAAAACAAATGACTTTAAATTCTCTTAAGTTTTTTCTTCATTTGCTTTTAAAAGACACCTGTGCTTGTATTTGATATTTTAGCTAATCACTTGTTTCCACTTCTAAATGTATTAAATATGCATGTATTTTTTACAATAACTGTTACCTCTGGTCAAACTGAGTCATAAGATTACAATGCTGTAATACATTTTTATTGATGGAAAACATTTGTAATTTTAGGTATAATTTGTGCAGATACGTTTAATTCAGTTAAAAAAAAAAATGGCTTATTTTTGGAAGTTCTGTATTATTAATTAGACTGCAAAATCAAAGTACCCATTTTTTGAAAAGATGAATGCTTTTAACAAAACTTCTGTCAAATCTCTAAAGTAACAAAAAGAAATCAGATTTTTCAGACTGTTAACATATTTAAAGTTAATGCATAGTTTTTTTTTTTTTGGTTATGCTTATACTTTCTAGTCTGAATTAGCTATTTAAATAGCATTCCATTCCAGAGGTAGTATGATGGTATCTGTGAGAGAATTTACTTGGTGTGGCAGATAACATTCCAGTCTCATATATTTCCCTAATATGTCATATGGCATCATTTAGAAGTGGTAACTGTTCGCCAGTTTTATAGAGCCTTATTTTTTTTAATTAGTCTGAAATATTTATTCAGATGGTATACAAATCTTAAATATAAATCTCATAAACAAACAGACATACAGGATATAGTCAACTCTCAATTGTCTGCGGTAATGTTTGGATAGGAAATCCCGGATGATGCCAAGCATGCAGTTAATACATAACATACATAAATTATGGTATAAGACCATATTTATTATGTTTACCTTTGGAAACTTATGATAAAATGTAGAATGAAGTCATAAAATAAAGAAAAAAAAATACATTACAATGGGAAAAAATAGTTTGCATTGTTCTATTGTTTTCTGAGGAAGTGTATTTTTTTGTTTTTGTTGTTGTCTTTTGATCACAAGTGTTCTTGGTCTCTTGCAAACAAATGCTTTGTCGGGCTATTCTTTGAAAATAGTGTGACCCATCAGTGTTCCTTTAGTGGTTAAAGTAATCTACCAGCGAATCTGATGGCTTGGCGGCTTAGCTTCGTGCCGACCACACAAAGTTTAAGTTTGTGTCCATCACTCACGTTTGTGCAGAATGTAACTGTCAGTATTTGCATAATGGATGTGCGGTTGGGAGCCGCCCAGTGCTCATTTTCTGAATGCCGAATTCCTCCTCGTTGGTAAACATTTCCAGTGAAGTCTGGCTGTCCACAAATTTCTGAAAATCTTCACGGAAATCAGCAGCTGACTGATTCCCCGCTTAACTTTTCATCTTGGATGCATTGCTCAAATTGTGTAAGCCACCCAGACAAATATAAACTTCTATTCTGTGTGTGTCAAAGAGAAACTTTGCTGGTTTTGCGCAGATCTGTTGAGACATCGGTAGTCCCTTCGGCTCTCTGTTAGTTGAACGTTCCAGTATCGCACTCTCCAGTTCTTCATGCATTGACTGCTTCATTGATATACACTTAGATAAACCACTTGACGAGTCTGAGATACTTTCATATGAAATTAATTGTCCCTTTTTTCTTTTTTAAATCAAAAACTGTTTGCTAATTTTGCTTTTTGCAGAAAGCTATATTTGCTGAACTAATACAACATAGTGTGGTCGTATTTAAAAGTCGCCTTTTCAAGGCGCAATGATAACACAGACATGACTGCAATGGCATTGGTTGGTTGGCTTTCAATTCAGCAAGTAGCAGAGTGCTACAGGGGAGGGGGGAGAGAATTTAAAGAAAAAACAGAACCAAAAGACGGCGTAGGTGTGAACAAGAAGCGTAATGGTTAAAAGGAAGTAAAGGAAGGTCAGGGCACCGTTGGCTGTGGCACCAGTGTGACAAAAACTTGTCAGAAAGTTCTTATAGAGAGGCCAGTTCACAAGCTTTGCTCTGTAACCGCTGCTTTGTTGTTTCTGTGTGTCTCAGTTAATCCGTCCACAGATAATCGATAGTAGGATAGTTTTTTTTTTTTTTTTTTGTCATTTAATAATGGTGTTGTTTTAAACTCTTAAAGGAAAAACATCACTGCAGAGAAATCACCAGTTAAAAGAAAAGAAAAATACTTAGATAATCGTGGAAACTCGCTGATAAGATGCTACACCTTTGTTGTTTGGCAGAATTTTAAAAAGTCTAATATTTAGAGTTTATTCATGGATGATTAAAAAGTTTGAAATAATTGATTGTCTGTATATATGTGTATAAACATATGAACACTTTTTAAAATAAAACTTTTGCTTCCCTGCTGCTGACGAAATTTCATCTGCAATACCTGTAGCTAACTGTTCCTATCTGATCCTAAGCAGCAACTTTGGAGGTGTGGCCCCTCCTAACATTTCCTTATGCTTGTAATTGCCCTTTTTTTTTTTTTTTTTTTTGTTTTCTGAAATTCCTTAATCTTTTCTTTTGGAAAATTTCATCGTTTCGAATAGGTATTTCCTAAGGAATGCCTTTCAATGAAAAGGTGGTCTTCCATCTTCTTTTTTTTTGTCAGGCTACTTCTACCATCCTTGACTCTTTCTCTCTTTGTATATCTGTACGTACATATATATATATATGTATATGTATGTATGTATGTATGTGTTCCTTTAATTTTCATTTCTGATATTTCATTTCATATCTTACAGCTGTTTGTTATCACCCTACCATAAAAAGTTGATAATAAAAATTAGAAAATTAGGGTTATTTGGGGAAAAGCTGTTTTGTAATGCCTAAATAAATCCCTTTATTTTAAGTAAATGCCATCACTAGTTTAGGGAATGCATTGAATTTGATTGGGTTTGTCCAAAGGAAATCAGTGAGGCTGTCACTGGTTTATTTCTACCTTTTACAGAGATTTGCTGGAGGGTTAAAAGAGAGAGAACAGGTGATGTAGCTGAGTTGAGATTTTCATAGAGTATATTTTGGTCTGGTCAAAAATGCCATCTGCACGTTGTTCATCAATGAGTATCATAAGGAACCAAGATGTTTTTCTTTACAAGGCATACATCTTTGGTTTGTCTGCCCCTTGAATATTCCATGCAGGTGAGAAGAACATAACTGAGATAGAATACTGATTTATTAGAGAAACGAAGCATAAATTGTAATGGAATGTTTGTAGACTGTAAGCATTTGGAGCCCACTTAAAGATTAAGAATATTAGGTCTAACAAGTTTGAATTTTAGATGCTTAAGAGTAGACCTTAGAGGTTTTCAAAATAATAAAGGGTTTTCAGCTTGTGGACAGGGACATATTTTTGGCTGTGATTAAGATCCTGGCAAGGTTAAGTATGAGAAATTATTCTTCTGAGTAATAGCATTTTAATCAGTGAAATTAAATACTAGCAAAAGTAATTAATGGTAACAATGTTGATATAAGAATTTTGTTGATGGCCATTCCTCCTCTCAGGGAGCCCTTGTGTAAAGCCATGACAACTGCCCACTTGTAACATTTGACCTCCGTAATGAGGGGACAGGTTCTCTGGCTACGTTTTCTTTTTTGGCAAGAAAAACTGATTACGCACTCAAGTCCATTCTTAAAGATGTTGATGCTACAACAATATCCCAACGCTGGCGAATTTAAAAACAAAAAAAAAAAAAAAAAACTCTCTCGAACTTTAGAACAGAATGTCCAACTAAATGTTACAGAAGAAGCGACAACTTACTTTAACAAGTGCCTACCATAATGATGGAACATCAAAATCATACATAGAAAAATGAAGCACCATAATTTCAGAAAAGAGACGGTTGGCTTGGGAGTACTTCTCAACGCCGTAATCTGTGGATTCCACTGGTCACTAAGTTGCTGGTGTGGTTTTTGACCCAACACTTTAGCTCCCCTGCGCCTACACGATGATGGTGACATCAAAAGATCGCGTAGACATGGTTTCATTATGTAGCTCTGTCACTGCTATAGTAGTGCCACATATGATCTGAACCTACTCTCTGCTTTCTGTAAATAGCAAAATAGCACATTGCAGTAACTTTCCGCTCTTACCACTTTAATTAATTATTTTCTATGCGCATATCACAGAGAAATTATTCATTGGTGCCAGTATATTTAGGATAGCATAAAAGCATTGACTTCTCACATCAAGATGTTCATGAATTTTTTGAATAAGCAGAAAATTACCAAAATTTAAAAGAACATTTTTTTAAATTAAATTTCTTCTTAAAACCCGGAAAGCCAGTGCAGTTTAAAACATGATTATTATTGATTGGAAACCAAAATCAGGTGTTTCTTTATCATTTTGTTCTTTCTTTTCAAAAACTCTAAAACTATAGAAAATTAGGAGCTATTTAATACTTTCAATTGTAATTTATCCAACATTTAAGGAAAAATCCTTTATTTTGGATTTGGGGGTTGAGTTCAAAAGTAATTTCTAAAAGCCCAGCTGTGATCTTTCAGACCAGGCATTAATATCTCCAGCAAGGTTTCGAATTTTGAAAAAAAAATTATTCCAGGTTTGTGATCTGATTCACCCAAATTAAAATTTAACAGTTAATGTAAATGCTTGGCAGAGGAGACAGTTTCAAAGTAGCTAGCACAGTAAATGTGTCATAGTTTTGTCTGAGAGCAGCCATACAGATTGTGAGACCATTACTTTTTCTATCTCTCTCTTTACACTTTGGAAGAGCTTCAAAAGAAGCTGTGTGGATTTGAAGTATTGATTTGCACATATCTAACTATTTACTTTTTTATATGCCCTGATAATTTTGGTAGTAATTTTGACATTGAAGCCAAATTTTGTTATGTTAAAAAATGTGCGGCCTTCATTGTTTTTTTGGAAAAGTAAATTTATGTAATGATAAAAAAAAAATTAGTACTTATGTATGTAAAACTCATAATATTTCAGTTTTGCTTACTGTGTGTGTGTGTATATATATATGCAGCAGATCGGAACAGAACTGGGTGTGGTACAATTTTCAATATTCAAGGTTGCATTATTAGAACTTCCTGATTATATTTCCTCTTTATGCAGGGGATAAGAGGAACCTAAAATGGACAGTTACGCAAATGATTATCGTCTTGATGCCACAACCTGTTAGTTCTTTTTTGCTGTTCAACCCAAAGAGCCATTCGATGTGTAGAAATGTTCAACATCAGACAAGGCTACATTGCCCTGAGCAAGAACCATCGCTTATAGCGTTGAGCAAGTTTTGGGCTATGATCCAACTGGGTACCTGGCTGGTGTCTAGCTACCCCTGTGGTTCTTTTCCAACATGATCAGAAGAGTCTTGGTGGGTTGGTTAAAGTCAGTCTGTTTGTGGGCACTTGTCTATTGTTTCAGGTGACAGTCATAACCTGGCTCCTGCTCTCTGGGTCTCACCATGAGATCGTCACTATTTCATCAGTTGAAACCAAGAAAATTCGAAGTTTTACCTCTTTTTACACCAACTCAGAAGAGAGAGTGTAGAATAATGGTCACTGAGTGCAGTGTTTAGGTTCACTTTTCCCACTTTTCATGAGATATTTTGCTTCGTATTACTGCCCCAGCCAGATGTGCATAAGGATATCCATCTTAATAGCTCAGTCATACACTCTAGATACTTACCACTTTTGTGGTTCAGGTTGGACCGCACATGCCTCTGACATTAATACAATATTGTGTAATGTGTCTGGGGACAACAACCCCCTCCTTCAAACTTAACAATGTTATTTTCTTGAGAGGCAGTGTGTACATTATTGTATTTAACTGTCCCTGTATAAGTAAAGGGATATCTAAAATAAAGGGAGGATGTGGAATTGGTAACCATGGAGGCTGGGAAGTCCTGGAAATGTTGATATGCATTGCTTATTACTCCATGCTTAGTTAAACAGTTAATCTGAGTGAAGTTCTAGTATTGGCAAAGGATTATTGGAAAGAAGGGCTATAAACACTAAGTGCCATATTAAGAGAGAAATTTTGATCTCTCTTGCTCTGCAGCTACTGAAATAAATTATTGATTTTGTTTGTTTTTTATTTTGCTATTAATGGTAGTTTCTGTTTATAAGATTCTATATTCCTTCAAGCATTAGTTGTGAAGCTTCAGTCTAATTTGGACCTAAAACAACATCTTTGTTCACATCATTTACTGTCTGCCATAGTGAAGGTTGTATATACTAAGTAAACCTTTTGGTTTTTGTTTTGCCCATTAAAGATTAGTTAAAGATGCTTTTTCGTCTAATGTAACTGTTAAATAGAATTTTTTTTAAACTCATAATTTTCTTGAAATACCAAACCGATCCATTTCTGCGGGGTTTGAACTTGTAGAAAGTTTTTGCAGAACTAACATTGTTGAAAGAGTTAAAGGATGTATTTTAAAAATTGCTGTGATTCACTCAAAACAGCCCAACAAATCCTTCAGTGCATAACAGAAGTGTTCATCCCAGCATAGTGGATTCTCGTCTAAATACCCTCATTTTAATTATATTTTTTAACTTAGTAGGCTAGAAGACTTAGCATCAGTGTTTTATATTCTGGTCTAAATTATCTTCTAATAACATTTAATGCCATCTTTCTTTTCTCATTTTTTTATGCCGACTGGATGGTTCATGCTGATTTGTGATAAATCGATAGAATTCACATTAGACAATTTCCAGGGTAGACTTCATATAAAATGTTCCTTGCTAGATTTTTTTTTTGCCACTTTGCAATTATTTTGCTTTGTTTGCAGCATGTCTGAATATTATGGGAGTAATTTATGAAAAATACATCACACACTTATTCATAATATTGAATATGTTGTAACAGACTGCACCTATCCATGTGGCAGGTTGATATTTGTTAATGGGGAATTGGCTACATGTAAATACAGAAGTTTATCATTTTCTTAAAAACACACACACACATACACACACACACACACACACACACACACAGAGTTAATATTTTATTTATCTGAGGGACCATATTTTTAGCATTAAGATGTTTGCAAGCACATTTTTCGAAACAATATTGAGCAGTGGTTACATTTGTAGGAATCTCAGGTGTTAAAAGAGTGTAGACTCGTGATGTGAGAAGTAATTAATAATTAATAAAATATATCACTTGCAGTTTATTCATCTGTAAAATAATTCATGAATCATCAAGCAAAAAGATATTTCTTGGAAAACGGGTATGCATGAAAAATGTTTCAGGGTAAATATTGGGTATTTTGTTTTTTTTTTTAAATGTGTCTGCAGTTTCTGACGTATTTTAATAAACTTGTTATATATGAGATACAAATATTTCATTGGGAGTCAGTCCATGGTCATGGCTGCTGGTTTTTTTATTTATAATGATGCCCATCTTGGTGAATATTTTTGGATCACTAATATAGTTAAATAGCCCTCCAGGTATTTCACTTGGACAGAAAGTTTTTAAAGCCTTCATGTGCAAATTAAGGTTTGCCTAAAATTTACCAATGTATGTGATCAAAGTGTATGCATTTGTAGCTGGCACCCTTTTTGTTGATATAAGGGACATTGTTTAAGACTCTTAGAATCTGGCTAATATGAATGCTTTAGAAAGCTATGTATATAAATTATGTTCCAGAGATTCTCTGTGATGCCAAACACATTGAAAGTGTTCTAACACTAATAATATATAGTAATATAAATATATTATTAATAGTATAGTAATTCTTAGCTTACTAGAATTCCTTTTTATTAGTAATTGGAGAAAGCTTTTTTAGTAACTGTAGAAAACCTACACAAAATTAAACCGGTATAGAAGAGCAAGACAAACCATGTAGACACCAAACAGGAAAAGCCTTTCCCTACCCTAATGTGATATGCAAATTAGCTAGGATGATGTTAACCCGCCACCTATGATGACTTAGAAAGCAGTGGGAGTTGTGTGCAGCTCTTTAGCAACAACCTTGAAAGGGCAAAAGGTTGCTGATGACTTCAGTAGGCTCTGGAAAAGGGAGGGAAGAGGTGCATCAGTTGATGCAATGACTGAATTGTACAATATCAAAACAGACTTTGTAGAGAAATTGAACACTGTTGCCACCATGGCAAGTGTGTATGCTACACTAACTCCCTATCTGTTAAAAAATAAAAAGAAAAGCAGTCAGTGCTTTCAATAAAGTTGGAATTTTGTAATATGAATTGATAGTAAGAGATAAGGAAAAATAAGGGGGAGGGAGAGATGGAAGATTGTCACATATCTTGTGATTTGGCGTTACAGATGTAGGATAGACTGGTAAGCCAAAAAGTAATGCCAAATTTCATTTGTTTCCTAAAAGATCTTTTAGAATTCACTAACTACTTTGTGGATGATCTTCTGGATAGATGGGATGTTGAAATAATTTTTCAACATGTTTGTAATCATTGAAAAATATATGAAACTGCAAACTGGTATTGAAAGCCTGATGTCTATTTTTAGTCATTGCACAACATCATTTATGATCAAGTGATCTCGTGTGATTTGCCCTGTTGAATTGCTTGCTTTAAAATGTCAAACATATCAGTGCTACTTTTATTCAATTTTTTTTTTTTTTAGATATTACAGCACGCTGAAATTCAGAAATGCAACTTACAATTTTGTTTTTGATAGCATGAGTCAATATTCAGTTCTGTTTAAAGTTGTCCAAAATTTGGGACTTGCAGCTAGGCCAACATGGAGATCAGCTGTTCTCTGACTGGATAATATGATACACACCTTTGGGGGAGCCACCTTGGTGAATACTGCACACCAGTGAAAGAAAGATTGGGAGAAATGTACAGATACCGGTCATCTTTGGGACTTGTTTGGTCTTTTTACTCTCAGCTGTACACTACCAAGTTCACAACACGTGGCATGTTGGATTAGCACACATTCCTTTAACTTATCTTCAATGTTAGTCCATCTCACTTTGCCTTTTTTTTTTTTTTTTTGCGGTCTGTAATGCATCCTTTGCTTTAAGTTAGTCCCTAACACATTTCTCACTGACACCATATTTCATGTGTGTGACTCTATTACCACAGCAAACTTGAACAATTTCCCGCTTACAAGCTGTCATGTACAAGGTGGGGTTTTACAGGAGGCATTTTGGGATGAGGTCTAAGACCTGTTGTGCTTGTTATTGATTGGATAATTTCGCATGCTTCAGCGAGCTCATTAATGGTGAATCGCTCATCCATTTGGCAAACATTCTGGACAGTAATTTCTATAGTCTGCTTCAAATGGCCAATTTTTACACTTTATTTTAGAAAATAACACACTCTCTCATTTTTTATTTTATCATTAAAATATTTTAAATGCTTTTAGCCATGGATAATTTGATTTGGAATATAAGTCAAAGCCCAGGTTTCCATGGGGGGAAAAGTATTGACTTGTACACAAAATATATGATGCCTTTTTTTTCTTTATACCTAATTACCCTTAGTTATGATAATAGTAATTGACTCAGTTCCCCCCCCCCCCCCGACTGCCTTTACATATTTATCTTTCTGCATTAGAATCCGAACGAACATTTTTCAGTCTCAAGTTAAATGTTTTCTCAGATTAAACAAAAATAAAAACAACAATGTATTATTTTTGTCTAAGGCTCTTCTCCTTTGTGTTGTTTTTTTCTTTTTTTTTGGTCTGTAGGTCACTACTCCCTGACCCTAACCTATACACTGATTCATTCCATCAACTATTAAACTAGACTCGTCAAGGGTTAATGTAAAGCAGATAAACCAAATGGCGACCTAGCCAATGTTAAAGAAACTTGAAATAGAAATTATTTGCCTGTGCCAGCAACAAAAATTAGACCACGAAAATTCTGCAGACCCAGGTCATCTTATGGTATGCAAGGGCATTCTCAGACTCAACCCTAGGTAAACCGGCTGCAGTGTGGTGGTTCTTTGAACATTCCCAGCACCTGTATATTCTTTGTCATTTTGTTCACTTATGGAGGAAAAATTCTGTCTCTCTCATTTATGAATAATTTATGCTTGATGAGTTTGTCATCAGGAGCAACAACTTGTGAGAGGGACATGTTACCATTGGTAGTATTTAAATTATTTCATCATTTATGTTCCCTGTGTTTTTACATAGCTGACAGAAAACAAAAAAAACCACAGGATAATATGAATGCATTTGCTGGGAAACTAGGGATAAATGAGCTTCCAGTTTTTCTCATAATTGGTACATGCAATTTCTTCTCAGCATCCACCTGTAACCCGGAGAATAATGTTTATTAAGAAGTAGATTTTTGGTAATTGCTTTTAACTATTTTCCTACCTATCGAGTATTCATTTGTAAATTCTATACTTTCTATTTTTCTGTCTCTATTTTATTTCTTTTCCACATAATCCAAACTACAAAAAATATGGAATAAAGATACGGTCCAGATCAAGGCTATGGCTTGGCACATGTACAAATATGAACACTAAAAAAAATGAACGAGCTAAGAACGGCATACATGTTATGTTGCAGCTCTCTGAGCCATTTGAGAAGATTAAGTAAGGAAATTGATTGAACATGTCATGCAGTATATGTGGTATAATATCTCGAATGCAGATGATTTTTTTTAATAGCTCCTTTTTCTTTTTTTTTAATCAGTGTTTTCTTTTGGTTAAACCTTACTGCTACAATGCTCATTCTAAAGAAATCTTTTCGAGCATTTACGTGGTTGTTCAGCACAAATCTCCGTTTGTTTTAACGGTTGTGGGATCTGAACCATGCCATTCGAGGAAATGGAGAGAAATGTGTGGAGGGTTTCCAGAAAACCTGCCGGTTAAGAAAACAAAAGGATGCTTAATTGAAAACGCAATGAAACTGTTTTAAAACTTAAAAGAAAACAACAAATTTTTTAATTAAGGTCTGACCAGTTTGTTTCTTCACATGACAACAGCCTCAGAAATCATTCCAAATCACTCTCTTTGCGCAGTCAACTGATGTCAAGCTGTAGATTTTTTTCCTTTTATTTTTCCTTTTCATTGCCTGAAAACAATCAGAATGTGATCTGCTTTGGCTGAAAAGGAACTTTAAAAAGTGTTTGATGTATATGTGTGTACGTATATTGCCAGAATATATTTTTTTATTTTAATCATTAGTGGATATTTAGTTGATATAGTGAACCAGAGAGAGAGTATAAGGAAATGAGCAAATATGAACTCAAAAGTTTCCGTACCTGTATATATTTTCCACTACACGTCCTTGGGCTTGATATCTTGTAGGAAATAGAAGATTGGAGAAAGGAACAGAAGTGGCTAAACATTCCAATTATGTTGTTTTTATAATAGTTTGCATGTTTTTTCTGGTGAATATGACAAATTTTGTGATTCTGAAAATGTCAAATACCTAGAAAATACTTTAAAAATAATAAAACGTGAAGAATATGGAATTCTTATGAAGCTGCATCAATACTTGGATCAGCGATTAATTTTTTTTGTTCTTTTTTGTTTCTATGTCTGCCTTCAGGCATTGCTGGAAGGATTTTCTTTGTTACTGGCTATGGCAAGAATCATTCCAGCATCATAAATAAGTTTAATATGATACTTTAAAACGAGCAGAACATCATTGTAGGTGAAGAGATTCCTCTAGGCCCAAATTTTATGTAAACACAGCAATATAACTGATTTAAAATATACTGGATACTCATCTCTAAATTTATAGGTATCAGCTTACTATAAATTACCAAAGGGCATAAATGCCAAACCATTTATGCGCATCTTGATGATTTTTCATCGTTTGCATCTGATACTGCAGAATGCTGGTTGCTGCATCCCTGCAAGTTGCTATTTTAGTCTGTTTACTTTGTGTTGTATTTGCAATTTGACTCTGACCTTCTGCTGGGTTTTCTTTGAACATTTGGCTTTCCGCAGTGGCAAAGTTACCCGATGTGTCACAACACTATTGCTTTCTTCCCCATCTCCTCTTTACACCGTTGGAAGAGCTGTTTATCTGCATTTTGGCTACATCTTTCAGTTGTTTTGTAATATTTGGTGTAACAGCTTTTGCATGTGTGCACAGTTAGTGCTTGGAGTAGAGAGTCGGAGGGTCAGACAAAACAATTTGAAGGACATTGCTTCGTGCCATATAATTATATGCCTGATGCTGGTGCTTGATGACTACGAAATAAAACCTCTTTTGTAACTTGTAATTGAGAATGTTTATTATTTGTCTACTATTTATGATCTCAAGTGGTACATCACCTGTCACTAGCCTTAATGAGCATGCCGATCTATCTATCTGTATGCATTCTTTTCCAGAAGTGATTTGCCTCTATGAAAATGACTGTAGGTGGTACTAAGTAATGAAGGCCATAAGTAGAATCACACATTACTAGTCATCCCAGTAAACATTCTTTAAAACTTTGCAGGTGTCTGTATCTGTATGATATTCTGGGTTGTATACCTCACATGCATAATTCAGAAGAGATCTGCTAACTATTGATTTATGTGTAGCCTTTATTGTACAGTTTAGCTTACTTATTTCAATGTTAAGCATACCATCTCACATTTGTTGATGCATTGTAACTGCTGAATCAGTTTTATTTTGCAATTAGTGTAATGTCAGACCTGTACAAGTGGTTTATTTTAGCCTGTTTATGGCCCCCTGAAAAGTTCGATTTCATCAGCCAAATGACCAATAAACATTTAACCTTTAGGTTCTATACTTTTGGTTTTGTTTTCAGCTGTAGTTCTGTGTATACGTTTTCTACAAAAAGTAATGAGCTCTAGTTTATTACAGGAAAATCGATATTTGGATAAACCTGTGATCTCACTCTCACATCCTCTCAATGACAACCGTGGGACCATTATTACTTCAAGGGAGGCGGTGCATTGATGTTTGCAAAAGAGTCTATCTAACCTGTAGTGTGTTGGGAAAAATCACTGTGGTATAATTCCTCTCAAAAGAGGATGCGAGTCCAGTGCAATTTGTGCATGACTGCCTAAGTGTCTGGTATGTCCAGTATTGTTTATTCAGGTGTGAAACAGAGGTCTTTACATTTTAACAGTATAAAAAGCGCACCAATTGCTGAGACGCTAGGGAACAAAAGGCTCGTGGATGATGACGGTATTGAACTCGCTTGCGTTTGTGTGTTCTGCCATCTTCTTTAGGAGGTATACTTTGTGAGGATAAACTTACACATCTATGGTACCTTTTGACCTTGCTATTTCAAAATTGTCATGCGTAATAAGATATACATTTAAATTGTTAACAATTAGCAACTATTGATTATTAGGGACATTCAAATAAAAGTTGGCTGCTGTTCTACATTTACTGTGATTGTATTGGCTTGGTTTAAATCTATAGAAATTTTAGCCTTATATAATGAAGATATCACAGGTGTGTTAATGAGATAACTCTTTTAAGACTTTAGTTAGTTATTCATGAATGGTTGATCTAATTTCACTCAGTATGAACTGAAGGGTCCTATAAATTTAGTTGAAAAGAGAACAGCAATAAACAATGGATAACTAGTGAACCTTGGAAATGATTGGACATTATATAAACCCATGAAAAATTATTGTACCAGAGCAGTTGAAAATACAAAAATTAACTTTTGAGAAAATGTTAGCCAGCCATATTAGCACTAAATGTTAACTTGAGAAGGAAAGTGATGGATAGAACTGGACCCATTAGAAACCTAAATGGAGTACGTATTGAAAATTCATGATGGAGAAAAGCTGAGATAGTAAATAGTTCGTGTTATTTTATCCATGAAAGATAAATTAAATATACCAGAAGCAGTGCAAAGTTGTGAAGGACATCTTAATACAGGAATCATTACACAAAATATGATTTGAATATTTTCACTAATGTCAGTTAAATCTGATGATGCTACAGATCCTGACAGTATATTTCCAAGAATACTTAAATCATCTGCATGGTTTTGTTTGTTAACATTTTGCCATCTTGTTTGATTTTGAAGTTGCAGTAATGTCTTCCTTTGAAGGAATCTGTAGGAGTGACTGTTATATCCGTTTTAAAATAGGCTGATAAAATTAACTCTGGTGATTATGATGGATGAGTTAATTTAACCCTCAGTTGTATGCATGGGCTTTAGGATCTATTTTTAAAGGCAATTTAGTGTATTGAAAATTAATATTTAAGAAGATGTTCAACATAGATGTCAAACTAGAAAACACCTGAAATTTTCTGCAATTTTTGGGAAGACAACTTAGTCATTGATAAAAATGAAGCTGATGTTTTGTATTTAGATTTGAATAAGGTTTCTGATAAATGTTTCCTCTAAAGACTAGATCATAACATACAATGAAGAATGTGGTGGTGTGGCACAGAGTTCAGTTTTTGGTCTGGTATTGTTTTTCATTTATATAAACGATACCAATAGTGCAGTAGATGTTAATATTAGAAAGTTTACAGTTATTGCTAAAAAGATAGGCTGATATATCCGAGGTGTATTTAGGTATATTTAAATAATTTATTGAATTAATGAATTAGGCGGAAAATGGAATTTCATGCTGAAACCTGTAAAAGCATCCAGACAGTTAATACAGGAAATTTTATTAAGTTATTTCATGTTTTACCCAAACATGGTAATTTTATAAGGATCTAGGAGTCTGTTAACCATGATGTAAAAGCGAATTGTAGTGAATTTCAGCTACAAAGAAAATAAATAGAATGTTTGGAGCATTAACCGGAGTATCAAAGTTAAGTTGTACTTCACATCTGGATTATGCTACGCTGGTTTTCAGTCCTTATTTGAGAACGCATATTGATTTTGAATGGGCTTAAATATTAGATTCACCCTGTTTGATTATTGAATGGTTCAGAAGCAACATAATAAAGGTTCTCGGAATACATAGGGATTTTGAGTGTGTAGACAATAGCTATCTGCAATTATCAATACTAGGGATGATCCAATTACAAATCTAGAGTTTTAGGTGTGGTTAGATATCAGATAACATTCATTTTCATTATAGAATTGTTACTAAGTGAAGTAAACTACCAGTAGGTTTAGTTATTAGTGACTATTAATCAAATCAAGAATCATTAATGGACATTCCGTTTCCTTTGATTGTCCATAGTTATTATAATTGGAATGAAGACTCAAAAAAGCTATAGTCTTATTGTGTAATATTCCAGTGATTCAATGTACTGATTGATGAAGGACATTGCGGACTTTCTGAAAGATATTGAACAGCTGTACATTTGAGGAAATGTCTACTAATTCCTTTCGTCTGTGATGGATGGAGCTGGGATTTATTACAAGATATAATGTATAATATTTAAAGTTTGAATTACAATGCATTGCAATTTTGTGTGGGATTCAGTATTGATTGAACAGATGGGTTAGGTCTTTTTGGATTTAGATATCGTGACATGTCTTCCGTCTTTTGTTGTCCTTGAATAGTCCTTGAATTTTTATTGGCTAAATCTGCACCAACGGAAGTGGAGGATGAGTGAACTCATTTGTACTATGTCTACGTGTATTATCTAGTGCACACATTCTTAGGTTTGGTATTTAGTGGTATTTACCATTTTTTGGCACCCATTATTTTCCTAGTTTTCATCCTAACTATTTCACATTTGGTCTATTGTGATAATATCAATGCAAAAGCAGTGTGATTGGGAACTTTTATTTACAATAGTTGGCATGTGCTTTGGTGAATATGACAAATTTTGTGATTGTGAAAATGCCAAATACCTAGAAAATACTTTAAAAATAATAAAATGTGAAAAATATGGAATTCTTATGAAACTGCATCAATACTTGGACCAGAGATTAATTTTTTTTTTTTTTTTTTGTTTCTGTTTCTGCCCTCTGGCATCGCTGGAAGAAATTTTCTTTGTTACTGGCTATGGCAAGAATTATTCCAGCATCATAAATAGGTTTAACAGGATACTTTAAAACGAGCAGAGCATCATTGTAGGTGAAGAGATTCCTCTAGGCCCAGATTTTATGTAAACACAGCAATATAACTGATTTAAAATATACTGGATACTCATCTCTAAATTTATAGGTATCAGCTTACTATAAATTACCAAAGGGCATAAATGCCAAACCATATATGCGCATCTTGATGATTTTTCATCGTTTGCATCTGATACTGCAGAATGCAAGTTGCTATTTTAGTCTGTTCACTTTGTGTTGTATTTGCAATTTGACTCTGACCTTCTGCTGGGTTTTCTTTGAACATTTGGCTTTCCGCAGTGGCAAAGTTACCCGATGTGTCACAACACTATTGCTTTCTTCCCCATCTCCTCTTTACACCGTTGGAAGAGCTGTTTATCTGCATTTTGGCTACATCTTTCAGTTGTTTTGTAATATTTGGTGTAACAGCTTTTGCATGTGTGCACAGTTAGTGCTTGGAGTAGAGAGTCGGAGGGTCAGACAAAACAATTTGAAGGACATTGCTTCGTGCCATATAATTATATGCCTGATGCTGGTGCTTGATGACTACGAAATAAAACCTCTTTTGTAACTTGTAATTGAGAATGTTTATTATTTGTCTACTATTTATGATCTCAAGTGGTACATCACCTGTCACTAGCCTTAATGAGCATGCCGATCTATCTATCTGTATGCATTCTTTTCCAGAAGTGATTTGCCTCTATGAAAATGACTGTAGGTGGTACTAAGTAATGAAGGCCATAAGTAGAATCACACATTACTAGTCATCCCAGTAAACATTCTTTAAAACTTTGCAGGTGTCTGTATCTGTATGATATTCTGGGTTGTATACCTCACATGCATAATTCAGAAGAGATCTGCTAACTATTGATTTATGTGTAGCCTTTATTGTACAGTTTAGCTTACTTATTTCAATGTTAAGCATACCATCTCACATTTGTTGATGCATTGTAACTGCTGAATCAGTTTTATTTTGCAATTAGTGTAATGTCAGACCTGTACAAGTGGTTTATTTTAGCCTGTTTATGGCCCCCTGAAAAGTTCGATTTCATCAGCCAAATGACCAATAAACATTTAACCTTTAGGTTCTGTACTTTTGGTTTTGTTTTCAGCTGTAGTTCTGTGTATACGTTTTCTACAAAAAGTAATGAGCTCTAGTTTATTACAGGAAAATCGATATTTGGATAAACCTGTGATCTCACTCTCACATCCTCTCAATGACAACCGTGGGACCATTATTACTTCAAGGGAGGCGGTGCATTGATGTTTGCAAAAGAGTCTATCTAACCTGTAGTGTGTTGGGAAAAATCACTGTGGTATAATTCCTCTCAAAAGAGGATGCGAGTCCAGTGCAATTTGTGCATGACTGCCTAAGTGTCTGGTATGTCCAGTATTGTTTATTCAGGTGTGAAACAGAGGTCTTTACATTTTAACAGTAGAAAAAGCGCACCAATTGCTGAGACGCTAGGGAACAAAAGGCTCGTGGATGATGACGGTATTGAACTCGCTTGCGTTTGTGTGTTCTGCCATCTTCTTTAGGAGGTAACTTTGTGAGGATAAACTTACACATCTATGGTACCTTTTGACCTTGCTATTTCAAAATTGTCATGCGTAATAAGATATACATTTAAATTGTTAACAATTAGCAACTATTGATTATTAGGGACATTCAAATAAAAGTTGGCTGCTGTTCTACATTTACTGTGATTGTATTGGCTTGGTTTAAATCTATAGAAATTTTAGCCTTATATAATGAAGATATCACAGGTGTGTTAATGAGATAACTCTTTTAAGACTTTAGTTAGTTATTCATGAATGGTTGATCTAATTTCACTCAGTATGAACTGAAGGGTCCTATAAATTTAGTTGAAAAGAGAACAACAATAAACAATGGATAACTAGTGAACCTTGGAAATGATTGGACATTATATAAACCTGTGAAAAATTATTTACCAGAGCAGTTGAAAATACAAAAATGAACTTTTGAGAAAATGTTAGCCAGCCATATTAGCACTGAATGTTAACTTGAGAAGGAAAGTGATGGATAGAACTGGACCCATTAGAAACCTAAATGGCGTACGTATTGAAAATTCATGATGGAGAAAAGCTGAGATAGTAAATAATTCTTGTGTTATTTTATCCATGAAAGATAAATTAAATATACCAGAAGCAGTGCAAAGTTGTGAAGGACATCTTAATACAGGAATCATTACACAAAATATGATTTGAATATTTTCACTAATGTCAGTTAAATCTGATGATGCTACAGGTCCTGACAGTATATTTCCGAGAATACTTAAATCATCTGCATGGTTTGTTTGTTAACATTTTGCCATCTTGTTTGATTTTGAAGTTGCAGTAATGTCTTCCTTTGAAGGAATCTGTAGGAGTGACTGTTATATCCGTTTTGATAACTCATATGGCAGCATGGCAAAAAGGTGTCATTCTCTGTATAATGCAAATGGCTCAGATATAAAATACAAATGCACTGCACAACATAATATGTGTTGTCTTTGCATATTTTCTGTAGTGATGCGCCATCATGTACGTCTGAGGTTCCCAACCCCATTTTTAAAAGTTTTTGCATCGCCTAATCAAAGCTTGGAAAAGTCAGCATACCACCGTAGTGGACAGTCTCGGGTGACTCGAGAAAAACTGCTGGGAGGGAGGGGCTTCGGTTGGGTGCTCAGTGAACTCACTCAAAGAAAAAAATTTTTTAAACTTTGCATGTGCAGTGGTGCACAAAATAGGTAAAATGGAATTTGAGCATTATTTAAACACTAACTTAGTTAAAATTTGAATTTTAAATAATATGATTAAATTTATTAGTTCACATTAACAACAGAAAGAAATTTTTGTTTTTTTTTTTGTATATTCATGTACTACAGGGTGAGAAGCACTGAGGTATGTATTATATTTGTATCTTAGTTGCAATTACTTATTATTTGTGCACATCCTGCATGTCTCCATAACTATTTCCATACTGTGCATACATGCATATTTTATCTTAAAGAATCACGTCTGTATTCATTCTTGGTTATCTTCTTAAAATATCTTAAAGCGGTTATCCTCTTAAGCATTTTTTAAAACCCTTGTTATTCTGTAGTGAAATGTTTTATAGAAGCACAGGTTATCTCCCCTTTAGAATGTTTCATAAAGCCTTAACATAACTTCAACAACAAAAAAAAATTTGTTTTTATTTTCACTCATTTTTATAATGATTGTTTGTCATGTCATACATTTCTCCAGGGCCAGTTTTATTACAGGGTGTAGAAATCATTCCAACCTAAGCCTCATCCTGCAAAGAGTCGTCATTATTTGCTTGCTTGCTCTTTTTTTTTTAATGTTAAGGTTATTCATGTTGTACTGTAGTCTCAGATCAGGTACATTGAGAGAGATGGCTGTGGCAAAACAAAGAATGTTGCACTTTTTGGGTAAATGGTCTTGAAACTGGCTTATTGCGAACCTATCTAACATCTTTTTTTTTTGGTTGTTGTTTGTCTTATTTTGTTAAAACTTGATAATAAAGGTGTAAACATGCATCTTTTGTCTCCTTTCATCTGCTTAATCAGTGCAGGTAAACAAATCTAGTGTCCGTGGCTGGTCAGTGTCTTGACCAGCCTATGCTCAATAAGTATGATAGAAACGATTTTTAATAAAATAAAAATAACGAGAGGAAAGCCAAACATCAGTGGAATCATGCAATCACTTAACGAAGGACTTAAGTTCGGGTAATTTTTTCTGCATATTTTGTTTAAGGCTAAATACATCCCCATTTCAACAAACAGATGACCCTAACTTCTGGAAACACATGTATATTTAAACAATATAAGATATCTGGAAGATATTAACTGTATAGCAATTTGCTAGTGGTCTGCATCTTAATAGGATGACGACTTTGATTACCATAATCATTATTTTAAGTTATAAAATTTAAAATAATTCATTCATATATCTCATAGAGATGTAGAAAATGTTTTGCTTCCTTAAGGGGTGTAAAAGGCGATTGACTCAGTGCCCTCAGGCTGTGCAGTTATTCTGAATGTAATATAGGTAAAACATTTCTTGAATACATAATTACACATTTGAAATTACATTTCAGGACCCAACCTTTCCTGCTTGAAGTATTGCCAAGGTAGGTGAAAGCAGGTTTCGATGTTGTACATTATACTAACCACCAAGTTTCGTTTCTCACTCACCCATTGTTTTGTTTAGAAATAAACTCAATGCTCCTTCAGAAATAAAGCAAGATGCTTAGTTTGCTGGATTATCAAAGCCTACATGTTCTGTAATACATCACTGCTATTTATGATTTGTTCTAAATGCTGAAATCACTGATTACAAAGCATCAGATGCTAAGCATTTTTTGTGTAAGCAGGGGAGATCTGGATTCCCACAAAACACCGCCATCTGTGCACAACTATGATGTAAACAGAGTAGCTTGTGGCCATTTCAGCAGAAGAATTATGGCGTCACTCGAAAGAATTTCAGTTAAGATTAAAATCAAGCCTGTTTGCTACCAGCAAGGCACAAACTAACCTGAAGCATTTGTCAAGTGTATCCAATTTGTTCTCTTCAGGTCTCTCAAAATTAACAGCAAATAAAAATACCGACTCAGCTGCAATGTCCTACTGTCCGTGTCCTTTCAACTGACACAGAAAATCACTACATTTGTCTTTTGGTCTGTCATTTAAGGTTAATACACTAAGATTATAAAAAAAGGATGACCACTGCGTGTTGTACTATGATTTCCCTGTGATATGGAAGGGCTGCATTCTTAAAAAGTTGGCCACAATGTCAATCTATTGTTTCCCCATAGATTTCCATTATTTTATCGGAAATGCATTCCTATGGAAAAGTTTCAAACTGAAGATGTAATAAAACCTCATTTATGAAACAAACCTTTCTTAAGTGCATGATAAAATATTAATAATACAGTGATATACCGTACTGGTACTCAAAATAAATCTGGACTCCACTTACCAGAAATAATGGTAGAATAGGGGGTCCACTGGGAAGGGGAGAGCAGTGCAGTACAGTCATCTGCCTCATTCTGTGAATCATCTTTATAGGCTCTGGTTGAGGTCCGGAGGCAAAAAACTCATTCAAAGATGCCCACTTTGTAAGGTGCATCTTTTCCTTGTACAGTTCCCTGTAGCATTTGCTTGTATCATTAACTCCTCTTGGAACTTTTAAGGCTCTGTTCACAGTCTGAATCATCACCAGGCAAGATTTGCAAAACCATCCTCAGTAAGTGAAAAGGCTTTCGATATTTGCTTTGTAATCAACTGACGGTGGGGATCGATGGAGCTTCTACGCATTTGTTCTCCGCTCCTGTAGCTTGTTCTTGATCCAATAGCATCAGATCCTTATTTGCCAGATCTTCTCCATTAGATTATAGCAAACCAACCACATCAGCCTGTACAATGTCTTCAAAAGCCTATGTCATTTGCAGATGGCGCAATGTCTTGTTGAACATTTCCAGTGTTTTATGCTGGAGGAAAACTTGTAAAGTTGTGAACGCACCTTGGCCACGTATTTTTCCATATGCTATTCTTGACTTCCACCCACAACTCTGTGATGTTGTCCATGCTGTCTGTAATGTCGAACTTTTCCCAGGTTTTCACTCTGCCTGTTTATCTCCTCATCAACTGCGGTGATAAGCCTTGAAGTTGGCAATCATCTGACGAAATCAGACTGAAGATGCAGACATGCAAAACGCACTGGCAAACAGGCTTGTGCTGTATGAAATCTGTGCTGTAGTACAAGTATAGTGTGTAATACACTTTTAATTCCCACCACCAGGAATGTCTAATTTTGAGATTTTAAGTTGTAAATTTTCACAACGTGGATGTTTGTAAATGTGTAGAAAACTGTTTTTGGCACCACTTGGGTTGAGTTTAACATCCTAATGATTTTAAAATAATGTATTTGTTGGTTGTTTTTTTGTTTCACACTAGTCTCAGTTGTTGAACTTTGGATTGATATAAATAGTGCTGTTTTCAGAATATTTGACATTAATTTCCATAGAAAAAGACTATGTCTACAGATAATTTCCAATGGATATAAATAAAAATGTAACAAAAGTGTTATGCAGCCGAAGTACTTAACACCATGTTTGGTTGGAAGTGACTGCCCAGTTCGAAATATGGCAATGCTGCAGAGTGAAACATTTTGGGTTTTGTATGTTTCTTTCCAATTGGCCATCTGCCCCCTAAAGTTAACTGATGCCAGACCACTTAGAGCACTAGGATCCCCCCTGGTGGCCATTGTTGTGGACCGAACAACATCAACACATCGCTGGTAGCTGGAAAGTCTGGGCACAACGAATTGTGATGCGATAATTTGTGTTGGAATTTTGACCACACGAGACATCTTACATCAGAATATTATTTCATTGGTGACAAAATAATTATGGTTGCCGCTTTCTGCTTGCTGAAATACAAAAAGGTCTCTCTCTCTTATGGTCAGCTGGAACGCAAGGGATTTTTGTCATCTTATCTCACAGCAAGAAAGGATACGTATAGATGGCGGAAGCTGTTAAACACTCTTGTCTGTTGCACTAAACAGTTTTCATTTCTTATGTTCTTTTGTTTTTGTTTGTTGAAAAATACTAACAGAATTTCAATTTCTCACATGTACTGTACGTTTCCTTAGTATGTGTCCTTCATGGAATGTTAGAGTTGCATTCATATGACTGCAGGAAATCCCTAAGAATTCTGAACTACCACCTAAAATTTGGCTGACATAAGATAAACTGGATCCCTAAATATGTGGAGCCACAGCTTACTTACTAAAACATTTTTTGGGGGAATTTGTTGTAATTTTGCTTTTATTTTATATCAGCAACTTGGCAGCAGCAATTCTGAGTCCTGGACTTGCCCAGATGTACAGGAATAAATTTTTAAGGAAATAAAAATCCTACATTATTAGAAGTAAATGATGTCATCTGTTCCAGTGCCAGATCGCGTAGGAATAAAAATCCCACTGGTTTATGATTTTAGGGTTTTCCCTTCCTTTCCTTTTTTTTCCTTTGGCTATGAGCATATGTTGATTCAGTTTCTGGCAGTCTCTCCTGCCACTCGCCATCAGGTTAGCATTTATTGAGATAAGGAGAAGCAGAAGTAAATATTGAACTGCATCTTAAATAATAAGCCCCCCCTTTGTTTTTAGATTAGTAATTTATATTGTTAGTATGTGATGTGCACAAGTAAATATATTGAAGATCAATACTGCATTTTAAATACTTTGACTTGGTATGATTGGCTAGGTGCCTTTAGCTTGCTGCGATCTGACCTCTGCCATTACTTGTTAACTGGACAAAGATAAGAAAATTATGGGGTGAAACATCAGTTTTACCTCAAGGTCATGTTTGTTTTGTAGTGCATTAGCCAAGTTAATGGAGTAGCTTAACATGGGTACCGTAAGGTTTTTGCCTCTTTATTTTTTTTTTTTTGTGAATTTAAAGATAGTGATGCCTAATTTCTACATCAACACACACGCATTATTTACCGGTGTGTAAAAATATAATGGCTGTGGTTCATAATATGGCATTGCTTTTTCACGTGAAGCTGTCGTTAAGCTACATCTTATTTTTGCTAATCACCAATTGTTAATTAAAAATGATTTCACACACTCATATATTGATACCCATTAGTAACTACAAAGAGACTTTAGTAGAAATTTAGAAGTATGTTTGATTTTAAGAGATTTTACCTGTATCAATTAATTATCAGCACCTGCTTAACATGTATCTCTTCTGTTCTGTTTCTACCACCCATACACTCTGTGAATGTTAACAAGGAGGCTTATCTCAACAATGGGGTAGAGTCAGGGATGTTAATTAGCTTTTGTAAACCAAGATTCATGTTATTGTCAAATGAAGCAGTCTCTTCATAGCTTAACTATCTGAGCATGAAAACCTTAGAAACATTTATTGGGTGCAATCAGTACCCACTCCTAGAAGGTCGTCAACTTAAATATTCCCAGGGAATTATCTCAAAATTGAACCATTTGCTGTGATTTACCTTTATGTTGACCAAAGTGGTAGAATGGTGAGGCATCTGACATTTTAAGATATTGTTGATTACATGTACACTGAACGCAGTTTACTTCGTTTTTATCATATTAGTGATGATGCATTATCCTGGTTTGCACATAACTGATATTTAAAGACTTAAATTTTTTTTTTCTCTTTGAGCTATGCCAAATTGTTAAAATTCTCACTGGTTCCCCCAGACATTGACGCACAAACGACCGGGTCCCAAGTTTTCATAAACACAACTAAAATGGATAAATGCTCATAAATGATTGAGATTTTTCATTTGTTTTGGTTTTACATTGTCGAAATTTCATTGGAGCAGTGATGCACTTTCCCCCTTTTTTTTACCATTGGGAAATAAGGAAAATATGGGTACTTCTAACGGGTGCTTTTATTGTTGTTTTTTTTTCTTCCTTCTGTTTCCTGTTTCATTGTGATTTTGCTTATATTCAAATTAGAAAGTTCTTATTTGCAGACTGTTGAGAGTATTTGCAGTAGCACATCCCAAAGGATAATGATCGGTTTTAACATACTTTTGATATTTTGTTTGGTTTTACTGGTTCGGTGGATTTTATCGAGAGTTAATCCTAATTGGGACCAGGAAATATCTAAACAGCTCCAGACTGATGTGCTTAACTCTCCAAAGGTATTCTCTTCTTTCACAGGTGCAAGTTCTGGAGATTTCCAGCCAGAAGTAGTTCTATAGATTCCGATTGCTGAACGGTGTCTTTTTAAAACAAGCCCCCCTTTAACTCTTTACTGTTGGGCTGGCAGAAGGAAGAACAGAATTAACTGTATTAATGCATAATTGATACAAATCCCACCCTCCTGAAAAGGAAAGAACTTTAGGTTTGAGAATAGAACATAAAATAATTGCGTATACAATTAAAGTTGGACGTCTGGCTTTGCAAATAAAAAAAAAAAAGTAATAATTCAGTTTACATTCTGGGTAAAATCAAAAACAGTACCTGTCAGAATCTGCAGGAAAAAAAAGGAAGTCATCTTGATACCATTAAAATTTGAATTAATAAATACATTCATAAGACTAAGTTATCTTCTTGGTACCGTAGTTCTGGGTTCTTGGCTGTTTTTTGTCAGATATCAGCATTATTTAAAAGAACAGGAGTATTTATTATGTTTTTTTTCTTTTAGACTATCAGCCATGATGTGGAAACTTTCCATATATCATACATAAATCAACTAATTAGTGCATTTAGTTATGTGTATATTAGCATATGACCAGGGAAATCCATTTAAATGTCATCATCTACACTTGATGGATTATTTTATTAGCAGGTACACAATTCTGGCTGTAAGTGTATAGCTGTGGATATTTAATAACTGAGTTTCTGCCATTCATCATCATCATGCTGTAAACTGATATTGGACAAACAGCATTCATTATCTGTTATTCATATATTTTCTTTGTCCATTCACTTCTTTCTCTCCTTAAGTAAGGAGGAAGGAGGGTGAAAAAATTATATAGGGTTTCTATAAAGTGCATGTGGAACTTAAACTTAATAACCTGTAATGTACATGTCTTAAAATCAAACAGTAAGCAGCTTATGAAAGCATTTCTAGTCCTTAACAATTCCATTATCTTTCTTGATACATTGTTTAATTTGATCATGCAATTGTCTGAAGATACTATCTAGTTCTTTCTGAGGGATTTTATGGATTGCAATGGTGACCCTGATCTTCATCCAATGCATGTGGTTTTGAGGAGTAAACAAGAAAAAGTATGCTAATTGCAGGTACGGGTCAGGTAAACAAAATGACCAAGCAACTGGTCCATCTCTTCCAGTCATCTTGGCTGGGAAAACTTCAGACCAGGCAAACTTTGTGCCTTCCATTGCGTGTAGCCTTGGCATGGTCGTGTCAACGGTTAACACGATGGTGAGCGGCAGAGACCGTGTTAAAGAACACATGAAAGGATCTGTCCCCATGAAATCTATGGTGATAAAGAAACAAAAGACTGGTGTGATTGCCGAGATGGAGATGCAAGATAATATGCAGAAGCGTGCGAGTTTGATTTGCGTATAGCCGACTGGTACGTAACCCTTGTGTAAGTCGGGGTATTCCTGTACTGATATGACAAAATTACTTTCTGCTTGCATTTTCCTTAATCCACCCAGCCACCCACCCTCAAATAAGGGGGGGGGCATTGAAAACGAAAGCATGACAGTTGCAGTTTCCTGCAAGTTTTGGAGTCAGTACCAGGAAATTCATTGCTCTAGTCAGCCATAAGTTTGGAGAGAAAAAAGGAATATTCATTAGTTTTATGGTTCTTGGATACTTTGGCAGTTTCAGTTTTAGCAGGTTCTGGTCTGAATCACATAAAAATTGTTGTGTAGCCATAATGTCTCGGAATATTTTAAATGAAAAAAAAAATTTTTTTTAGAAATATTTTTAAAAAATAAATGGTTGAGTTGTTTATAAAATAAAAATGAATATGATCTTAGTTTGGTGAACTTTTCTCTGATGTTTAAAACACCATTTGATCAATAAACAGATGGGAATGAAATATGGAATCTTTGATGAAGTTTAGCAACTTTCTGTAATTTCTGTTTGAAGATGGAGGGGGAGATTAAAACTGCAGCTGCTGATATACGAATCCTTTGTATTCTTCATTGTCCACAACCATAACTATTTTAATATGGTACTTGATGACATTAAATATTAACGACAGAAAATACTGTGTAAAGAGGGTCGTTTGGTTCTTTGTCAGTCATTAAAGATGAAGAAGGAAAGGATGGAAAGTTTGATGTTTTATGTATACAAAATAAAGGAAGTCATTTATTTGAGAATTTCCTCCCCCCTGTCCCTTTAAAGTTAATTCTACAATCTATGTTTTGACGAACATCTGTTTAATATCATCAGGATCAGTCCTTTGAAGGAATATGTGTGTGTGTGTGTGTGTGTGTTTGTGTGTGTGTGTGTGTGTGTGCAGATGTTGAGGTTATTGCCTGCAAGATTGGACTTGCAGTAGAAAAGATTGAAGCCACTTGGAATTGACTTTTTCATTTTTCAGCCAACACTTTAACCCATCACAGCCATCTGAACAGGGATTCAATCCAAGTTCGAGCATCTGATTAATTCCATACCATCAGCATTGGTATACTAAAAATAGTGCAAAGTCTAATCTTGATGATGACAGAAGGAAATGTTTATTGAAATGTGGATTATGCAATTAATCTGAAAATTGGTGGGTAGGGGATGGGAATACCTGAATAATAAATCTTTTTTACTTCCATTAAAGATGAATTTAAGGGTTACCTTTCAGCTAGTGCTGGGCATAGACACTCAGTTTAGAACTTTGTTAATTTTTGTATCATTCTTTGGCAGTAAAGAGACTAGTTTATGAAAAATTGGTTAGGGGAGGGGGAGATGGAGATTGCACCCATCTCCTGGCCACTCTTCTGGTTTTGTATTCACAAATATTGAAGTACCATACCATGGAAACTTGGTAATTTCTGATAACGATAACGATAACGCATCTGACTTGTTCGTCTAATTTTTTTTTGTGTGTGTCAGTATTTTCACAAGTTTTTAAAAGGTTTTCCAACACCTTTACGATATAAAGGGTTGGAGTTTGCAGGTGGAGTCCTCGATGGGAATAATCCGCAGCAAAAACGATGGTGAGAGAATCGGAAAGTTATGTCCTGCATGTGCCCAAGCGGTGTGGATAATGGTTCGGAAAGTGGCTCTACAGCGGCATAAAAAAATTGTTTTAAAAAAAAAAAGGGGGGTGGGGGAAGGGGTTTGGAATTTTTTGTATCAGGGTTTTTAACGGTTTTATGTTTCAGTGTGTTTTTGTTGTTTGTTTTTTTTCTTCTTACCAAACACTTTTACAAAGAAATGCTCGATATAAAAAAAACAGATATGGATTTCTGCCATCTTGTAACCGCAAAACTAAACTTCGGCCATTTTAAGAGACTGTTGAAGGCCACTTTTCTTCCAGGGGCCCCCAGCATCAGCTATAATGGCCACCACTTTATAGCTGGAGAGAACGCGCGCACACACACATACATATACCAGTCTAGTTTATTCTAAAGGTGGAGGGAACATCGTATCTTTTACAGGTAATCTGAGAGTGTGCATATTCCATTTTCATATTTTTAATATATATATATAAATCGTAGCAGTATCTAAAATGTATGAAACGCATGTTGTGTCTTCGCAGCTCTGCTTCGGTTTTTACCTGGTTTGCTCAATACTGTGCACGTCCACCTGATGAGTTTTGAAGATTTTGTCATCGTCGTCGTCCTCGTTTGGACCTAAGAGATCACTTGGAGAAACAACTTTGGGGCTGGCTATAACTCATTTCCTCTTCGAGTTAATTGTTGTGATCTTATTTAGATTAAAGCCAATACAAAAAAAGTGTTAAATTAAATTATTCATTTTGTGGTTGAACAATTAGTCCACCGTATTTCACACAAATATTTAAATGTAGATGATTTTCAGCTTGGCATGACGCCAACCCCTTTTTTTGATTTTTCTTTGTCTGCTCTCCCACAGAGACTTTTTACAGTGGTTCCTTTCGGTAAAAGCCCTTTTATTTCCCTTAATGTACACTCACTCAAGGAACTGGCCTTTCTTAAGAGGACTGCTCTATTTTCAATCTTTTCTTGTACATATAAATCGTACCATAGATAACTTAGTTTTGCCTCTCCTCCTGTCCCTACTCTCTCTCTCTCTCTCTTTAGCAAATAACTGATATTGGTGATGGTGTTAATTATCATAAAGAGAGCTCAACAGTTGGTAAATGGGTACTGATTTCCTTTGTGATCATCTGCTGGAAAATGATGAGAAGGAAAAAAAAAAGAATTGATTTATAATGGTGATTATGGTTGTCTGTCATCCTCTCATATTTGCTTCAGATAAGGAATTGGGCAAAAAAAGGGATCCCCCCCCCTAAGCATTTGTTTTCATAGGTGCAAGATGAAAGAAGGTTGCTGTAGCAATTAAGAATATGTTGTCTTATATTTCGGGGTACCTACCTATCGCAATCACCATATCTGCTACTTATGTAGATCTCCAGATACTGAGTGACTGGTCGAGATAGTCTGCTTATCCCATAAAGCATACACTTGAGTCTACACTTCATCTTTTGGCCAGCCCTTACCGTTTGGGTTCTCTTGTTTCATTAGTTTGTATTGATAGAAAAGCATAAACTCTGCATTGCTGTTGCTGTCTGAGAACCCTGATTGCAGATGGGTACTGAGTAATACTTATCCCATTTACTACATTTCCACACTTTACTCGTGAAGTACTGTCTGACGGAAAATTGCAGCAGTGATTCAGATATTGAAAAGGCTGCCCCATTTCAGCTTCTTTGCTTGATTTAAGCACATGGAATAAAATAAAGTACTTAGGATCTTTAGAAGAATGGTCCTGATTGGTTTTGCACGCACAAAATCTTGACTTTATCAATTAACTATTAAACATTGTTCAGACTAAAGAACAGATATTTTTTTCAGATGCAAATGGTACATGCAGAGGTTTTAAAGGTCTCCTTGGTGACTTTGCTCATCATCACCCAGAACCATGGTATCAGCTTCTACTTTTCCTAAACTCTCTCATTTTTTATATGAGCATCCTGTGTACGCCTGATCAATGCCAGCCTTTATTTGCCCAATGGGAATGTTATAGTTTACTTTGAGTAAGCATGACACATTGCTGTTGGCTGGTTGGCTTAGTTCGGTGGCTACAAAAAAATGCATTCATCTCTCTCCTTCCCAGGAAAAAGAGATTTATCAACAGGTGTTTTAAATTCATACCACAATTATTAACTGCTTTGCCCCATAATTTTTCCTTAGTACAGATTGGAAGTTTCTCAGAACAGCTCTAAGAATCCTTTCTCGATGGCACACATCGAAAACTCTTGGATTTGGACATATTTGCTTTTATTCCGTTTGGCACTCTGCACTTTCCCCATTACTGTGTACCATGTAAACAAAGGATAATTCTGAAGATTTTTTTGTTTTCCATCGTTTACCACCAACAGCTTCACCGGTTGAACTTCCTATTTAAAAAATATATATATATATATATATGCTGATGCTAATTCTTATTATTTTTCTTTGAACGTGGAATAAGTTGAAAAAAAAGATTAGCCTGAGAATTGCGTTGAGTTTTGTTTTTAGTCAAAATGTGCTACAGCATCACCAAATTTTTATTTATTTATTTTTTTTTAAACTTTGAATCTCTTCACCCCCACCCCCTGTATTTAACTAATAATATGATTGGCTTTCAATGTATTCCTGTAAATCTTGTTGCTGAAACCTTCTATAAGAGAAGATAACTGCTGGTGGGATGTCCATTTGTCAGTAAGTATTAATGGTGACTCTTTGCAAGAGAGAAGGAATACCAAATTTAAAAAAAAAAAAAAGAAATGCCATAATTGAAATCTGACTGACTGTTACTTTAATCAATTCCTGTTGGCAAAGGGTTTAAAATTTATTTAAATTCCGATGTCGGAAAAAAAAAAAAAAACTGTTTGAAATGTTCTTTGCTTTCACTTTTTTGTTGTGTTGCCCCCCCCTTATTTTTATTTGCCTCATCTTCCTTCCTTCCGCACATTTTTGTTTGTTTGTGTTTTTTTAAAAAAAATTTTCACCTCATTTTTATTTTTCAGCCGGCTCTTTTCCTGCATAGAAAAACCTGTAGTCAAGCAGACTAATGTTGTTTTTTTTTTTCTTTTCTCTTCTTTTGCCTTCTTTTTCATATCCATAAATTGCCGGATCTCTGTTGTGTAGTGGGCGATTACATGGTCATCTATGGTAATCCACAACATTTTCATACGCCTCATCTCACACACACACACACACCATACTAACTGTCCGTCATTGGGCTTTTTGAATTTCTTGTTTGTTTGTTTTTTTCATAAACCGTAGTGCTTCTGAATTTACATGGCTTATAGTGTCCAAGGTGTCTGTCTGTCTCCCTGCTTGTCAGTTTTTTTTAAATTGAAAATGCGATTGGTAACTAACAGTTTCGGGACGTGGTGGCAGCTACTGGAAACAGCGTTAGGTTGCATTGGTGCACCAGAAGTAAAAACACAAAATGACTGCATGGCTAATATGTTAAATGAAATGCATGCATGTTAACCAAACTCTGCGAAGGATTTGATACTAGATTCCCTTTTGCCTTTTTTGTAAACTTAACCATATCGGTCAGGCTTCAGTAGCTCATATGTCAGTATTTATTCCTTATTTCTTGGATTTTTGCAGATGCTGAATGTCCGCCTATAGTGAAGCTCCCTTATTTATCTTTTGACTATTTGCTGCTTTTAGAATTTTTTTTGTATATTAAAAAAAAAAAAAATACATATGTTGTTTATTTAATGAGTCACCTGCATATAAACCTGCAGTGATTATTTTTAGGGCACATGCTAAACAGACTTACAGAACTATTGTTGCATTTCCGCTTTATAAGTTGTACTTGTTTGAATGTTCTTGACGTTGAATTAACGGAACAAAAATTGGGGCCGATCTCAGTAGCAGAGCTCAGTATTAAAACTGCCACACAACAGAGGGTTGTTTACTGCATCTGCACAGGAGGGCTATATTTATATATACTGCTGTCTGAGGGATTGGCTGCTCTGAAGCTGGTACTGTTCTGGCGGCCGGTTTTGTTAGTCATCGGTAAATGAGTAGTCACATCTGTTAGAGATAACAAGCACAAAACCAGAGAACCTGTTCAACTGACCTGTTGATGAACACCAGCTGCAGACATGCCAGCAGCAACTGCTCCAAACATCAGATAAATCAAACGACAAATAGCCAGGAGTTTGAAAGAGTTTTTTTTTTGCACTCGCCCGTCACAGATGCTGAAGTTGTTGTCAGAAGTGATATCGGACACTACCTTGTGTGTGTGTCTGCTCTTCTGACCGACCTACACAAAAATCATTAGTTGCAAATTTTTTTAACATGATGGAACTTAATTATTTCCATTTGTTTTGTTTTTACGTCTAAATATCAGTGGCACAGGGCTTGTGGAGTTGATACGTCTCTGCTGTCATCATTTGTAAGGCATCCAGGTACTGAACAACATCTTGCCTACACCGGCCGGCCCATTAGATCTGACTGTTGATGCTACATGTTGCTCTGTGATCAAACTAGTTGTCCTAGGCAATGGCTTCAGACCAATGGAATCCTTAGCCTTTCATGTATATCATCTGGGAGTGTTAGAGACGCAAAACTGTCATTTCATTGAGAAATTGTACAACTAGACAATTTTAGACTGAATTGATTTTTTAAAAAAATTTGCACGCAGATTAAAAAAAAACCAAACTGATTGTAGTTTCTTTTAAAAAAAAAAAAAAAAAATATATATATATATACTATATTTTGGTATTGATAGTTATTATAAAAAAAAACAATTTTTTTTAAAGAAACTCTCATGCATTTATTAATATTGTATTATTATTATATAGAGAATACTAAGCTATACTTTTGTTTTGTGCATTACACTTTGTTGTATACACAGATTTATTTAAAAAAAAGAAATATTCAGATAGGTAGGTTGTTTTATTGGAATGTACTGCTAAGAAACTACTTTCCTTACCCTGTCCCCTGCAGCCATTCATTTGAAAGTGCACCAACCCCATTCATTCTCAAGTTCATGCTGATTGTCTAGACTTAGTTGGGGCCACCATACTCTATTTTCACGTTGAAACATGGCAGCTTGCCCACATTTGCCCCTCTCAAAGGTTTCGTTGCCACTGGTCATTAACCAAGCAATTCATATGTTCAGGATACTTTTTATTTGTCTTTGCAATTGTAATACTTTGGTATAATTTAGCGACGACTGTTAACCACTGAAAGGGCGAGTTTTAAAGGGGAAATCTAATTAGGAAAAGAAGCAGCAGACTGAACTGTTAATAGTATTTTTCCAGCTAATATTTTCAGTTTGGGCATGGGCGATAATGTCTAGAATTGATTCATCTATGTGCAGCTCCCAGTTTTAGTTAAGGCATGGGGCAGGGCAGTTTGAAATCAATTAGTCTACTGCATGTTGTTGAAATTTTACTTTGAAAATGAGCAACAAAGGTTGAAATTGACTTTTTACCTTGAACATAGTCAATCTTTACTTGTAACGCAAGCAATGCTGTTTGAAATCTATGTGTCTCTTTTGAATAGCGTTGAAACTTATTTCAAACCATGAGAAGGGTGAAAAGGTTGAAATTCCCTTGGCTTTTCTGTACAACTCCAAAATTTTATTGGTTGCTATAGCTAGAAGCCATCCGTGTTACTTGAGGATTACGTGCTGAAATGATTGTCCACATCATATGACTTGCAGATCATAGTGAGTAAAATCTTCAACCCAATGCCATTTTAGGAAGTCATTTTTCATCAGCACACCTTGCAGATGGATCTTTGTAGAAGAGATTGTCTAATTTTGCATAAATTAGTTTAATCATTAATTTGAAAAAGATTCTGTTTACAGGTTTCGTTTGCAGTGTCAGGACCCCTGACATGGGTTTCAGCTGAGCCTTGATTTTTCTCTCTCTCTCTCATGTTATTGGCGATGGGAAGATGAAAAAAAAAATTGGCAGTTTCAGATTTAAAAAGGTTATTTAGTTTAGAAAACAAGACAACCTTCCTGTAATCTAAATGAATAGATGCGACTCAAAACTACATAAAAATAGATATACTGAAGCAAACTGGATTAAAGTGAGAACATTATTTGGCATTTTGTTTTAAAGAAGAAAGAAAAGAACATTTTCCTAACGCGATGAAAACCGAGCATTTTCATTTTTCACAACTTTCTAAAAAGAAGAGTTACCTCAGGGTATCAAAATGGAAGAGTTTGGTTTGAAATTCTACAAACTGTTACTTTCAAGTTTTGGTTCATCGTGTTTGTATACAATATCATTGATGGAGAAAGAGAAATACAAAGTCGTTTCTTGTTATATTTTCATCACCTTAAAACGGGGAAATTTCACAAAATATAGGATTTAAAAAAACAAAATCTTCCAGGGTGTAGTTATATAGACTCAAAACATAAAATGGATTAAGGTGTACAATGTCAGCTTAATCTTCCTGGCAGAAATTTGAAGTTATAAACAAGACTAATCAAAAAAAAAAATGGCATGAAGTTAGAAGTATATCACTAGCTTGACTGGTGTGGTATGCTTTAATGTTGTTTTTTTTATTTTAGAAGAATATTTAGGAAAAAGTGCATCTATTTATTAAGTTTTTGAAATGTTTTTAACTTCGAAAAACGATTTTCGAATAAGGCAACTGTGTCTCCTCTTTTAGAAAGTTTAAATA
Source organism: Nautilus pompilius (assembly GCA_018389105.1). NCBI lineage: Eukaryota > Metazoa > Mollusca > Cephalopoda > Nautilida > Nautilidae > Nautilus > Nautilus pompilius. The sequence continues at coordinate 181,238 of JACATO010001455.1, forward strand.
CTTCAAATGCTATTAATTTAAACTCTGCAGGCATGGGCGTGCATTTTCAGTCATACTAGCACAATCACTAATACTACTTTGAACTCCATGCATGGCATGCTCGGCACAGCATTTTTAATATGCTACAAAGTATATATAAAAAAAAAAAGGGAAACTTTTTGTAATGGCCTCCTTTGTCACTAATTTTGAGGATATTTCCTTAAATCCAGGTTTCTAGTACCTTTAAAGCATGTACTGGGCAACACTGTAGCTCTCCTCTCCAGAAGACCAATAAAAGCCTTGCATTCTTTGTAGCTGTTGGTTGTGCTGCATTGAATTTAGACGGGTAAGATGGTGTCTATCTACCGTGTCCAGATGTTGTCACCGAGTAATTGGCATCGGAGTTCTTGATCTTGCTGCCTGAACTTAACAATGTTACCCCCCCCCCGGTTTGATATTTCAGTTCATTTTTTGCAAAATCTGTGGATAAATCTAAATGGCGCGATAACTTGGAAGATGTATGATGTCTACAGCCAAATTTAAATTGTTTTAAGAATGTTCAGCCAAGTAGAAAAAAAAAAATTGCATTTTCATGTTTGTTTAGTGCAAATGTCCTGTTTAATGACCTGACTCCAGGATGTAAAAAAAGACAACACAAAAACTATTTAGATGCGTTGTTATAAACAGTGCAGGAAGTGTGTGTGTGATAAAGTTGACGTGTGGCTGTTAGGTTAAATCAAGCTATTGTTTAGGAAAATAGATAGAGTTCTCGCTAGACCCACCTTAGAATCTATTACCTAGGTACGGAGGTCAGTAGTTCTTACTAAAAAACTACAAACGCTATTAGGTTGCTTAGTTTCAGACTCTCGCCTTTTTTTAACGGCTAATTTGAGTGAACTTTTAAGCAGTTTCTTATTTTTCCAAAGTGAGGAAAATCTAATGGTAGACTCTCTCTAACTTGAAAGTGTATTTTGAACATCTATGCTAACTAAACAAAACATTTTATTTTGTTTTCCTGTCAAATGACATCAAAATAATGCAGACTGTAAACTCATCTCATTGTGGCATTCATTCATTTAATCGATGTGGTTTGAAGGGGAAAAGGATGGCACTTCAGAGAGAAAAATTGGAAAATGATGTGTTCATTTTTAGACAAGATACTAAATACTCTTGCTATTGATGGAATTCTTGGGGAATTTCTTATTTATATCATGGAGATCTGGGATGGACACAAGTTGAGATATATCAGCATTTGGCAATGCACAATCTATTTCAGGTGATCGTATTGCTTATGGCTGTGGAAGCTAATAGAGAACAAAGTTTACTTGATGTATCCACGCCAAGCTAGATATTGAGATAAATCAAGACAGGGAGGTGGTTGCTTTCTAGATTGCATCGGTGTAATAACTTGTATGCCTGCTTTTCTTTTGTATCAGAGGAAGTTACTCCTTGGCTGAAATGGACGGAAGCTGATCTGAGAAGTAAATGTGTGCCACTTAAACGAGAGTTGTATATTTCAAACAGAATTTCTGGTGTTAAATATCTTTTTGTTTGTTTGTTTGTTTCTCTTTGGGCTTAACATAAATGTCTAAAACCAAAGGATGTGATCAGACATGACTTCCTGCAATACCTCCTCTCGCTTTCTGTAGTGACAGTATCCTGAGGCGCTGCCATTTCTTCTAAAGTTATTTCCGAACAACATTAAATGGAACAATCGGATTCTGCTGAACTGTCTTCGAGTGCATCATCAGCAAATTAGCTGATGCTAGTCCGAAATAACTAATGCCATCTCTCTGAGGCGAAACAACAACAACATAACACACATTTGTTTTATTTAACATTTTGATGACAATTCAAATGACAATGGCTTTTGTAACAGATTTGTTAGTGTTTTCAGGATGCAGCGGAATAAAAAGATAACTGCTGGCTGTGATTAGATTAGAAGATTAAAGGACTCCGATACAACTTGACTTGTGATATGCTGTTAATTCCGAGGGCGGGCAGTCGAGATTATTATCATCATTTAATTAAAACAGAGAAGAATTCAAGCATATTGTTGATCATTCAAATTGTATTTATCCTCCCCTTTAATTGTTCCAGTTTTCCTGAATGTTTCTAGATTTCGTAGACAATGATAAAACAACAACAAAAGTAACGATGCAGAAAAATAGCCGGCATGACATTTTCTCTTTAAATTTAAAGCTGAAGGTAATTGAATGTTTTGTTAGCCTGGCATGGAAGAAAATTAAATGAATAAAATAAAAATTATGGAAAGAGTAGACTAATTTAAATACAGCAATTTCGGAATAAAGACTTATTGAGCATGGCAGTTCAAATGGGTGGATCTGAAAGGTTGCAGACCTTTGTCTTGACTCAATTAAAGGATTAATTTCTGGATTTTCTTCCTTTGTGTACATACCACAGGTCTGCTGAACAACGTTTAACTGCTTGATCCATTTAGTATTATCTTTAGAATTCTCATTTATCACTAAGTTTGCCCAATTTTTTTTCTTAAATATTTTAAATTTGTGTGCATGTGTAATGTTTTCTATGCCTTAGTTAGGTTTAGCTACCTGTTTACTTTAAGAACCTGGACCTTAGATAGATTGATAGCTTTGTTGGTGAATCAGTATTCGGTCTCAAAAAAAAAAAAACAAACTATAAAACTGTTTGGCTAAATTTAAAACTATGGCTGCTGTTGACATTGTTTCTCTGTAAAAATTTCCTATCTTCTCATACCTGTCATCTCTGTTCAGTGGTAAGGGTAAGGGAATAACTAATCTATGAACAACTGCGATGGGTTGTTCATAGATTAGTTTCTTTAATCGTCCACTCAGAACCCACCTGGCATCATGATTATTTTCATGTGACATCTAGCGTTCTGACTGCTGCTGCTGCTGCTGTTTTCAGTGGTATAATCTACGCCATTGTATCGCCTGCACAGCGCCAAACTGCCACCTCAAGATGTAGTTATTCCACAGTCTAGCATGGAGGAATTGTATATCTCTGTTTATTTTTCTCAAAATATTCTGAAGGAACATTTTACCTGATCTCTGCTGGAAGCTGAAATCAAAAGAATTTGTCACTTTTAATGTGGCTACACCGAGAAAACGATTTAGAACTGCTGAGCTATGATTTTTCTAGATTAGTTATTCCTTTCTCATACCCTCATCCATCCCCATAGGTAGCTGTGCACACGAGCTTTGTTATTTGTACTGTTCATTGGAAAAGAATGACACCTGTTTTTTATTTGGAGTTAATCTTAGACTTTTAAATTTGGTTTCTGATTATATTAATTATAAAATTAAGTCTGATCTGCATTTGACTCTTAGGTAGCAAACTGATTTCTTTTTCTCAGAAACAATGCAAATTGTCTTTGTGTTGGTCCTAGAAAGATTTGGTTTGTTTTAGTTTTGGCATTTACGATGAAGCAAAACCCAATCCCAAACGGCCTCCAGGGATGAGAAATATTTATCAGCATAATTTCATACCATCATTTCTAATTGCATTTGCCGGTAATTTATTCCATTTAATTACAATTCTGCTATTAAATAATGTTCTCTAGTACGGAGTCATTAGCCGACCTGTGGCTATCTACTGCCCACAGTAATTATGGCTAGAACAACAAAAAAAAAACCATTTGTTATTCTCAGAACGGCTGATTATTTTGGAAGCCCCTCTTAAATTGTCTGCCCATTCAACCTGTAGATCTAACATTTTTGGTCATTTAGCATATTCCAGATGCTGGACCATATTTCTGCAAACCCTTATCAGTTTGTAGATGATTATTATTTCCTTAAAATCTGGTTTCATGTGAGAGTTATTCAGATTATACCACAGTATAAAGATTCAAATTAAAGGATGGGGGAGAAATTGATTTTTAGAAAAATTTATTTCGTTTTTCTGCGCGCTTATCACTAATTACTTTTATTATTAGCAGTTACAAAGAAAGGGAAGGGAGTAAGTTGACTGGTTCAAAGGAGAATGATGCTTTTCCATTAGAGGAGCTGTCATAAGTGAGTGATATGCCTCGTGCAGGATTCTTTTCTGATTCCATCACCAGATCTATGAACGTATTTTTGACAATTTTGGTTTTTTACGTATTCGAGGTTAATTCATTGACTAAATATGGAATCAAGAAAGTTAAAGAGAGATCTTTTGTTTTTGATGGATGCTTATCCTGAGCATTTGTATAGTTTCCTTCTGGTTTTTTCTTCTTTTTTTAAAATTTTAAGTAAAATTTAAATGGCAGTTTTTCTCCACTCTGACTTGGGTGGGGGCATTTTGTACGTTTTTTGAGGAATTATGGGTAAATACTAATTGTAAAGCATTTGGAAGGGCAGGGCAGAACAAAAGGAGGTTGAAAACTGTAGGTGGGTTTTTAAAAGTCCAGAAGAATTCGGAAAAATTTCATTTGGTCTATTTTGCCAGACTGCGTTTCTCATCTCTTAAGGCGTTTTCTTGGAACCTGTGGACCATTGGCATTGCCAGTTTTGTTGGGGCTGAATGAACAGAGTGGATTTGAACCCGTTTGAGAGAAACGATGCAAGACTTTTAAAGAATGGGTTCTCTCTTTTTTTTATGAATGCAAAACCACGAAAAGGTCTGTAACGATGTTGCTGACAGATGACACTGGTTTTTAATAGTGATGGATGCATCAGTTGGCTTTGGAGGTACCCCCCTACCTACCTTATAGCCCAGATTGGATCCCAATTTGACCTTTATATGTATTTAGGGGTGGGGAAATTTTCAAACCAGTGACAACATGAAAACCAATTCTTTATTGCCTATAGCCATGGCTAAAAGTTTTCCATCAGCCTAGAATTTGCATAAAAAATGTTATGTTAATGTATTGAGGTGCTAACTGCTTTGTAGTTTTTCACACAGCTGATGGAGAGGGGATGTGATAGTTTGAAATCTAACATAAATACATAATTTCCAAAAAGACCTTACAAATCATGATGACAATTGGGACTCAGAAGTATTCAAAAGGAGGCAACATTGTCAAGCCCTGAGCAGAATTTAAAAATGAATTTTGTTCTTCTAGGGTGATGCAAAACTTCTGGACACAACTATATTCCGATGGGACTTGTACATAGATGTTTATGCAGAATATGTTGAGAAATGTGCACCTTGGACTGCATATGTCCTGTGCTTTCGGGGGACTACCCTTATAAATTTAGGTGATCAGCTATGTTTATCAGATTTTTATTTTAAAAAAATAGCAACTTCAGTATTTATTTTTTTTTATTTCAGACTCTTCATCTTAATATCAAATTTTATTATAGCACATGCATGCACACACATATCTACTGTGATTCTCAGTGCAAAAGAAGCCAAAGGTTCTTACATAATTAGCTAAGTTGACGAATGGTGGAAGACTGATTACCCTTGGTAGGGCCCACTGTCCTGCAGTATCCTGTGACTGATGGGCTAAAACTTTTATTTGAATGGTAGCTTACAGTTGTGGAGTCTATCAGAAGCATCTTCAGTATATTTATAAGTCTCTCTTAATGTTTGTAACTGGGATTTTTATTTCCATAAAAAATTTGATGGGGTCCTAAATAGAGATTTGGTAGGGAAATGCAGAGGTTTTCCACAGCATTTAGATAACTGTTATAGGAGGCGCTATGTCTGACTATCATCTAAGGGGCACATCAGGGTTTGGTTCTTGGACCTGTGCTGTTTTTTTTTTTTGTTGACATTTTAAAGAAATTTATTTATGTAGATGATTTCAGTATTCTACATTCTAAATATATTATGGAATTCAATGGTGACACTAAATGCTACTTAGCACCATGTGTTTTAATCTGTTTAAAATTACTTAATGGACTAATTTAATGTATGGCAAATAAACTTTAATATTTACTTGTGCAGATGAGTTACTGTAGAGATGTTGAAATATGTGCTAACAATAGTAAAACACAAAGGATTTAGGACTTGCTACAGATAGCATCTGCTACGTCAAAAGAATGTTCTGAAAGGCTGTAAGATCTTAGGTATGTTAGTTTACTAGATAAACAGATGTAAAAACCATGTAAACCTTTAAATAGACCATTTTCCAGGTGCACAGCTAAGAGATGGATGAAAAGTTCACAGACAATTTAAATGGTGCCTCTAAGAAAGAGGGGAAAAGTGGACTCAGCGCTTGGTAAAAATTGGGGGGAACTTCTAATTTTGTATCTCATCGTCATTTCCAGATTATTTTGCAGAGATCTGCTCAATTTTACATTTTATCAAAAAATAAATTTAGTTTTGATGGTGATTCTATTGGCCCAGCTAAACTACCTACTAACAGGTAAATGACATCTCTCTCATAATCCCCAAGCCTGAAGGATATTTGTGGTGTTTTCTACCCAGATCAACAGAAATGTCTACTTTCTCAATTCTGGCCAAATTGAAATGGTATTATCTCTGAATTAACACTCTCTCTCTTCAGAATCCACTTTAAATCCTCGTTCCCCAAAATTTTTCTGGCTGCGTTTGGAGGTTGGTTGGCTCTGTATCAGTTTCGAAAACTTCTACTGCTCTGACATTTTTTTTTCTCTTTTAAGGATATCTTTTTTCAACATTTCTAATCTTTTGGAGGGTTTAGAGTTAATGTGAATGCTTTCAAAAGACTCATTTTAAATCCTCGAGAAGTGGAAATTAAAAGAAATTAAAAAGGCTGGAATTGTTCACGTATTTCCTATTACTCAAATCCCTGAATTAAAATTGCATCGTAAAAAGATTATATATATATATTTATATATAATGTATTTTTTGTAGGATAAAGAGCTTTAAATATTTGACAGTTGAAAATTTATGTGCATTTAAAATGCATTTGTTGTTTTCATTGTCTTTCTGAAGGCATCTCTTGTTTTTCTGGGTGATTATCACTCGAGACTGAGCATGTCTCCCCAAGGCACAGTTAAAGAGTCAGATCAAATGTTTGATTAGATTTGAGAAGATGGGCTTGCTAAGACAAATCAGCAAGATAAGGATGCCCCTGTGCTTCTGAAGGATATATGCAAACTGTGGAAGAATGGATCTGATTTTCTAAATACTAAATTCACACAATTTTCTGCTGGTGTACCTTCATCAGGATCATGAGAATTTAATTCTGGGCTAAAGCACTAACTTGCCCCACTCATTCAGTGTTTAAGAGAGTTGAGCGCATTTCCACTTGATGATCTGATTTTATTTTGCCATCACTATATATTCTGTCAGTCTGACTCTATTTTGTTGTTGGCAGCTCGGGTGGGGTGTACCAAATTAATAAATTCAGCATTGAGTCAAACCTATTCTGTAGTTTTTCTTGCAGTAGTGGTGGCATCAGAGGTGGTGACTTTGACGTTCCATCTCTTCCAGGAGCTAGTGACCCCTTAAGCCTTGTGGTTCCGTGCCACGACTTGCCCACACTATAGGATACTTATATATAGCTGTTTTCTTTCCATTTTTCTATGCTGACCTGGTAAAATCAGTTTTTGTCAGAAAGCCATACTCTTTATTCGAGGTTTTATCTTCCACCTCCCCTTAAAGACTTTTAAGGCAGGAATTCATATTAGTCCTTACAGAGAACATTTTCAGTGCATTCCTCTCTGGACATCCTTTGGCAAGATTAAAACATGCCTGCTAATAACCCTAGAACTGTTGGTCCTCTATCGATCCCTGGCAGGAATTGCTTAGCATGGCAGTTGTCAATAAACTGATCCCAAAAGCGCAATACCATAGTGTTGGTTGTCAGTACCCCGACTTTGGACAGTACCCTTCCAAATTGGGGTGTTTACCGATATAAAGCTTTTATCCAGATATAATATTTAAACTGTTTAATTATATTGGCAATCTCTTGCTAAACAAAATGGCCTACAATATCAAATAGTCTTTATATTTAAGTTAATCATGGATCGGGATAACGCGTTAGAAGTCTAAAACGTTTCATTATGTTAAGACATTTTTGCTATTCAAGGGGGGGCAATAAATTGCAGTAGATTATATTGTAGAATAGTTTCCATCATCTTATTAATGATAATTGAACTAGCTAATACACCTATTTAATTGGTGATCTTTCCATGCCATCATCATCACCAGGGTGATGGTGGGTTCTAACATTTTCCTTTACCACATTGGTATCAATGGAACTAACAAATTAACTCCTGTTTTTTGGCAATCTTTTCTTATTTCCATAGAGTTTGGTCTGAAAATAACTTTTTTTCCAGTACAATGATATTAATTTTGCAGTGAGAATTCTTTCTTTTTGATCATAAAGTGGTTTAAATTGGTCTTGAATCATTAACCTGTTGGTTGCAGTTTTGATAAAGGTATCTAAGATGCATAGCTAGCATGTGTTTAAATCCCAGAATATAGATTGGAGCAACTTCAGACAGAAAAGGGGTTTTCCCAATGTGGCACATGAATATTTTAAAGCCAAGCACCTATTGAGCAGGGATAACCTATTGCAGAGTTTTCTTGAGTTATACGTTACACAATGAATTACTTTTTAAAATATTTTGTTTAGTACTTCGTTAAGCTGTTTATAGTTTAGTTAAAGGGGTTAAGTGGCTTATTTTTGAGAAACTATCACATACATAGTAGGCTGACCAATCTAAAAGGGAAAAATAAGCAGATGGCAGCTGCCAAGAAAACTCAGAGAGTGTAGAGTAATTTTAAAATGAACTGGGCGGATGATGATAATCTTTCTTGCATAATTTATTTTGAACATTAAACAACTCAAAATTCAATAAACCAAAATAAAGATAAGTAATAAAAGGGTACGCAATCCAAACTTTTAATCGAGATCAGATTTTTAGTTTTACTGTTAAAAGAGCTTTCAGTCAAACTGGGATAATCACAGATTAGAAAGGGCATGATGCAACTATGGAATATTTAGAACATCTGTGCTAAGTTGAAAGCTACTACCACTGCATTTAAAGGCTATCATCTTGGTATGTATGATAGATTGGCCTGTTTGTTTTATCATGGCCCCCCTTCTCTCTCTCTCTCTCTTTTGCCAATACATTTTAATGACTTCTGTTTTTATTTGGCTGTAGGAACCTTTGAGTTGGAGGGACTCTGTGTGCAGTCACAAACAGATAAATCAATAGCTGTGAAGGGCTCCAAATGGTGGTGACCGTAACCCATTGCATGCATTCTTTATATTTCTCTTTGCATTATGTAGTCACTTCTGATGAAAATCGATAAATCCCAAGAGAAAAGAAATTTCGTAATAGCTTCCGTTTGATTAAATTGGGAACCCGGATGGATGTGAGAGGGAATAATTATTCCTAATGTAGCAGTTTTCCGACCATGTCAGCTATTATCACCATTTAAAAATAGCTCTGTTTCTTGGGATTTGTGTGCCATTGGGCGGGGTCAGGGAGGATTGAGTTAGAAGGGCTTGGTGCCGGATCTTTCCGGTGGCCCCTGACAGATGTAAGGTGAGGTGTCAGATTATTGGATGTGCTCATCTAGTCTCTAACCATTCTGGGGAAATGCGTCATGCTGTCAGAGAACGGTGGTTTTGTTGGGTGGTCGGGGGGGGGCATCAAATGTTGCATGAAGGAGACTTTAAAATGTTATTGTTTGCCTGTTTTTCTTTGGTAGGGGGTTTTTGAAAACAGATTAAATTAAGGGAAGGGGGAGGGAGAGAGGCTTGCCGTGGCAAGTAAATACGCTGGACGTTCAGGGAGTTTTCAGAGACGCAGGGGGTCCCGGGAGGGAGCGGGACGACGTTGGTGCTTCTGTCTTTTGTGTAAACCTGTTAGTCTTTTAAAGGGAGCTCTCTCTGTTGCCTCCAACAACTCCCCCCACATGCAAGAGCTTTTATTCCCACACTCAAATTTGTCTGTAGAGTTGATGACTCGCTCTGGTTTGGGGCTGATTTTTATTTTTTTTTTTCTGCTTGAGCTCTGCCTTCATCTCTCCGTAACTTATTGCTGGTGGCTATAAATCGCAAGAGTACCCATCATCTTTATCACGGCATAACAGGTATGTCATATGCTGGACTTCTATTAACTGTGCCTCCGTGTGTTCATCTTTGGAAAGGATAACACTTAATCTGGAGTCAAACTCAACCCCGGAGGGAGGGCACCATTTTCCCATATTTGGGCTTTAAATGGTGTATCTAAGTTTACATGCCAGATAACATCTCAAGTGCCCATTACCCAGCTATGAGTACATTTGGGAGTTTTGCCTGGGGCCACAGACCCGCACCCACTTACCACAGTTGTTATGGAGGAAAATGGAATTCTTGCCTGTACAAATAGGGCAGACACATGTTAGCCAGCAGTGGAAAATGATGAACATATTGAACTAGACTCGCGCCCTAGGTTTGATTTTGGTATAGATTAAGTCCCTCAATATAATATGCCCACATATTCCATTTAAGATATGTGATGAAATCTTGGATGGTGGGTTTTAGGCCTAAGGATCCAGTCTATCATGGTTACCTATGAAAAGCCACATGGACATCAGGCAAATATACCTCATAATCTTATTTGTATAGATAAATCAAGTGAAATGATGATCTGCTAAAGCTATAACTGTCAGTCAGTCAGGCCAGTAGGTGTGTATACAAAGAACAAGAAGCTATGAATACCTGGCCATTGATCAGTCTGGCCCCACTACAAAAAAATATCATATATTTTTAAAAGTTTAAAGACATTTTTTTAGAAAGCCCTTTTTCTAGAAGCTGTGAAACAAGTGGTTTAATTCTGAATTAACGATGAATGTTGAATATTTGGGCTGTTAAAGCAGATTTGAAAATAAAATTCTTTATTAGGGTTTGCTCTTTGACAAACTAGTTTCCAACGTGGGTCTCCATATAGAGCGGATTTAAAGTTTGATTTTGTTTCTTTTTAGGGTGAAATCCCTTTAATAATGCACCTTTTTAAAAGAAAATTATTCCAACCTTTCTGGATGCTGTTCTAATCAGATATTTTTTGTATCCATTAGCTGGTATTTTGTCAGGTAGGACTCTTCTCAGTAGGGGGGGGGGGGGTGGAGAGACTTCCTTTTGGTATCAGGACGAGTAGATAATTTCTTCACTTAATGGGCGCTAAATAGCATAAAAGTGGAGTTACAAGCTAGCTGACACCTGGTAAAGTGGTACTGAAGTCCACGTGTGTCTAAGAAATCCTCTGTGGTTTGGTTCCAGTGCTAATTTTGTCATATAAATATAAGAAATAATTTAAGATTTCAGTACTTAAGAGATTGCCATCTTGTATTTTTGAGGTAAGTAGAATAGGACTTGACATCAAAGTCATGCGTGCTGCTGACCATTGGAGTCTGGCTGGGCAAATGTGGAGGATACAGGTTGGGAATTTCATTAGGAAGTTTAATTTTACTGAAAAAGAGGTTTTTTGTTTTAAATTAAAGCTTTGTATGACTGGCAAAATGTCTAAGCAGCTATGACAGATCTGGTATAGGTCATAATCTTATTTAGAAAGACAAACAGACACAACACCAGAAATGCCACTTTCTCCTAATTAGGCAGAACCGTTCTGAATTTTATTTCCTCCATTCTGCAACACTGCATGCATTAGTCGCTAGCTGTATCACAAATGGTTAACCACAGGTTAATACATTCAATTTTAGAATTATTTATTCTTTTTTACTTGAAATGCTGCCAGATGGCATTGTTTTCAGCGATTGCTTTCAAAACTTCATGAATGGGAAGGGAAGGAAACTAGCTTTACCACTACTTGACAGCCTACCCTTTCCATGCAGGTATTAGTATCTACTGTCAACTCCTTTGTTCGTCATTCTCATTTCCTAAAGCTGTCATCTCTCCATCAATAGCAAAACAGTCTGAAGATAGAGAAGTAAATGTTTTGACTGATTACCATGAAAATGTGATGTCACTTTCAATTTTAGGATGCATTAGAACGCAAGTCTCTGGAGGTGCCATTGTACATTATGTTGACTTTGCAATGTTGATTAAAATATATATTTATATGACAAAAGAACTTGCACCTTCTTTGGTAATAGGAGTTTCTACCTGGCTTAGTCAGCCTCTTCATTCCCATTTCTACTCAGGGAGTGGTACTGGCTAATAATATTTAAAAAAAAACTTTAAACTTTTTAAAAATAAGGGTTAAAGCATTCATTTAGAACCCCAAGATACAAATTTCAGGAGGACAGAAACAAAAACAAGACAAAATTAAAATTATTTTTTGTTAATAATAATACAGGTAATTTTACCACATTTTGCATTAGCATCACAGTTTGTCGGTTCACCTAGTCATATTTTGCAAAAAAATTGTCTTGGCCAATTCTTTCTGAATGCTTGGTACTGCATTTTTTTTTTACAGGGATTAACATCTGCAGATAATCCAACATCCATAGCTGGTATACTCAGATTATCGGTCTCTTCTTTTTTTAAGCCTGGGCCCCCTTATCATCCTCTGATGATGATCTCTTCTCCACCCAGTCAAACAGATTTGTATTCAAACAAATAGTGAGTCAATATCTGGATACTTTTTCCAAAGCAGTTAAAAAAACAAAAACAAACAAAACTACGACGTCAGTACAAACGGAAGGCAAAAACTATCCAATGTATTACACGATTGGTATTTTTTTACAAAAATTATTATGTCACAATTTCATCGGGAATTTCAAAATGCAAAATCAGTTAAGATTGGAATTTCTCGGTCTTCTACTAAGCAACCAAACCAAACCAAGTGATGTTAAATTGGTTTCAGTGCTAGAAAGGACATATGTAAAGACCATTGTGACTTACAGGGAAGGGAGAGGTTTCGAAGACTTGTACCTGGTTGCATGGACTTTTAGGATGAATCAGGCAAGAAGATAAATTTTTTTAATAAACATCAATGGAGAAACAAGAGAGAATACTATTAAATATAAGCATTCTTTGTAAATTGGCGCGTTTTTCTGGCAAATTTAGATTTTATTCTTGGACTGGATTTAAAAAGGAAAAAAAAAAAGGTTTTGCGCAGCTCTAGACCGAGTATCATTGATCTGAGTTTTAGCTGGTTGTGGGTTATTATTTACCGTGATCTCCCAGATCAGTTTGGGCAGCCTCTTTCACTTACTGAAAGCGATGCTGAGATTGATTTGGCCATAATAACGTTGTAATTGGTTCTACAGTTTGAAGGAGCAGCACGAGTATCCTCTAGCAGTTGTATGTCATTTAGATTAGGAGGAATTGCTCACCTTAATAGCATCATCATTTGGAGAGACAAAAAAAGGGGTTAAGAGAGATTCTTGTGATTGCCTACCGGTAGTTTTTAATAGTACACCTATGAGGTGGTAGGCACCACATTCAGTACTGGTGAAAAAAGACAAAAATTTAGTACAGTAATTATCAATTATATTGATGGCCAGGCGACAAAGATAAACACGCTCTAATTTTCACTGGTTACTCGGACGCAAGAAGCCGTCATAGCTTATACACAAGGTTGCTGCCCTTCCCAAAAGAAGAGAGAATACGTTTGCTCGTAATTTATCCCGTTCATTTGCTGACCAGATGTTTTTTGTTTTTTTTTCAATCTTGAGCCCTGCTGAAATGTTAGCCCCTTTAATATTAAATAGTAGCCGTGGATGGCTGAAGCAGTCTGTTAAAGTACGCGAACCTGTGGAAAGCACCAACAGCGGTTTCTAGTTCCTCTGAAGCTAATATTAAAAAAGTATAAAATTTAATTCAATGTTCTTTCTTGGCTTCTAGCGCGAGGACGAGCTGGCTGGTTTCTCTATTGTTTGTAAATCCACGCTTTAGAATCAATCATCCTGTTCTTTAGCTTAATCTGAAAACTACCCTACCCCCCTCCTGGACATGAATATAAAAAGTTCAAAGGGCCAAGATTTTTTCCTTTCTTTTTTGTTTTATAATTTACGTGAAACTTTTTCTTTTTCTCATCATCACTTCAGCTTCTGTTGTTTTTGTTTTTTTTGTTTTTTTTTTTAAAAAATAGCTTCTTCCCAGTTTGGCAAAGTGCCACCACCTTCCCCCCCATCACCACCAACGCGGTGATCTTGCACGATCGCTGAGAAGAGAGACATTTCCTAATGGCCAGTTGAGAGTGTTTCTTCATGCATGCTTTGTACTTAGGGCGCTAGTGACGTAACTGCGGGGGGATAGGTATTAGGAAACCTACATGTTCTCCTCGCGTATTTCCTTTCAGGAAAAAAAAAAGGGAATCGTAAACACGTCAGCTCGGTCACGTTGATTCCTGCAAAAACCGTTCTGAGGTGTTCTCTCTTGTGACAGGCTGGTGGTGGGCTGGTGCTTCTTGGAGAGCGGCTACCTGCCCAGAACCACTCTCCCAACTGAAGAGGACCAAGAATAAAGGCATCAGCTGGTAAAGAAGGGGGGGAGATAATTGAAACATGGCCACCACCATGGCAAGCGAAATATGTTAAGCACTTTGCCAGCAAGTAATGTTGTTTCTAAAAAGAGCATTGAAAACAGAACGTTTTCTGTGTGTGGTGTGTGTGTGTGTGTATGTGTAAGTTTTAGATTTTCTTAGTGGTATTAGCATTGAAACAGAAAAGTTATACCTGATTTGGTGTTTTCAAGTTACCTTAATTGGAAAATGAAATAGTACTTTCTTTCTTTTTTTTTTCAATAAGAAAGCCTTATTTGTTAACTATTGTCTATTACTGTCATACTGTTTTGAATTTTCTGCTTTTACTACAAAAGATTAGGTTGGTAAGAATTAACTGCTGTCTTCTTTCTTATCTGTAACTGTTACAGAATAGTAGTATATATATATATATATAGATATATATATATATTCTTAAACGCTTTTTTGTAACCATTACATAATTTTGTAGCAAGCATAAAATGACTTTTTTTTTTAAAAAAAACTGGATGTCAGGGTCATTATGTCTTAGATAATTCTTCAGAAGACAAGATTTCAGCTACCAAAAGTTCAGATATGCTAGAATTCTTTTGCAGGTTTGGAATTAAAGGGTTAGCATAGATTTGATTAGATGCAGAGATTTGACACCATTAGCATTGGTATTTGAAGTATTTATATTTTTTTTGTTGATTAATATACGAACTTCAGTTCAGAATGGAAATTGACTGGAAGTTTCAGGTTTGAGGGATTAAACCTAATTTCTGCCCCTTGCGTTGTTTGTGTGTAA
Organism: Nautilus pompilius; assembly: GCA_018389105.1. Lineage (NCBI taxonomy): Eukaryota > Metazoa > Mollusca > Cephalopoda > Nautilida > Nautilidae > Nautilus > Nautilus pompilius. The sequence goes on from JACATO010001455.1 coordinate 196,304, forward strand.
GGGGAATTTGCTGTTACAGGAGCGTTTAGTTGTTCAGGAGAGCTATAGCCAGAGCTTCATAAGATGCGAGGAAGGAATTGTTTCGGTTTCTTCTAACAGAATTTCTTCCATTTTGTTCCGACTTGCCTGAGCCCCATTTTTTTTTTTTTTAAACTATTTTCGCTCCATCCCATTTCCTTGTGACCAAGGGAACACTTTAGCCATGTTGCTGGGACTCTCTCTCTTTTTTTTTTGTTGTTGCTCCTGTTCTTTTTATCTCTTTGTGTTGCGTTTGCAGTTGCTTCCGCATTTGCTTGCTGAAAGAGTGTTTGCTTTATTAACCTTCACTCGCTGCCTCGGGTTTGCATGCATCGCGGTTCTGGAATTTGCTTCAGATGCTGTCTGGACAGTAGCTTAAATTTAGAGGTAGAAAGAAAAAGAGGGGAGAAAAGATTATGAAACTGATAGCCAAATTTCACACAAGAAATGTCGGAGTCACTCACAGAGAGAGAATTTAAATCCCCCCCCCACCCCAGATTCAAAGTGGATGTATTATTTATTTGCTGTGGAGTTATGACCCCCCCTTTTTTTTTTTAGATTTTAAAATAACATTATGTCGTCGTTTGTTTTCCTTTAAAGGATCCTTCTAGATAATTTGGTCTCTTTTTTATTAGTTTGATCTGCTTGTTGAGGGTTCATGTTTTTTTTTGCTAAATATTATTTTTTGTATGTTTGTTTTCTTCTGTTATCCCCTTCCCCTCATTCCTCCTCTTCACTTTGGTGAATGCTCACCCTTGGTAACGCACCTTAATTTTTCCAGCTTTTCTCGATTTACATCTTCGCAAAAAAAAATAAAAAAGATGAGTCTGAGTTGTGTCTTAAAACATTTTTTTTAAAAAAAAAACAGATATCTCGTGAAGTTCTTATCAAAAACTGCCATAAGGATGTTTTAACCCTTAGGAAACCAACTTGAGAAGTTTACAGCTTCCTTATTTGTGAAGAAAAGTCATCCAAAGCACGTATGCATATACTGAAAGTGGGTTATATATACACTGCTTTCTTTGTCTTTTTTTTTTTTTTTTCCTTCGTAAATACGCTTTCTAAAACTATTTCAGGAATTAAATTGGTTGAGTGCAGGTGTAGCTTCTCTTGGAAGTTTCCCGTCATCCAGAGATATTGGCTACAATGACACCAAAAAGTGAATTTTTTCTCCTCCTCTATTAACTCTATCCCAGAATGCATTATTGGAATTTCTTATTTAAAGAAAGAAAGAAAAAAAAAGCCACTTTTCTGAACTACCACTCTTGCCAGGTAATCTTCATACTTCATTTAGGTATGTTTTTGGGGTTTGGCACATCTGAGTGAATAGCAGATTTCTGGAGATGGAGTCGTTGAGTTTGCTTTTTTTAACTTAAGTATTAGGAAAGGAATCGGGCATCGAACAGCTGTTGTATTCTTCAGAGCTACCGAATTACAGCCGTAGGCAATTAAAAAGGAACCAATGAACAGAATATTGACAGCCATTTAATAAAATATTGTGTTTAATTATAAAGAATGAAATCAGTTTTGGGATATTAGTTTTTTTTTTGTTTAGCTGTCAGACCTGTCGGATTGAGTTTATATAATGGGTCCCTTTGAACCCTAGGTATAAGGAACTCTGTCTCATTTTGGGGCTAGAAACTACAATATTTTTTTTTTTGTTTGTATGCAGATGCATTATCTAAAACTAGGAGTAGAGGTTTTTTAAATTAAATGAATGAGAACAGCTGGAAAATAAAGATGAATTGAAAGAAAAGTGGTGACACCTTTCGGGAGGATGACCCGTTTCTAATCTGAATGCATTCTAGGGAGGGAAACCCGTGTCTGAGTGTATCGATTCGAGCGAACTCTGGCAGTGTTTGGGAGAAAGCAATTGACAGCGATCCAGAATGTATGACCAAAATCAGTGGAGTTGATGGCAAACCTTTTTTGCTTTGTTTTGAATCTTAATCTTGTGGCAGTCTGTTAGAATAAAACTTTCTCGAATATTCCGATTCTGCTCCAGGCGAGAGTGCTAAACAGGTAAGCAACACGAAGATAAGAAAGCAAAGTGCTGAGCAGTTTTGATCTCTTTAAGAACACTAATGGAGGTGCGTGCCAGATGGACTGACTTTAGGCTATGAGGAGAGAGAAATAAAGCAGTCGTCGCACATCAGATAAACATCAGTTATGTTCTGGAATTAAAACTCGAAAACCAGGTTTATATTTCATTGTCTGTATAATTATTTCCTATGTGCTCGTTTTCCTGCTTTTGTTGTTGTTGTTGTTGTTGTTGTTGTTTGTTACTGACTTAGATCATGTGGATATTAAAGTGTCTGCAGCTGACACTAGATCTGGGCCGGTGCTAGTGGCAGAGAAAAAAAAGAGAAAAACCTTAAATGTGAAACCTGAATTTACAAGATTGGCTGGTACGTAGAAAAGGGAGTTTGGCACTGAAAGAATATTTGTAAAATTATCCACATGCACAAGTGGTTGAAGAAAAGGGCCAGGTCAGGGTTAGGGTTATTATTTAAAAGATTCTGAAGTGCGAAGAATATCGCATTTCAGCTGCCAGGAAAGTCGCTAGAGCGGTAGGGTTAATTAATCAGTGTACAGGATGTAAGGCGTGGAAAACCTTAAGAAAAAAATATTTAATAGAAAGAGGAGTTCAGCATATATTCAGTAGAACGTTTCTGGGTGTAAGTGTTTAGAATATTGAACATTCAGACACCTAAAAGGGGAGTTGGTAGAGGTGTTCAAAGTAAGCAGCGGGGATTGAACCTGGGGAAACAAAGGCACTTTTTTCAGCCACCTGCCGTCACTAACACCAAGGCTGTTGGCTAATGACTTGTTATTAGAAAACAAGTTTTTAGTGATATAATTGTAAATGAATGAAAATAAATTGTAGGTAAGAGTTAAAAAAATTTTTTTTTTTAAATGATGTTGATAAATATATATATCCTTTTCTTGGGAACTTTGTGGAACATGATGTGCGCATCTACATGTCAAAATATAAATGAGGCATACAGCTTCTTTCTGGCCGTTGGACTTTCCTTTTCATTATATTTTGATCTGAGAATGTACACTTTTAAATCAAACCTATTGTCTGTCCTAAGGGTTTTTCAGTGATTTAGATGCAAGTTTTGAATTTTGTGGCATCATTTTGTATGTGTAGAAATACCCCATTGAAAGCTCAGGATGTGTTCCTGGAGACGAGAGCTTTAAGCGAATCAGCTTTCAACAGGAGATAGATTACACACGCGCGCACACACAGAGAGAGAGAGAGATAGATAGATTGATTAACGAATAAACCAGGGTATATATATATATATATACACAAACACTGCAGTATCATTTGTTAATGCTGAAGATACTGTTATTGTGGTAAGCAGCAACCCTCTTGAGCAGTGACAGCACAGTAAGGCGCGTTCGAGTCTGAGCTGAAGCAACCAAGTCCTGATTGGCTCTGAGAGCTCTAATACGCTGCTTAAAATTGGCTCAGCAAGTGCAAACAAAAATGGCGGATGCATCCAGTTAATTTGACTTTGCAATTTTTTACTTTATAGAATTTAAAAAAAAAAAAAAAGCCAAAGCCAAGAGCTTAATAGCAACTGAGAGTTTATGGTGGCACAATGTACAGCAACCAAATACATAACTGGAATGCATGGCATAGCAATGATCACAGATTTCTACTTAACTTTCCAACCTCGCTATCAGCTTTTTCCTGAAGACTTGTTTGTTTTTTCTTTAAATTCATCATTTCTGATTCTTTAATTCTTGCTTATTTAACTTAACCTGGCCAAACAACAGAAAATCAATTTATTTTTAAATTATGTTTCATCACTTTGTTTCTTCCGAATTTATTTACCAAGTCCATGGATCTCCAACAGCAGCAAGTATCTGCTGTTCCTTGGAAAGTGATGACGATGGTTTGTAATCTTGGAGCCTTCGCTTTCGGTAATCGGAGAAATGAGAAACTGTTGGGAGAACTCGTAACTTTCCCTTTCCAAGTCAAAATATTGATTTTTTCTTCTTTTTTTATTACTGCAGCCTAAAGATGGATAGAGAGAGAAATCGTTTCATCGTCAGATGTATAGAAACAACCTTGCAAACTAAAATTAAAATAGACCCGGTTCTCTCTCCATCTCTCTCTCATCTCTCTCTCTCTCTCTCTCTCTCTCTCTCTCTCCATCTCTTTCTCCCATCTCCCTCCTCCCATCTCTCTCTCTCTCTCATCGTATGTTTAAATAAGAAATTCCTGCTGTGAATGGCTCCTGAAGATAGGATGTTTTTATGTAAAACCCTCTCATTCAGAAATCTTTTTTTTTTTATTCAGATGACTTATTATTCATTTTTATTTAGAAACTTAGTCAATAAAGAAGAAACCACCTCCCCCCAAAAAAACAGATATTTTCTGCTATGAATACATCCACTGAAAATTGATATAAATGCACAATCTGAAACTGTTCTTAGTATTAATCCTGGGTGATGAGATTGGAAAAGGTGGACGGGAAATTTCTTGAAATTTAGGTTTTGTTTGCTTCTTTAGGTGATTTACCTTATGCACTTAAATACAAAAGAACATTTTTTTTTTAATGAAAAGAAGTAATAATAATTTATCTTATGATGAGATGTTAAATTTTCAAAAAAATTTCTGGTGTGATAAAAATCATTTCATAGATTGTCTCTGTATCTGGCCTATATGTTCTACCACTATGTAAATAAAGATTAAAAATAAATATCAATTAGTAACGAAGCTTTGTTAAGCTTATTTGGCTGCCATGATGCAAACAGATTTGAGTTTTACAAAACTTATTCGTACTTTTTTAAAAAAAATTTCAGCACTTTACATCATCCTTTTGTGAAAAAAATTCAGCTTCAAATAATAATTAATTATTATATATATATTTTTTTTAAAACATAACCAATCGTGTGTGTGTATGTGGAAAAGTGAAATAATTAATCCCAGTTCTGGTTTTCAGCCTGGTATGTTTAAATTTTCAGGCGATAATACAAAGAATCGGGAGCAAGAACCACTCACTGAAGCTGAGGATGTGTTAGCTTATGATCATCACTTGGCCCTTTATGAGGTAGGTTGCAGCTAAGCATTTGGCACATTTTCTTTGTGTTTCTTCACTGTCTTAAGTTAGGAAAGCATGAGTGATTGAACCACAACTTTTCAGGAATGTCTGCTGACAGTTTACCTGGGTTTCAGTGGTAAAATGAATGCCATAAACACTTCAGGGACCTATTTAGTAACTGGCGCAAGAACCCAATACATCAAAGGTGTCTGGTGATCAGTTCCGGGTGGCGGCCTCTTATTCTTGATATACATGGGTGATATTAAAAGTCACTGACAATGGCTGATTTTTGTTACTGAGTGAAAGTGAGTTATCCCTCTTGCATTCTTTTCCAATCAGCAATCAAAGCAGTCTAACCAAGATCAGTTGATTGCATGTCAAAAAATTGGGTGTTTGCAAACAGGTTTTATGCTTTAATTTGACTCTTTAACCTTGAAAATTTCAACAAATAAAGACATGCTGAGACCCACATAATGTTTTTATAGTAAGACAATGATGCCATCATTACCAGAGAATGAATTAATTATAAATGAGCCACTAGGTGATGGCAAATTTTTATCATTGCCCTTGATAGTTTTTCAATAAGCAAATAGAGAAGAAGTGGCAAGATGAGTGCATCTACTTCATGTAGAAGAGAATGCATACTTTAAGTGATATTTAATTTCCATACAGATTTCATTAAAATGCATGTTTTTCTTCCATCTCAGGCAGAGAGAGACTGACTTTGTATATGTGTCTGTGTGGAGAGAGAGAGAGAGCGAGAATGGTAGAAGAAGTAATCCTACATTTTGATTTGAACTTAGAGGAATCTATAGTATTGATGGAGTTTCATTTTGTTGGCTTGCTGTTGTGTTACATAGATGGTTTCCTTTGCTGAAGAGTTAATGTGAATAAGAATGTGTCCCTCCCACACAAAAAATGAGAAAAGTAGTTTAATGTATAGCACCAAGTGTTAAACAGCAAGTATCACAGTTAAACAAGATTAGAAAGCAAGAGAATTAACTGCCAGGAAATTCTTGCATAGACAGACTGACAGACAGACAGATAGACATGATGTATAAATCTGCCTGTGGGATGAAAATTTTATCTACTTACTGCTTGTGTGTCCACATACAAATATCAGAACTTAGGTCATTGGACGTGTTTTGTTTATGTAGCAATGGATTCTCTCAGTTCCTTCAGACTTTCTTGGTAAACAAAGTTGAGTGAGACAGAGCACCCTGTGAATCACAGTTCGTGAAATCCCAAAATATAATGAAAGAAGGAACTCTCTTATTTATAATTGTTATTTTTGTTATCTTCTGATGCATTGAAAAAGAAATCTTTCCACTACTCCTGTTGATCTTGGCACAGAGTCTGAAATGGGTTTCCGTTTGCTGATAAACTAATGTTCCCACTATGCAATACTGTGGCATCTGAACTATGGCTCGGCTCTGGTAGAATTTGGCTGATAGTTGATTGCCTAAGTGGATCATGGACACAGCAACTACGATATTGTAAATCAGTATTTTCACATTTGAATTTTATGATTTTGTTAGGAAGACCATTTTTGCATCATTTAATTTTCATGATCGGACGTAGGTTTGACTGATCAGTATGCCCAATCTCTTGTTGTCCTTGTCTATAGCTGTTGCTCTGAGTTCATGCAGAAATGTGGGCGATTGGTCAAATAACACTGGTCAACAAAATTAAATGTATTATACTCATTATGAATACAAACCAACTTTTTAGACTAATTTTTCATGCTGATTTCAAAATTTCACTCCATTTGTATGCAGCACGTATCAGTTTTTCAGTAGATACATGCAAATATTTACATATTTGTATATATGAAATCATTAACATAATAAATAAGGACATATTATTTTTAGAAAGTAAATGAGTTTATTGAGTTAAAAATCATCACTATCATTCTACAAAGAGTGAATACACAAAAAATGGGTCAGACAAAGTTAGAACAACAGAGTTAGAAACATTGTGATTTGGATTTCCTGCGGTGTTCCTGATCTGGTTGATCACGGTAAAGTGTCCAGCAGTAGTCAGCCAGCATACTGTCATTCCAGAAGCCTTGGTACCATTTCTCCATAGCACTAATGTCCTGGTGCAATCTTTCACCATGTTCATCAGACACTGCTCCAAGGTTATCTGCGAAGAAATCCAGATGGGAGTCCAAGAAGTGAACTTTCAGTGACATGCGACAACCCATGGCTAAGTAACATTTCAGAAGATTCTTGATGCCTTCCTTGTAGTCCATTGCCGCCTTGTTGCCCAAGAAATTCTCACAGATCCAATTGAAAGCATTCCAGGCAGGCAGTTCCAGTTCATCCAGTGTTGTCTTGAAGTTGACATCTTTGAGTACTTCTCTAATTTGGGGTCTGACAAAGATACCCTCTTTCAACTTCACCTGTGTGATTTTGGGAAACTTTTCTACAATATACTCAAACCCTCTGGCATTTCTCTTCCCTAGTGTCTTTACAAACTGTTTCATCAGTCCAAGCTTTATGTGCAAAGGAAGCAGTAGGACATTACATGGATCTACAAGAGGTGTGTTCTTGACACTAGACAATCCTGGCTGGTATGATGTTCTTGTCTGCCAGTTTGATTCCGAATAATGTCTGTCAGTTGCCCAACTATCCCATAGACACAAGAAACAACAGTATTTTGTGAAACCTGACTGCATTCCCATTAACATTCCAATGATTTTTAGATCTCCACATATTTTCCATGAGTATCTTTCATAGGCAATGGCATGAAGTAAAAGTTCCATATTCTCATATGATTCATGAAGATGAACGGAGTGTGCAATAGGAATGGAGGGCTTCAAATTACCATTATAGAGAAGTACAGGTTTTTTAAAAAAAAAACATCTATAGCTTATAAATCTTCTTGATCTCTGGTGTTATTGTACGTATTTGAACTTTCACAATAAATTGTCCACAGACATAACAAAACACATCAGGAGGATTTCTACACTGTCTTGACATTGTTAACACTGTAAAACAAGTAAGGAAATAGATACAAACAGTTATACTTATATTGAATTTGAGATGTTGAAGTACCTATTTCATCAGACAAAACTTGATTGGTTAATTTAAGATGATGAAATATTGCATCTGAACTATGCAGCAATGAATAATGTAGTTTATTTTAAAGGTATGTTTCCATGATGTAAATGGAATACATGCATACACGTCATTAATTGGAATTTCTATATAATGCATGAGCTAAAACCAAAAAAACTTTCTCATCTTGAAAACTGTACGTGATGTCAAAAAACTAATTGTATATTTGAAATCAGCATTAAAAACTACACTAAGTACACCTTGACATATGCTTGATGAAAATACTTGTTGACCAGTGTAATCATAGACTTCTTGCTGATACAGTAGCAACGGTAAGAAAAAATTCATTCTGGATGGAAGAGAGGAGGCAAAAAGGAAACTCTATTGATGAACCAGTTGACTAATTTGTGTGAAGAAAAAGATCAATTTAAATGCATGTTTAAGTATTTTTTTAACACTTTCATTGTTTTAATGAAATGCAACATGTAAAAAAAAGACATCTTGAATAAATGTATTTTATATGGATATATATATATATGTATGTATGGTGCTAACATTGGTTCTATTTGATAAGGGTGATAATTGTGTAAAAATATTGCTTATTCTTGGAATTTTAAAAAAAAATTTGCAGTCTTTAAGTTTATAGCAAAACTGAAATTGTGATTCACAGACTTAAAATGTTTGCAAACATTTTACAGTAATGTTAATAATTAAAAATATCAGGAAAAGAGGATAAACCCATTCCTGCTTTAGATTGATTTAGCTTTTAAAGTGGTGCATTATGGGAATGTTTCTTTACTCATCAGCTGAGAGAATCTTGCGTGACGTTCCCCACACTGCCAGAGAACTACTACTAAAATCACTTATACCTGGCTGGATGATTCTTGTTTTCTTTATAGTTTATCTTCTTTTTTTTTTGTGGAACTCTTTGGTGCCATGAGGAGGTGGCAGTATGGATTTCAGGCTAGAATCTGGATAGTTGGCTTACATCCATTTGCTCAAATACTGAATATATCTGGTGGGTGCTTAGGCGTTTTCCTGCCTGTAGTGCAATAGCCTCTGAAATTAGAGCAATTTTGGGCAAAATGGATTCCCTATTTTTTCATTGGTTTAAATTACCATTTGTAATGGTACTATCCAAGGTCGATATATTGATGACCGGCACTGTGTGTAATACGCTTTGGAGATCACTCTATCGATGACCAGCATGCTAAGCAGTTGCTGCTGAGCATCAGTATAGTGAGTATCAACAGGTATAGGGTTAAGTGCCCTCTTTAAAAAAAAGAAAAGAAGATTAAACTTCAAGCAAAAAGGCAAATTTAAAAAAAAAAAATAATAGCTTGTTATGCTAGTCTATTGTTAGAGACATCTTTTAGGATGACTTAGGTTCACAACTAATTATGCGTAAATGGGTTTGAATGAGGGGCCATTACTTGAAGACAGGTTTTATGGCCTGCTCTGTTTTCTGGGTGCTAGTAAACTACCACTGTTTAAAAAAAGTGTATTTGCTTGTGTTGTCAGTAGTAGATCTCACAACTCTAGTAAGGGAAATATCACCATCTGGCAATTTTCTCAAAAAAGCTAAAGCATCCAGCACCACTCTGATTTTGTGGTTGTTTGTTTAGCTCTCTTAATAGTTAAATTCTTCTCATGCCATTGATGTTAATTTGGGGCTGTATTAGATTTCCTCCTGAACAATCAGTGCTTTACTCCATCCTTGAGTTTGGTGTATTGTTTCTAAATTCATTAAGCTCCCTGAGATGATCACTGTCTCTCTGGCAACAAAAAAAGAAGACTGCAGTGAAAATACTTCTTACTGGTAGTGGAATAATTACTGGGGTTTTATTATAAAATTGTGTGTGTGTGAGTGAGTGAGTGAGTGTTATCTAGCAGCGTTTTGCTGACATTGATTTAATGTATTATAAGTGGTAAAGTTCAGAATGGCTTCCTAAAGATAATTGGATAAAATACAGTGATAATCACTTTTTTGGATTTTTTCTGTTAGATATTGATTTATCAGGCATCATTCACTGGTTCCTTTTATCTTGACTTCTCGACATTTAACCCAGACTTCCCTTGTTCTCAAGGCATTCTATCTCGATAGGCGACAGGCAGGATGCTTGAAGTCTTCTATCAAATCATCAGACCCTGACTAGAATTTCTGTCCAATGGATTTTTGATAAAATTTTATACTCCTCTGCTACTGGGGTTTTAATGCACAGTCTGTTGTATGTTCTACAGCAAAACAAAATTGGTGGGAAGATTTAGCATTACTATCTGCTGTTGAAGACAATGTCGTGTAAATCCTTTGTTTAAGTGGGATTTTTAAAAAATGAAATAGTGGACTAACCCTGTGGCAGGGTGGGGGTTGGTGAGGGACGTACAACGAACCTTCTCCGGTGTTTATATACCGGCTGTTCCAGTACTGTTTGGTTGAGTTTAGAAGGTCTAAAAGCCTCACTTGAGTACACAAAGTGCTCAATTCTCGAAATATCTGTCCAGAGCATTTTAGAATGGGTTGATTGTTACAGATGTACACAAATAGTTTGGAAACAAAGCTGGTTATAGGCACCCTGTCTCTAGAAATATTTGAAACACTTCACCATATGCAAAAAAAAACAACAACAACTGTATCCATGTTGGACGGGTGAAACTTCATGGTCAATTCATTGTTGTACCTACCGTTTAGGTCAAGTTTGGTGACTGCGGTTAGTGGTCTTCTGATATCTGGAGTGTTGTAAAGGAATTCTCCATGGCGGTCTGACTATTATAAATAAAAATAACTTTTGGGGGGGGCAGAATCAGCACTTTAAATTGTTCTTTGTTATCAAAAAGTGGAAATTTCAGAGAATGTTTGCTCAACTATTAAATATATTATATTATTTCATTATCAAGGTGATGACCTTGAGGAGATCCTGCTTAAAAGTCTGTATGGATCTGCTATTTTGACTCGGTTTAAAATCTGCATTGATCCCTAATCTAATTGGAGAATAATTTGTTCATGAAAACACGCCTATTGTTGCTTTAAGAAGGTTGTCAGCATCATTGAAAGCAAGCCATTTTTATCCTTTAGTTATTGTCCACAATCTTAGCTGTATAGATGCCCTATTTAGTGAAGGTTTTGAAGAAATGAATTGTATACTCTGATTGATTTTTTTTTTTTTTTGTAGACTTCACACTCATTAATTATACACACTTTTGAGCTGGACATTGTTGCTGACTAGAGAGCAGGGTCTTTTCTAGTGAATGTGATAAATCAAAAGCTAAGGAGTTACTTTGCATGGCGAGGCTGAGCAGACACCTTCTATCGATCCAAATCTCGGAGGGAGGGGGGGAGATCTGACAGACTGCTGCGAAAAGCACAGCCAAGAAAGGTGTAGGCCATTTCCGAACTTAACCCAGGCAGTCAAGGAATCTTCACGCCACCATTAACCAATTTGCTCTGCGTCTGCCAATTGTCCTTTAAGTCTCGTAACGAGTCTGCCGTCAGATGAATGCAGATGTATGGTTGCTGCCTCTTTTTATAGCTTGAAAGCTTTTGAGATGCTTGGAATTTGTTATTAAGGCTAATGGCTAGGTCCTGATTTGGCTGCAGATTCGAAAAGAATGTTTAATGTTACAGGAACAAATATTGCATGGGAAAATGGAAACTTATATTCAGCAACATTACTGAAACTTAATTAAAGTTTTATTTTGAGCTGCTGTAGAATTTAAAAAAAAATTGAAAAAAAAAAAACTTGAACGACCAACATTGAGAAAAGAAAGATATTGGTGATGTTTTGTTTAACAAAGTGTGACTGTCCCAGAAAGTAATGTGTAATCGGGGCAGGTGTCCTGGTGAGGCAGCACTTTGAGGCATTGGTGGAAAACTTACCAAACCGTAGGGTTCAAGATCAGCCCGGGACACCCGTACAATCCAAACAAGCACCTGCTGCATGTTAACTTAATTGCACTCAGAATTATGTATTTTGTCAGGATTATAGACTGTGATGATGGTTAGTGCGAATGACTGCTGAAATGTATTTTCATTACTTGGCTACTACAAGAAATTCCTGAGTTCACCCTCTTTCTTTTATGAGCTACAGTATATAAAATGCTGTTGAAAGTTTTTTTTTTCTTTTTCTCCAAAAACATCTTGAAAGAAAGTGAAATGATGTCATGGAAGTATGTGTAGGTCATGGCAGATGTGAGAATTTTTTTCTTTTTTTGATTTATTATTCTTTTGTTTTTAAACAGAAGTTTCTGACGTTGTCATTTAAAGAAATCAGATATTACTTTTTAGGATATTTAAACCTTCATTTCAGCTGGGGTACCTGCATTCTACCATGCTTAACGCTGAGTCTACTTAGCTATTAACTTTGGTGTCCTTAACAATGTTGTACTTGTCAGACTACTCCGTTGGCTATTTCAGACAAATTTTTTGCCCATATCTGCCACATTAACTTGAAATCATTTTTTTTATGTTTACAACTGTTTGGTCTCAGAAGTCAGTTGATTGGTCAGTTTTATCCAATGGAATGGCACAAAGTAAATACGTATTATTTTGGTGCTGTAACTGTTGGCTATAAATTTTTATTGTTCTTAGATATTTTGGACTCTTGAAATGTATGTGTGTGTTTTTTTATATATAATCAGTTTATAATATTTAAAAAAATGGAAGAATCTTACATGTTTATTATCATTCCTGTACATTCATCTTCATCTTTCGTCTTGTATTAACCATAAACTAAAACTTGTGAGAGAATATAATGAAAGGTTATTCTCCACCACAATAAAAAAAAAATAATTTATAGTAATTTCCAGTTGATTTCAGAAATATTTCTTATCCATTATTTGGTTTGGTTAGGCTTGCTTGTTTTGAACTGTGTTATGATTTTAAAAATTTGTTACAAAAAAAAAATGATAAAATTTACTAATAATTTACTGCTATAACACTACCATTTTTTTTTCCTTCTATTTTGCTGCCTTTCCCCCATTGACCCCTGACATCTGCTATTCGGCTCTTCCTATAGCCTCCTTTAGTTTCCACATCACTGGACTGCTTTTCAATTCCAGCAGCTGTATCTTGATAGCTTTGACATCTTGCAGACATTGATGATAATGGTTTCCTGCATATATTGGAAGGGTAATGCCAAAGCAGCCTTGGTGATGCTTATACCATCAGAATATTCTCTGAACCTGTAACTTTATGCATGCAAGCACGGATCAACAGATTCATTGGTCTCTGCAGATTTTTAGCTTCCAGCTAATTGCTATGAAATGCAGTTAAAGCTGAGCCATCTATCATCATAACTACTCCCATTTCAATAAAACAACTACTACAAAAACAGGAACTAAAGCAAATATTCCACTTAATTTCTACGAGTGCTTTGCATCTGTCTGTTTTATCAGTCCAACTACTGCCATAGGGAACACACTTTTTTTTTTTAAATTTTACCTTTACAGAGCGTTGCAGTTCACTCAATGTAATTATTACAATTTGGTTTTGTCTCCAACACTACTAACCTCGACTTATTGATTGCCAATGAAAAGTAATTAATATCCTCATATTAATATTTAAAAAATTTCCATCAGGTTTTTTTTTAGTAGCTCTCCTCACCAGAGTTGCTATATATTCCATTTTTTCTTCTTCTTTGTTTCCTTTTGCTACAGGATGATCTGCAGCAACGGGGAAAGTTAACACAAATCATCAACCGGATCTCCAATTATCAAGCTGGGATTGCTCCGAACCTTGAGGAAGAAGAAGCTACACCAAGTAAATACAAGGTAAAAACGGTCTCTCCTTCCACCGGGCGTTTTAGTTAGAATTGAAGCATGGTTTTAAGAGAATTAATGTTTTTGAATGCTGTATATTGTTTCTCTTCTTTTTGTAAAATGTATTAAATTTCTTCTTTTGTATTTTTAATAAAAAAAAAAACCTAATATAATAAATCCATTTCAAAATAAGAAAATTCCATGCACATTTTGAAGATTTGTAGGTAGGTAGCTTGTGATTTGCGTGAACAAGAGAAATATTTGATCTCTTATCATTTCCTTTTGTTGTAAGTGTATCGGTCAGCTTTAGGAAGATACTTCAGTAGGCTTTCAACATCTGCAGCGCAAAGGAACGAGTTACCTATTCTCTATATTCGTATGTATCACGGCCCTTCCTGATTGATTAAAGATGGTAATTGTTTGTTTGTTTTTTTAGCCCTCCCCTACAGTTATTCTTTATCAATTATATGATGAACGATGGCAGCCCTACCCCTCACTTTAGATTGTGACATGTTTAAAGGCCCTGACCGTTGCCACTTAACTTTCAGGGTGCCAAACTGGGAACAGTGCTGGGCGTATACTTGCCATGCATCCAGAATATTTTCGGAGTGCTTCTGTTTGTGCGGATGACGTGGATTGTGGGAACTGCGGGAGCACTGGAATCGGCTTTCATTGTTTTGATTTGCTGTTGCACGGTAATGCTGAATTTCTTTCTTAAATTAAGAACAGGCCAAGCAAAAAGACCATGCACGATAACCTTATTGAAGGAGAGTGCCTAACGCTCTTTTTCTTTTTTTTTTATTCTTTGTTAGATTATTTTATATTAACCCTTAGCAGCCATGTTGCTCTGGGTGTTGATTGCTCTGGGTGTTGATGCTTTCTTTGGCGTATGTATTGCTCGACGATGGTAAATTACTTTATTTCTGAGCATAATGTGTAGTTTTCTTTAAAAAAAGAAAATAATGAAAATTTAAGGTAATTTCTAATTGTTTTCACTGTGTTGTTATCTGTAATTTCAAAAAAAAATACCCAGTATCTTTTTTGCAGATTTTTTTTTTTTTTTTTTTGTTGCAGACATTGTTGACATCGATTTCAATGAGTGCCATTGCGACAAACGGCGTGGTGCCGGCAGGTGGGTCGTACTTTATGATCTCCCGAGCACTGGGCCCAGAGTTTGGCGGTGCAGTGGGGGTACTCTTCTACCTGGGTACCTCAGTAGCGTCATCCATGTACATTATAGGGTCAGTTGAAATCCTGCTGGTGAGTGAATAGTTTGTGTTCTTGCAGAGCAGTAGAAAACCTCTCTGCTCGATTGACCTTTCTTAAATGTGCCTATGCACAGCACCCTTCCCCCTGTTGGTCTGGAATTCCCAGCA
The DNA here is from genome assembly GCA_018389105.1 of Nautilus pompilius. Taxonomy (NCBI): domain Eukaryota; kingdom Metazoa; phylum Mollusca; class Cephalopoda; order Nautilida; family Nautilidae; genus Nautilus; species Nautilus pompilius. The sequence goes on from JACATO010001455.1 coordinate 211,574, forward strand.
GGCCGAGAGCATTTTTAAAACAATGGATGCCCCTCCTGAAATGTCGCGTAATCAGACACGCTTAATTTCTGCTTTGGTGGCACCCAAAGTGTCAGGAGTTTCTATGGTTTATAGCACTGCTGCAGCAGCTTACGGGTTTTGACACTGTGTATCGCCTTTAGGGCTGATTTGTCACCTGACTAACTGCAGATGTGCTGCCTTTCTGACAGAGCAGGTTTTCTAAACAATAGGTTCAACAAGCCTATTGTAGAAAAGTTGGATGCAAAAAATAGTATTTCATAATTTGTTTTTGTGAAATATTCAGTTCCTATGTAACTTTTTATGCTGAAATAATTGTAGATCCATCCACACATGCAACATAATCTCAAAATGCATATCTATTTCTTTTCATTCCCGTAGAAGCTTTTATTTTTTTGAAAAAAAATTCTCCATTGCAATATTTAACAAGAACTTAAAGCATAGCTATGTACTCCACATTCAGCTGCACCACAGATCTAATCTCTTGTCAGTAGGATCCATGGATGCTTCCACAAAATTTGTTCATGTCTATCTACCACATCGTCTTGTTAATAGGGAGAATAATATGAGATGCTCACAAATTCCAAGCAGGATACCAGATATCATCACAGTCATACAGTTGACATCCTGCAGTTTCTTAATTAAGCGTCACTGACCATTTTCATCCCACATTTTGGTTCCTACAAGAGCCATCATGGTGGCATTTTGTCCATTCCCTACATGATACCCTCCCTCACTGTCAGCAGATTCTGAACAAGAATATCTAAGGTTTACTTCTCTATTCCCTTCATTGATGAGTGAATTAAAATAGGAGAACATGAAGAAAGGAATGGTAAACAAACCCTTATATGAATGAACTTAACAGAGTCCGTAACATAATTGTTAGTATATGGTTTACTTTGTTGTTCTGTACTGTAGTTACCAAAATGACCAACAGATGACAGTTAGGTGTGAGGAGTTGTACTGTAGTTCCCAAAATGACCAACAGGTGTTCGCAGTAAATTTGCAAAAGTGAAACGTGATTTTTGTGTGATCGTAATTTTTGTGTAATGGTTCTTTGAAATGCCAAACGAATCTTTTTCATCAAGAAAGTGCATGTGAGTAACGGTAAATACACCACAAGAGTTCCAAATGAGTTCTTACAAGAATTTCCTGATGTAAAGCTTCCGAACAGAAACACCGTAAGAGCATTGGTTAGCAAATTTGAAGATACTGGTTCAGTTGAGGATTATCAACGATCAGGTCGGCCAAAAGTGTCGGGCGAGGAGAAGCTGTCAAAACTTTCAGACGCGATGCTTCAGAGCCCTTCAAAACCTCTGGGTCAACTTCCTCAACAAGCAAATGTCTCATGTGGGAGTTAATATATTGAAACATTGAAATAAAAAACACAATAACTTTTCCACTGCATAGTTACTTTTTGACCACCCTGTAGATTAATCTTGTAAATAGATTCATGTATACTCTTTGGTTTTTTGTTGTTTTTGTAGACATACATAGCACCAGGCATTGGCCTGTTTTCGGACATTTTCCACAATTTCCGAGTGTACGGAACGATGACCATGATACTGCTGGCAGTTTTTGTGTTTATCGGAATGCGGTTCGTCAGTAAGTTTGCTGCCCTTTCCCTTGCCTGTGTCATCTTATCCATTGTGTCGATTTACATCGGGATCTTTGTGACCAACGCTGACCGGAGTGTAAGGTATGAAACACAGGGAGGGAAACCTTTCTGTTAACTGAGAGAGAGAGAGAGAGAGAATTGTAATAAAAGAAAGAAGTACTTTCTATATAGAAAAAAAAGTAAACAATTTTTTGATAACCAGTATGTTGCCATTATTGGTTAATTTTTGAAAATAAATTTTCGGGGAGGATGCATTTTGTTGGATAAAGGGTTAAAGCACATTGATGGTGGACAGGTCATTTGTTTATGTTAATAGTTGTGAAAAAACAACTGCCTCTTTTGTAATTTTGGACAAAGAAATAATATAAGTTAACCAGCTTGTCTTTTAACTTTTGGAAGGAAGAGGTGGAGGGGAATTTGAGAGTTGGTAGACTTTGCAAAATCAGTGATCCTTTCTTCTGTTATAAATTGGGATTTTGCAAACACTGGGATTCTTTGTTTATCCTTTTTTTTTTTCTTTTATCTTTCCAGCATTTGCATGTTAGGGGACCGGTTGTTATCAACGGAAGCTGTTACAGTCAACGGTTCTCTGTGGTGCACCAAGAACATTTCGGGTCCCATCTACGAACTGTACTGCACCAATGGCAACAACTCTGAAAGCTGCAATTACTTCCACACAGCCGACGTCAAGTACATCCCCGGGATCCCAGGGATTGCCAGCGGGGTTTTCTCGTGTTAGTGTTTCTGTGGTTGTTTGGTGCCTGTTTTAAGGATGACGCTGGGGTTTTGGAATCATCCAGGAATTGTTTAATCAGCGCTTAGCAGGCTGCTTCGGATAGCGATGGGCTGGATCTGTAGCGTAACTCATCCGATTTATTTGAAAATTCTTTCTTTCTTTCTTCTCTCCCCCCCACCTTTTAAAGAAATAAGAAAAATAACTTTATTCTCAGTCCAAAGGCTAACCCCAGGTGCGTGAAGTTTTGGTAAAAAAAAAATCAAAACATTTTGGAATAACCACAGTGATTGGTTTATGTTCTGCCAGTTCTCGTAAATGGAACCTGCCATAATCTTAACGAAGCACCTTGCGAAACAGGCGGAAATCTGTTCCAGGCCTTCCAAACTCTGCTACCGTCAAGTGAAACTTTCCGACAGCAGGTGGTTGCCGTTGACGAGAGTCTTTCTCTTTTTTTTTTTACTAAGTTTGCGCTAAAGTCGGTTTCTGGCACTGGTATTATTTTTTTACCCTACCCCGGTTTTTGTTGCGCATTAGATTACGAATTTTTTTTGTTTTTCAAAAAAAACAAAAACAAACAGATATTCTAATGTGGAGATGTCTGTCACTGCAGCTGAGATAATGGGATTCACGCTGCTTATTTCTAGTGGTTAGGGAAAGGCAGGAAACCGTACCACAGTTTGTGCAAGCTGCTCCTCCCCCTCCCCTTCCCCCAGGAAGACACACACAGTTGCCTTCACGATACTAAAGCAGATTTAACCCTGTCATTACCAACTAAACTTGCCACAGCACGTTATTTCACTTGCTAACAGTTCTGCTATCAGAGTAAACGTTCTCTAATATCGAGCCATCAGCCAGCTCGCAGTCACAGTCACTAATAAATGTAGATAGCAGAAAGAGATTCATTAATGTACACATGGGCTTTAAAAAAAAAAATTCTAATTAAGCATCTGAAGTTCAGACCAGGTAAATTTCACCTGGGACTTCTACAATGACTGTCCAGGTGAGCAGAGAAAGGGGCTTGTGTGTGTAGCTAGCCACAAGGATATAAACAGAATTTTGTGCTGGCATATGGTTGGCATTCTGTGGAAATCTTGCCTGTTGATCTACTTATTTAATTAAGAAAATACAGCTGATTTAGCAAAGATTGAATCCGGCCATCAGTTATATTTTAGCAGCAGCCTTTGTCTATGCCTTTAGATTGGTTTGACACGTGGACTGGAAAACATTTGCGCATCCACTAAGATAGGAACTAAATTTGCTTCACTGTCACCCAGAAATTGTCAACCATTAGGTTCAGGAGATTAAAGGGTGTGGAAAGTATCTGGCCATCTCCTAACTACTTACTCATATGTTAGTGACCACTGGTCAGCTAGTATAGACTGGTAGGCTTTTGTCTTTGACTGGATACCCATAAGATTAGAATTATGAACCTTGGCCTTGTTAAGGAAAAGTCGATGGCATGTTCAGTGCTGTCATTCATTATAAGAGAGAATCAGCGTTTATGCCAGCCCTGCGTTTCTATTCCAGTATAGTAAAACTAAATAATTAACTAAATAGTTATACGGTGGAATTACTTATATGACAGTTATCTTTACCAGGACTGAGATCTGCTGAAAGGGGGCTCTAGGTCAATTTAATGATGAACTTTAAAAACCTTAAATCAAAAAATGAAAACCTTAGCTAACCTTTTATCAATCAGCATCCAAGTAAATTAAGTTATTGACGAATCTCTCGGCTGAAAGCATTTAGTTTTCGTAAATTTAGAAAATATAATATTGGGCATCCAATTTTGCTACATAATCGTTTAACTAATCTTTTAACAAACTGCTTTCTTTCTTTTTTTAGCCAATGTTTTTAACTTTTATAGTGAAGAGGGTGAGATAGTTGGGACTCACTCACGTGGCAACAAGGGCAAAGGGGAAGTTATTGCAGACATAACAACAACATTCATGGTTTTGCTTGCCATTTACTTTCCATCAGTAACAGGTGAGGCATCTTGCACATTTCTAGATGTTTTTAATACTGTAATACATATTGCAACTCTAACTCAAGACGTAGTGAGTGCATGTTTAGTTTCGCTGTAAATTAAATATTTGTTATTGAACTGCATTCTTAATTTAAGGACAGCGTCTTTCTCCCATAAATGATGCTACCGTCTTGTCACATGGTAGCATCATTTATGGGAGAAAGACGCTGTTGTATATACATATATATATATATTATATGCTAAAATATGCTTGTGCAGCCAGCATTATGGAGGAATATCTTACAAGTCTAAATCTTTTCCTCTCAGGCAGCATCGTTATCCACAGCAGTGTGTGTGTGGGTCTTTCGTGTCATCTTCTCAAACTCTGAGTTTCCTTGCTGCTGATAATTATCACCTTTGTGATGTTAAAATTACTTTTTTCTAGTTTGTAATTGCCGACTGAGACTGAATTAAAATTGCTTGTATATTTTGAAGAATGAATTGTGGCACTAACAGATGTAGATAGTACACAATGATTTATCATTTAAAAGTAAAGGTTGTTTGTGTGTATGACTTAATCCACTATACCTTAATGCATCCTTTGAAGATATTACTGTGATTGCAAATAAATTTTTCTACAGTCACATTTTGAATAGTTTCACCATCACTATTCCAGGTTGAAAATAGTTTCCTTTTAGTAACATCATTCCCCAATCCGTATTGTTTGTTTTTTTTGTTTTTTTTGGTAGCAGATTTAAAATAATACAAAACCTCTTTGCATACAAGACAAAGAAGGCTGGTTATCCGTTACGTCACACCGCACGCACTGCAGATAAATGTGTATATACTAAATGCTCGAAGTTTGGCTGTCCCCTGCACTGGTCTAAGGGCAGGGTTTTATCTATGATCCGGTGTGTCTGTGAGCACGTGTGGGCGTAGTTTTGTATCTGTTTTGGTGGTGTCGCATTTGTTCGGGGTGAGGCGGGCAAGACGGACCGGTGCGGAGTGCACTAAATAAAGAAAGAAAACTGCTGGCCACCTCTCTGGTGATTTACTCTGGCGCTTTTCAATAAGGTAAATCCCCAAGCAAGGAGCTGATAGCTGTACGTGCAGGGTTTTTGCACATTTCCATTAAATAGCATGTAAGTGAGGTGAGGGGCTGGCGCAGAAGCCCACCGACAAACTAACAAGTAGAGGGGATGGTGCAGAATGAAAAAAGTGCAGATTTTTATTGAGGAGAAGGCATAGAGGTCCCACCACCCACCCACCCCCATACCTGTATTGTCATTCACAGTCATGTCAGTGCTACCGCTATCGGTGACATCTCAACCACCGTTATCCACTGATTTCATCAACACCATTCACAATGATGCCTTTATTGCCATTATTAAGAGTAATCTTCTTCCCCTTTTTTTTTCCAGTAAATGTCCATTGTACTCGCATCATTATCCAGATGCAAGAAATGTTTCTTTTTTTTTTGTTTACCTAAGTGAATTTCTCTGTTATGTTAGAGTTTTCTGATGAAAACTGGACTTGTAGAATTCCTGTTCCACGGAGTCGTTTTTGTGTTTGAATGTCAAACTCATCAGAATGGAATCCGGTTCAGAAATTGATTTGAGATGCTAATGATACTGCGTAAACTCCATTAGAGGTTACAGATGATAAAAAAGCAAAATCATTATTAAATTCTTCATTTATTCACACACACACACACATATATATGTACAATTTTTTTTTTCTTTTTCTAGGTATTATGGCTGGATCTAATCGATCTGGTGATTTAGCAGATGCTTCCAAATCCATTCCAACTGGCACTATATTAGCCATTGTTACAACATCTGTTGTTTGTATCCTTAAAGAGCCAAGAGATGGTGGTTACATCCCCACACGCCGGTTTGTAACAAACAGTAACTCCATCAGTTTACCTAAATCATGACATGGAGCTTTTTTGCTATCATGCATTCTGAAAGATTCTCCACGGAAAGCGGACGACACTATTTTCCTCCTTAATAAATTTTACTACGGAAATATTAATTAAGTTACTGATTTTTATCTATCTAATTTTTTTAAAAAATATAAACTTTGAATCATGTTGTTGTCGTTTTTTTTTTCATCTAGAACATTTCTATTTTCTACTAACTGCATTGTCAATCTAAATTGCAGCACCTCTTTGTTTTTTAACAAAATATTTAGTATCCATTGTATGAGTTACAATTTAAAAATTCATCCTCCGTGTGGTTGATTTGACCAGGGAATGCCATTTGAACAACAACAATAAACATATAAACATTTCATGTGCCACCATAGTGCATTATTGTCAGGTAAGGAAACCATGTTGTGATCTACTTTCTACCTGTTAAACTTTGTTTGGGTTGGGTGCAATGATTCAGCAATGATCATGGCATGGCAGATGGACCTAACCAGGTGTGTGAGGGGCTCAGATCAGACACCATATTGACTGAACGTGTTAGTTGAGTCAGTTTCCAAGGCATTCTTCAAAGTCGTTCCATCTCTCTCTCTCCTAATGAGTTTTTTTTTTAGCGTAAGCCTACTGGCATCTGGCATATTAACTTGTTTATGAAGAGGCAGGAAACCATGATGGCAGTTCCTAGAGGGAAAAAAAACCTGTATAGACAATTTTTTAATTGATTTACACTGTCACTGTCAGCAAGCTTACATATGGTTTGTATTGTAAAAAATACAGTTTAATTTTGATAATGTAAAAAGAAAAGGTATTCACTGAATAGTATTAAAGCTTATATTCTCATTCTGCTGGTTAGCACTTGAAAAAAGCACAGCAGATTTTCAAGGGGAAATAAAGCTTTTAAAAAGCTATGACTTAAACATATTAAAGGGAGATCACCTCTGGGTAACACTGACGTTAAATTACAATTAAAAACAGATCAAATTACTTGCTCGAATAATGAAAAGGAAAGGGAAAGAGTGATGCAGGTACCTGGAATTCACTGCCATTTATTTTAATTCCGAAAAAAGAAATTTGTTTTGTTTATCTTATTGTGGTAAATTTTCTTTGACCATCTGCAGATTTTACTTGTGTGTTTTTTTTCGCTGCTTGCATAGAGGGCGCTCTTCTCAGAGACAAGTGAGTATATAGCAGCATTTCACACCCACCTTAAAACCAGATGGCCCTGGCATTGTTCCCCTCTTTAAAAAAAATTAATTATACTATTAATCTTAAAGCTGTACCATTATTTCTTTAAACTGGAAGTTTCTTTAGATCTTATATATTATTCATTATTTTTTTTAAGTTGCTTATTGTGGTTTTGGCCTCCTTGCCCCTATCCAGAATATGAGCAGGACTGGGTATGAAGGGATTGGGGCTGTAAAGCCAGAAAGCGCTGCCACTTTAAAATCGTTTGTGCACCCCTGACTTTGGTTAAACCTAGCAGACCTTCCTACTAGAACTTTCCATTTTTTAGATGAGCAAGGAAACTGGATCGCCTAGAGGAAGTTCGTGCGGCCAGCTGATGAAGAAGTGAGAGAAGAAATAACGCCAGTTGACTGTTATTTCAGCTTCATCTCATTTTTAACAATGAATAATTTTCCATTGTTTTTTCCTTTCTTATTGTTATTTTGCATATCACAATGGAGAAATTACATCTTTAAAAATTAATATACATATAAAGATGTGTGGGATTGTTATACAAATTTTGAATAAAAACCTTGGCAGGCTTAAAATAATGGTTTCATCAGCCGCTGAGAATTTACCAATTTGCTGTGACACAGTGCAAATGAAAACTTTCAAATTTGTTTCAGTTTTTTTCTTTTGAGGTCATAAATACATTCATTATTTTTTACATAAATTTGGAAAGAGCCAGCAGTTACCATGTGCAGCCATGTTCCACAGACAGCACAGAGGCTTTGGATTCGATGTATGATGCCTTGATTATTGAGCACTACTAGCATTATTGTGTATCTGTGATTGATCTGTCTGTGATTTTTGTTTCAGATTTGGAGAAAGTATAGATGGTGGTCTGGTGGTGGCTAACTTAGCATGGCCTAATGAGTGGGTAATTCTGATCGGATCATTTCTTTCAACTCTTGGAGCTGGACTTCAGTCTTTGACAGGTATGCTGACAGGAGAGATCCATTGTACAAAACTTGTGTAGTCTGGTTGAGAGGCCATGCCTTTCATAGCTTCTTAGAACAGGGTTCCCTTATGGAGGAGGTATCACAGTTTGGTGATATATTAATCGTAATTGTTTTCACGATACCTTAGCTCAGCAGTCACCATGTAACGACTGAGTGGTATACAGAGAATTCTTGTTTGTGTTTCCAAGTTAGGGATTTGTTTTGGCTTTTTCCATCATCATCCTCATTAATGAAGCTATGTCTCAGCCTGTGCAGCATGAACTCTGAATTATAGTGTTTCTAGAAAGAAGAGGATGGTGTGTGTGATTCCCTTTGCTTTATTAATAGTTACATGGTTCCCAGCCTTAATAATATTGACAGCAGCAGTTACTGTACTCTCTCATTTTGTTGCGGAAAATGGCAAATAAAGACCAAGAAGTAGAGTGTGAATTTTTAAAATTTGTTATTACTTGGTCAAGCCTCTGTTGTTTGGCACTGAATTTACAAGATTTTTTATCAAGGTCTGGTGCAGGTTTTCTCATATTTGTGTGAGGGCTTTCTTTAGCTCCATCATATAGGCAAGACAAGGACAGGCTTCTGTTAGTTAATGATCCAGATGGGCCCACGGGTGCTTAGTCATATTTACATGAGCACTGTGGGGTACCCAGAGATGGAGTTGAATGTCCTGATTCTTTCTCCAAACTGGTCACACGAGAGATGTGTGTGTGTGTGAGGCATAAAACGATACCCTCCCGAAGAATGTGAGCGTCAGATCTCAGTTTTCCTTATTAGTACAATGGTAGGAAATGCTGCTTTAAGATGTTAAACAAGCGCCACTGACTGTGGCTTGTACTGTAACGCTTCTGCCTTCATACTTGACCATGGGTTGACTACGTCAGCCATCAGGTCTTCTCAAATCCAGGTGCCGAGATTTACTAGAGAAGAGTGCGTGCTGCCGCTGCTCGGTCTTGCCAGACACATTTTCTGATTAGTCCTTTCAAAGCATTTCTATTGGACAAATGGGGTTTGTTTTTTGTTTTTTTTTACATGCTACGTGCCCCTTGTAGCCAATTGGTGAAAACGACATTGGTCTGCGGCTCGTTTCCATTACATGGGCATTGTCAGGAAATCCTGATAGTGTGAAGTGGGGGACTCGGCAAATAATGGCACGTTCTTGTTTTAGTGTCACCAATGAAGGCTTTCTAGGTTAGTTTGCCTTGGTGAATGAATATTGGTGGGGGGGGTTGTTTATCCACAAATCCACAAGAAATATCAAGATCCAGTGACAGTCTCGAGTGAGCAGAGAAACATTATAGGATCCACCTGTTTTTGGCACAGTGATAGTGCACACCTGGACACCCATTGTGTGCATAGTTCACACCTGAAATACATACCTTTTGGTCGGACACGTTCGTTTTGCACGGCATGGCCAACTTTGTATGGCATCATGCCACTGTATGAGTAACTAATGAAGCTATGCACTGGACATCTTTCTGTTACTGTCAACGGGAATTTAGAACTGAGAACAGCTGTGTTGGTGTACGTTGCTATGTTCGAATGCTTTAACTTAATTAGCTCGAGCCACAGAGCAGAGAAGGAACAGAAAATGGAAGCATTGCATCTCGATGATCCCATTTTAAGCTAACAAAGCCAAGTGAAAATTGGGGCTCTGTGTCAGGTGTTTTAAGGCAAAGATTTCTGCTGATACACACTGAGAGAGAGAGAGAGAGAGAAGCTGAAACTGGAAAGATTAAAAGGATCTCTTACATTTCCTAGCAGGGGAAAAATAATTTTGATTAACTTCAAGGATTTTGTGTAAAGGAAAACAAGAAATAATTCAATTTTTGTCTTGTGGAAAGCTGAACTTTTGTGAAGAGAGAGAGAGATTTATTTAAGATCCACTAGATTTTAGGGCTGATTGGGCAGTTTTTCTTTCTTTTTTCAAATGGTATGATTACGAACAAACTGGCATCATTGTCAGGCTCCATTGGCACAATGGGTAAGTGTTACCTTCACTAACACGTCTATGCACCAGATTATCTGGTCACAAACGGTCAGTTCACCTTTATTTCCAACTTGTCCAGGTGCTCCGCGACTTCTCCAGGCGATAGCGAAAGACAGCGTCATTCCATTCCTCAATGTGTTTAGCGTCACAACGAAGAGGGGGGAGCCCTTTCGAGCCCTGCTGCTCACGGCAGTCATCTCGGAGCTGGGAATCCTGGTGGCTAGCCTTGACTACGTGGCTCCTGTCATCACCATGTGAGTAAATAAAATTATATAACCTGCTTTGTTTTTTTGTAACCGGTGGACGTCTGTCTGTCTGTCTGTCTGTCGCTCTCTCTCTCGTGTGAGTGAGAGAGGAGAGAGAGAGCGTTGTGCCCCACCCCACCAGGCTTTTTATCTGCAACGGAATTGTCATAAGTCTGCAAATTCACAGTAGTTACTTACAGAAGGGAAATTACTCTCGTTATCGTCACTTCTTTCTGTCCTCTGCAATTTGGAAGTGTAGCTTTAAAAATGTCCTTTATTTAGTTTGCTTTAGTAGTTACAAGGAGGGCTGGATGTCGTCGCGATTTATACGAGAACCTAACCCCCCCCCACATACCTTTTAGGAGAGATGTACCTAGCAGAACAATTTTCAAACTTCTCACCATTGTTGGTCCTGGCTGGCCTTGCTGTTAATGTATTCCTCTCATTGATACTATCACCAAACAAATTATTCCTGTTTGTAACCATGTTGGAATCTTAGTTAGTTTGTAACTATGGCCCTTAGTATTAGTGACTGTAGATAGCTGAAAGATGTCCTTGTTCCCTTGCTCAGAACTCTTAATTGTTTTGGAAACCTTGGCTAGGTTTCCTTTTTTGTATCTCTGGATTGGTAGCTTTAATGTGTTTAAGTGAGCAAGATTGGAGCCTGGTTTTAAACTAAAATAAGAGATTGTAGAAAGTTTCTTTCTTTTTTTTTTTAAAGGAAACCCCAAAAAAATAACAGACAGATAAAGCTTTTGTTGGATTCCAGGTGTTTACTGTGCATGAGAAGTCTGCTTCACTTCATCTTTAATGACTGACATGAAGTCCAAAGAAGATCATATTTAGATCGCTGATGTAGTTAATACCACGTAAATACTTGATAGTCTTTTGGCTTTTTTACGTTCAGACATTAAAGGTGAACTAAAGCCAAACTCGTATCTAATGTTACACAGGGCCCTGCCTTACTAATCCAAGCACATGTTATTACAGTGTGTCAGTTTGTTGTGGAATGAAATTCTTAATTATTACTTGGTAGGCGATGCTTCTTTAATATGGCAGCATATCTGGTACATTTGAAATGTCCTTTGGTAGACACTAATTCCGTCTTTCCACCATATGTGAGTTTGCAGCCCATACCATGACATTCCCACCTCCATGCTTGACTGTGGGTTAAAAACATTGGGGTTGGCGATTTCTGCAGCCACCAAAAGTGAACTGCTGAAACCTTGATTCATTGGAGAAGTACATCCCTCCAGTACTCAAGGAATCCAAACATGTCCATTTACCAGGTCTTTGAAAGGATTATATTTCTTTTGGACAACAAGCATTTTTTGTGTGCCACATGCCCTCTGTAGCCAAGCTGTAGATCAATCAGCACGCAAATCTTGATGATGAGTATGTGGCTAGTAATGGCAAATTCTTGTCCTGGTTGGTTTAGTACAGCAGTGACATTCGCCTCAGTAAACCTCACATTAACATTGGCCATTGATCCACAAGAAATCTCAAGATATTTAGCAATCTGTCATTGACTTTGGCTACACTCTGAATGGCTTATATACAAGTTTAGGTGAAAGGAAAACTAGTGCAAGACGTGACTTTTCATTATGGTGATCTACTTAGACATCCAGTGTATATGTACTCACATAGTGCACTAGTTTTCTCTCTCTAACAAGAGAACTTGTAGGTTCCTTGCACGGTCAGGTAGCTCATACTGTCAATGGCATTTTGTGGCCAACTTATTAGCTGTGGATGATAGCCCCTAGTAATCCTGTATTCAATCAGAAAATGTTCAAGTGTAGTTATTGTACTTTTAACAAAAGTCCTAAGAAAAATGAAACTGATAAATCTTGTTTTTAAAAATATATGATGCTGAAAACAAAAACTTTGGTCGATCCTTTGTTGGTGTTTAGGTCACAAAGAAACTAAAGGACAGTTTCTGGATAAGATGAGAGTTTAAAGGTGTCAGGAATGCTGGAGAGCTGTTTTAATGTTCCGTTCACAGTTCTTGCAGAATAAATAAAAAAAAAAAAAAAAAGAGACAAAGGTAGCTGGAAGACATCAGATGTCAACTAACTCCATTACTCGTGTTATTCACAGCGATGGCTTTACTTCTCTCTCCTTTTTATTTTGTGTTTCATTAAAGACAACGTCAAGCAGCCGTCAGCCTGTGGCCTGAGCTGTACTTTTCTTTGTTCCAACAGGTTTTTCCTGATGTGTTATGGGTTTGTCAACATGGCCTGTGCTCTACAGACGCTGCTGCGGACTCCTAACTGGAGACCCAGGTTTCGGTTCTATCACTGGTAAGCCCCCCCCCTCCTTCATGCAGACACGCAAGTGAGCAGCGGGAAACTAATTTATGCTTAGTGTGAAAAAAAAAATTTAAAGAATTACTGATTTATCTCTTCGACAGCCAGGAGGAGACAATCTTTACTAAACTTGCTGCATTTGGAATGGAGGTTATGGAGCAGATAATGACAAAAGAGTTAACTCTTGAACAGCAATGTTTAGAACAAGTTTTCTCACATGCAACTGTCCATGAAGGTGAACTTTATTCTTTATTGTTAAATTCCATAGCTGTATAAGTCCCTAGTAATAAAGATAATTACTAGCATCAAGAACGTTCTTCACAATGCAATTGGTTTCTTCAGACATGGATACCAACTGTAAAATGTTTAAGATTTACTGCCTCACTGGCACGGATTTAGGTATTACTCTCATTAATTTATGCCGTAGCCTCTCTTCTGAACAATGTTATTTATTTGATACAATCTGTTTTCAACAAAGATTAATTAAAAGGCTTTTTCTTTAATTTTTCAGGACATTGTCTTTGCTTGGGTTATCTCTGTGTATATCACTGATGTTTATCTCCAGCTGGTATTATGCTCTGGCGGCCATGTTGTTGGCCATTGTCATCTATAAGTATATAGAATACAAAGGGTGAGTAAGTCAGGCACTGACTTTGAGGAACTGGTGCTTTATTTAACTTATGCAAAGGATACTTTTTTTTTTCACAAACAGTTTTCTTTTGTGAGACTAATACACAGGAATATCCCTATTACCATTATCCAAGGAACGTCATTACAGCTGTTATTCACAGTGACGTTGTTTACCGATGTTATCCACAGAAACAACATTATTATCATTATGTGGTGTGACTCGCATTGATTACTCATCTTTCTATTTTGTGTGTAGCTATTCAGGATTATTTATTTTTTCTTAACAGTGCTGAAAAAGAATGGGGTGATGGAATCCGGGGTCTTGCAATGTCAGCTGCCAGATATGCATTGTTACGGCTACAGGAAGGTCCACCACATACAAAGAACTGGAGGTGAAAATTGGCTAGCCGTGCTGTCTCCATTGCTAACTGTTTGTTTGTTTTTCTTTAAAATAAATTTTGGAAATGGCACAAAACCTGCCATTTCAACCAGCTTGAGCAAGGCAGTGCACATCCGGAAAATAAAATGCAAAAGAAATTCTCACTCCGGTGTCAGTATTTAAAAATGTGTACTCATGAATCAAAATTTGTTTGGATGAACGATATCCCTTCAAACAAACTCAACAGTAGGTAGCAAAAGAAAAATCTGATTGTACCAGAGACGAGTGAAGTATGTTGTAGTGATGTGCACTTTAATTTGAAGGGGACACAGACGTGTAGCAGATGGTCTGATCTCACAGACACCATGCATTCAATGTCCTGCTGGCAGTTTCTCACCCTCATCAGCTAGTTGATCCATCCTTGTGCGTCTTCAGTGGCTGGCATGCTCAGTTTCACCCCACTGACATTGCATGTGTGTATGGCTGCTCACATTCATAGTTCACATGCTGACCACACTGTGACATTTCACTTTTTCTACAAATGTGTGATTCCCAGAAAGCATAGGCAGGCCCCTTGTTGATACCAAGTGGGGGAAGCCAGGAAGTTAGGCTATTTGACTGCCAAGGTTGAGGGGCTCAAGTTTGACACTCATTTGGGGTCGGCTTAGTTTGATGTACCCTCTCTGGCATGGCTTTATTCTCTCTCTCCTTCACCAGGTCACAAATTTGGCAGTGCCGGGGTCTTTGTAGAATACAGTAGAGCTCTCTAGCAGATAGCTATGCCACTACACTTTCTGGTCAGGGTAATCTCTCTCTTGGAGACTGGTGAATGGGAGGAGGTGGAAAACTACCCCCACCCAAAAAGAAGAATTTTAGTTATAGGTATTCTATAGTTTTGAAGAGTTTGCCTTTGTGCTTTTTGTGTGCATTTGTCTGATTCTAAAATAATAGTTGATTTATATCATTGGATTGTGTTGGTGGACCTACTGTAGAACATTGTTGATGCCTCTTCTACACTTGATGAAAATTCATCCATTCTTCATCTTTAGTAACTGACATAATGAGCTCTAAAGAGTTTTTCATGGTATTTATGTGACATTCCTTCAATTTTAATGACTAAAATAACCAAGACTTTGTTGTTCTGCAGTATAGACAGGATATTAGGTGTAACAGCATACATTTTAATTTTATTTTAAAATTTAGCTGTCCAGAGTTTACTGCTAGCATCTTGTATGTTTAACATGATATATATAATTTATATAACTTATGCAAATTCTTTTACAGGCCACAGATTTTGGTTCTGATGAAATTGGACTCTAATCTGTGTCCAAGGTATCCAAAGTTGGCAACCTTTGCAAGTCAGTTGAAAGCAGGTAATTTTAATCGGAGCTTGTGTGTATGAGGAACTGCAACAGATGATGCAACTTTACAGCCATGACCAATAGTTTTGATTCAGCCTAGAAATAAAAAGAAATTTTATCTTCAAATCATGCTCATCTAGCCTGACAACATATTCGGGACCACTTCTAAACATCTGCTTCTGAATAATTTTAATTAAGTCTCACCTGTCGTCATGATTTATATGGTCTGTTCAGAAATCATGTATCTGCATGTTAGATTTCAAATTGTCATATTTTCCTATTTTGGTAATTTTTCTATTATCTGAAAAAATGCAAAGCAGTATGCACTCCAGTGTGTATGCAAATTAAGTAGGTTTAATTCAACTTCATCTTTATCAATCAAAATTAGAAAATTCTAGCATAATACAAAACCATTGGCCATATTTGTATAGTCCATGATCCAAGTTCGTTACCAAACCTTATTCAAAACACCCAATCCAAACATAGTATCAAATCTAATCCAATTTGACTAACCCCTAACTTGATTTTGATATCATATTTTCTCTAATATTTAACTTAGTCCCTGTCATATATCTAATTCAACCTTAACTCCATTTTTTTTTTTTTTACCTATATCTGATGCAGTCTCAAGCTTAATCTAAGATAACATTAATGCTAGTCCTTGACTGTAACCTCATCCCACCTTTATATTATTCCCTAATTATAAGGTAATCTAACCATAAAAGAATCTAACCTTAATACTATTTGATATCCCAAACCTAATCTTTGTTCTAAAAATATTTAACTTATACTTCATTTCCTTTTATTATATTCTTAAGATCTAGATCTTCAGCCTAATATCTTTTTGATTTTGTATTTTAAAGGAAAAGGCTTAACCCTTGTGTCAAGTACTTTGGAAGGGAATTTCAGGGATTCTTTTGCAGATGCCCAAGCAGGTAAACAGGTATGTATGATTAAAATGCACACCTGTGATGTATGTAAAGTTTCCATTCTTCATGAAAGGAGAATTGTAGAATCCATCTTTGCATGTTAGAATTAAAAAAATATTGAAAAGTTTATAAATTTGATAATTTCCTTGAAAACAGAAATACAGGTAGTTTTACAGGTGGAGTAACGTAAGTCTTATAAAAAAAAAGTGACTTTAGCACTTGGTTTTTCACATACATAAAAGAAATGTCACAGTGCTGCCTGTCTCTTGAAACCCAGCTGTTGGCGTTTGATGTTTATGTACATCGCAAAAATTGTATAGCATACAAGAGATTGGACTGGGTGCTTGTTTGTGAAGAAGAATTCCACCTACCCAGTCACATTCTTCACCTGGGAGATGTTTGAGGCCAGGAATGTTCCTAAAGCTACCAATTCCAGGAGAGACTCTATGTCTGGGTCCTTCATTGGGCAGAGTACAACTCAGCAGCACAATTTCTTCAGTAACTTCCACTTTAATTTGCATTTCTGTTGCCGCCTCATCTCAACAAACAATAGCAGTCCTTTTCTTTATCGTTTTTCTGATTCTCCTTGGAAAATGAACTTCTAGTTTGAAATGTTCGTTAATTTTTAACTTTAATTTTTTTTTTTTAATGTGTTTTGTCTTTTTTTTGTGCACACACAGATGCACATTCCTACTGTCTTCATCTTAAAACAAGTCAGAATTATTTAAGGTGTCGAGAAAGAAAAGTTGATTAAGCATCTCCATTGCTGGCTTTGATGTGTGTGTGTTGTTTGTGTGATCATTCTTCCCCCTTGTTTTCAAGGCGATCGATCAGATGATAGATGAAAATGGAGTGAAGGGTTTTGGTGAAGTTCTGGTGGCGGAGAAAGTTACCGATGGACTCTGTAGTCTGTGAGTTTGCTCGTGTCTATCTGTTTGATGTTTGTAAGTACTGGAGCTCAATGTTGGTGAGGTTTTATACCGAGAATACTTTCCGTGAATAAACCATAGGAATGAACTGATACTGAATGATTTTCAGTTAATTTAATAAAAAAAGGGATCTTTTTTGTATGGGAAACATTTTGAGAACTGGCATCCACAAACTTTTTGCTTTGTAGCTCTTGACTTTCAGTGTGGTGTTACCAATTCCACTGAACAGGTAGAGAGTTAGCTTTGGAATTTCCCAGCATTTGATTAGCAGTAATGGAACTAACCGATGAACCTACATTGCTATGATATTTCTTTGATGCCATCTCCAGGGATTTAGTCCTAAGATCTGTTTTGTAAGCAAAGCCGTGTTACCTTCCCATAGATTTGCTTTACTAGAAATTCAGCAAGGACGAGTGATGGGCGGGGTTCTGATGAGGGCTGTAGTGTTTTCATGTGCTGGTGTTTGTTTATTTCCAGAATTCAAAGTTCTGGTCTGGGTGGTCTCAAGCACAACACAGTGATGATGGGATGGCCGTATGGATGGCGGCACAGTTCGGATGAACAGAGTTTTCGAGTGTTCCTCGGTTAGTACAAGCTTCCACGTGGCTGTGTTCCCTCCTTTGATGTTAAGGACCATAATATCATCTTTATTTGCACCTACGCGATATTTATCATCTTTCGTATTCTGTGTTAGCTTGAAACCATTTGAATGGACGTACCAAATTTAGGCTCTGCTCGAGTTGGCCTACTGTCCTTCCCAGTGAGATTACCTCCCTTTGGCGTGTGGCTCAGCTTCGCTAACTTGAGCAGATGAAAGTAAGCTTTAAAAAAGCACCAGACCCTTTAAAAACACACACACACACACACAAATGAAACAACGCTGCGTGAATAAAGTCGTATTAACAAAAAAAAATGTACGTGCAGTTCAAGATGAAATTGGCAATTGTAGATCTAGAACTAATGTTTAATGTAGCATCCCAGTTTTTTTGATGCATAAAGGTGGTCATCGTCGTTATAGCTTATTGATTACATAAAACACTGTGCATCGTCTGTTGTCTTAAACATGTCTTCGTCCTTGTCATATTTTTCATTACATTTACGTGATCTTTTTGTCCAGTGCTTTCTGAACCTAATGACATCAGATGGTGATCGTTTCTGATGCCTCTTTCCACAACGTTTGGGTATTTTTTTCTTCTTCTTAGAAATGTGCAGTGTTATTTACTTTTGCTCTGCTAATGCCACACAATAGAGTTTCTAACATGGTTATCTTTCTTTAGTTTGTGAGTGCGAAGGCATGCCCGCAGCTACCTCTAGTAACTAGTCTTGTTTTTATTTTAGAGACCGTGAAGAACGTGAATGCAGGACAGTTAGCGCTGATGGTCGTGAAGGGCATCAGACAGTTTCCGGAATTAAGCCAGCGTCTGATCGGAACCATCGATGTTTGGTGGATTGTACATATCCTTTGTCTGCAATGTTTAGTTACATTTTTGGCAAGATAGATGGGTGCCTGGTGCTAGCTGAGTTCTCTAGGCTGTTTTTTTTTTTTTTTGATAATCATGTAAAAATAGCAAAACTGTGAATTTACTCTTCTCTCTCTCTTTTTTTTCTTTTACTACTTTTGTCTGAGGCAGTCAGAAAACCTAACCATGCACAGAAGGCTTTTGTACTTTTCCACACCATTATGGTCTCTCTCTCTCTCTCTCTCTCTCTCTCTCTCTCTCGAGAAGCAAACATAAAGGGAGACAATTCATGTTTTCTTTTTTTTACACTGCTTTTATATTTATAGGAATTCTGCTGCACACAGAACAAATGTTGATGAAAGCTGGTTATTTTCTCATGAATTTCCCCCCTCCCTAAAAAAAAGAAGCCATACTGCTATATTATGTAAGGTGCAGCCTTTTTTGTTTTTGTTTTTCCTTAACCTCGTTCCACATGAAGGTGGACTGCTGATGTTGCTGCCCTTTCTGCTGAGACAGCACAAAGTCTGGAAAAACTGTAAGCTGAGGATTTTCACCGTTGCCCGTATCCTTGACTCATGTTAACTATTCAAGACTCGCTTACAAAATCTTCGCCACGTGTAGCCAGAGGACCCCTACTAGAACCCCTCTGTTTTGCTGTGATAGGAAACCCAAGGAGATGGGCTGATACAAGACAGATGGGACCAAACCATGCTGCAGGAGTTTGTCAGTTTGATCTGAATAAAAACAGACTTTGGGCTCCTCCATCCATAGCAGGCCAGCATGCTTGTGTGCATGGTCATTCACCACCATAAAGTGAAGATGGAGAATGGAGTCTTGTGCATGTGTAAAGTAGAGAAAAGGAAGAACCGCAGTTTAAATCATAAGTTTGTCAAAGATGATGTTGTTCAGAAACTGGACACGTTTTTTCCTATATTTCAAATTGTAAACTCAAAGAATCTTTACCTCTCAAACATCTGAATTCTGTTTTGATTCAAAATCCTTTCATATCTTTTCCCTTAAATTTCCATTTCCACTGTTTACACTTCTCTCACACTTTACATTTATACAAGGCAATATTTTAAATTTATGTGGCGTTTTCTCTTGTATTTTCTGTAGCTGGGTTGGATTTTTATCAGTGGAAGATGGATTGGGTGTAGTTTTAAATACTTAAGGGGGAGCTTAAATTATTTTTTTATGAAAAAGAAAGAAAGATTGTGGCAATGCTGAAAGGAGGAAATGTTTATTGATTTGTTTGCCCATTAGTCCATAGAAAATTATGTTGTAATGATATACAACTAATGCTACTAATCTAGATTTCAAAGACCAGCCAAGATTTACTGCAATCTGTGATGTGTCTACTGAGGGTCTACTTTCATTTTACTCGTCATATCAGCTGCAACATGTAAAGTGGCTGTGACTCCATTATGAGTAGTCTTTCTATCAGCTGTTAGTTTAGAAAAGCTTCCCACAACATGTCGCCATGAAAACCCAGTTGATTTCTGATCATTGCTGATTGCCTTGAACATTTAACTATTGAACCATTGTGAAAGGCTCAACGAAAATCTCTGATAAAACTTTGCCATGTTACAGTGAAGGGGTACTAGGCAGGGAACTTATGTAGTGTTGCATTATGGGAAGGTTTTTTTTTTTTGTTGTTGTTGTCGTCTTTTAAAAATATTGACAGAAACTGGATTCAGGTTTGTACGAGTAGATGCTTTAAGTTGCACTTACAGAATAGTTCTGATTGGTTCCTTGATTCAGCGGTGCTCAGAACTCGAAGACAATAGCATCCAAATGAAGAAGGACTTGATGCAGTACATGTATCAGCTGCGGATAGAAGCTGAGGTCATTATAGTGGAGATGGTATGTATGCGTGCATTGTTGCTCCTAGTTACATCTGCACTAAAGTGTCAGTTTCAGCAGAACGCATTTGAGACGTGGTACAGAGTAGACGAAGATGTTTTCAACTGGATGGAGAGCCTTCGTGTTTTCACCCACCTTTGAGATTCGAACAGCTGCATCTATCTTTGTTGGGTTTTTTAAGGAATTATTTTTCTTGCATTAAGTGCACCGAGTGAGTAAGTTAATATGAAACACTTCTAGAAAACGAAGCCAGATGCCAAACAAATTTTTAGACATTAAAAATGCTATTTTGTTATATTTTGCTTCCATGAATATTTATTAAATTTTTTTAAAAAAGGAACAAAAACTGGGGTCCTGGCTTTTGTTGCCCTTTCTCCCTAAATGTCTTTCATCATTGCTAGCAGCAGCATTGTTCAGAACATCTGTCATGGCAACCTTTCTTGGTGGATATCTTCTGCACTTGCAAAATAACAACAACAACGACCTCTCCCCCCCCCCCGACTTTCAGAAATCTGCCATTTCTAAAATAAGGCATTATTTAAGAAAAGGTGGAGGTACACAATTTTGGACTGCAACATGTTTACAATTCAAAAGCGCTCAACTTTCCTTTGTTTTTTTTTTTAACAAGAAATGCCAGACAGATGCAGACTGGAAACTATTTCCATTGGTGCTCAGCTTCTGCTGAGTCTTGAAAAGGTCGTGAGTTTTCATGTACTTCAGTTCCCCAGAACATGACTCAGATGACCATAAAATGAAAACAGTTGCAAAGTATATATATATATATATAAGTCTAGTGCCCGCCCATGCCCTCGCTTGCTTTTGTGCAGGTAAGCCCTCCATGGGCAGCTTTCTGTTAAGGTTAATCACTTTTTTGTGATCATGTTACAGTTCATTCTTTGTTGGGGAAGTCAGAACAAAGGCAATTGTTGTTGCATCCATCTACCTTCCCTTATGATGGGACCCAGAGCACTGACCTTGCGGGCAGGGTGGGAGTGTGAGAAAATAGGTGTATGATGCCAGTAACTGCGGCTGGCACAAAAGTGTCCCCCTACCAGAGCTTTTCATTTTTTGATTCAGAGAAACGTGACCACAGTAACAGCAAATTTGTAGATTGTTCAAGAAAATTGTGAAGCTGAAACCACCTGACTGGCTGGGTCAGAGAATTTAAAGAAGAAAAGATATAAGGCAAAATGTTCTCTGTGATGTGTCTCCTAATTTTGTTTTTGAAAATTAAAATTTATGATAGTTCTTTGGATTTTGGTTGGCCAACTCTGTATGGACCATGGGATTCTTATATTTAAATATTGATTGCCTTAGTATGATGGTAATGTACTGTAAATTAGTAAGCAGGATGTTAGTTCAGGCAATCCCATCACCTCAGTGGTGATAAAGCTAATAAATCTCTGCTTCAGCGATCTTTCCCCATCCATCTCTCAGGGGACTCTAGAGGTTGGTAAAGAAAATCGCGTGAAAAATGTAGCAGCCAACAGGTTGTAGGTTCAAGACCAGTCCTCTGGCCGCTCGGGCAATCCACAAATAGAAATTCTGACCACTTCCCTGTACGGTTAACATCATCGCACTCCAAAAGTGGACTAAAACCTAACGATGGCAATATGGGGAAGGTCAATGAAGCATAGCTTCATTAGTTATTACTGTTAATGGTAACCAAATAATGAATGATGGGGGAAATGCTGAAACTGACCCTTTACTTTCTGCAATCACACATCGCCAATAACTTTCCATTGTTGTCTTGCAAATGACTGAGTGAAACAAGCAAAATTACGGTGAGGAGGAGATAACTGCATCTGTGTTTCTCATGTGATCTAGCTCTTTTGAAGAAAATGTTGAACTTGAGAAAGAAAAAAAATAAGTAACTAACACAGGTGAATAATTTATAAGTATACTTTTTAAAATGGTTGTTACTGCAATGGCTGTTAATTTTCTTTTGACAGGGTTAACAGGCTAACACTGAACATTCATTTACTTTTCCTAGGCAGGTCCAGCTGTTGGTGAGAATGATTGCGTACCCGTTATCCCACTATTCTACCCATTACCTTCAGATGCTTGTCTATTGTATAAATAGGGCATTAATTGTTGAAGATTTGACAGCTTTAAATAAGCATGTGTTTAAAGAAACAGAACAATAAAAGCTAAATAAAATTAAACTTAAGTCTGTTTCATATAACTTGTGCACACATATAACGTGTGTCTTTAGTTTTATCTCAGTAGTTGACTTATTAAAGGCAAAAGGTTACAGTTTCAATCTAATGATGGATGCTGGTCCTCAGTTGCTTTAGCTGTAATGCAGTATCTGATATAAAAATCTTTGGATCATCAAAGGTAGTTGGAATATGATGCTAACCATATCACCTCTTGTGTACCATTTGAAAAGCAGCAGATGAAGGATTTTATTGACAGTGGAATGCTCAGCCCCAGTTTTAGCTGTAATGGAATACCTGATGTACTAGGGAACGACATCAGCAGTTGAACATCATGCTGACCGTATCTTCTGCAGTTTTTGCTGACAACAATAGCCGTACCTGTCATCTATAGCGCTGGAAGGACTTTGGCTTTCTGTCTGTCTGTCTGTCTGCAGCCTGATATTTTTCAAGCAAGCTGTATGTTATCAGTGTGCCACAGCTCTGTTGAGCAATTCACCATCATCAATTCGTTCTGCATCTTTGTCTGCATCGGCTCCCCCCCCTATGCTGAATTTTCATCATAATATAACTTGTCACTGGAAATTTGTGTCCTGTCATCATTTTTCTTACTCTTGCCTGTTCGACTCCAAAACACTGGAATGAGAACATTTAATTAATTTGTGACTGAAAGTTTGGCAATTGCAAACAAATCGGGCATAGTATCAATACTCATTGGATGAGGAAGATGAGAACACATAAATCCTAGAAGCAGCTTCTAGCGGTTGAGAGGAAAAAAAAGAACCGGGTGATTATCCAAGTGTCTCCCAGGCTGAGGAAGCTAGAGTACCGTACCAGAAGAGAATCTGGTAATCTCGCCCTCTGTTGCTCCACCCCAATGTCATTCTGAAACAGATGCCCCGACATAAGACTAAGCAGTCTATTTAAGGTCTGTGCAGTGGCTTTGACAAAACGGCCGGAGAACATTATTGGAGACCCTGCCGCCCAAAATATGCAAACGAAAGCAAGAGATGCTGATGCTGAAGAGAAGTTTCCAGTGCTACGAGATACAGGGAGTGATGGCAAATTACCTCCATACTCATTTAAATGTTAGCTTTTTTCCAAAATGTTGGCAAACCGCCACAAAAAAAAAAACGGAAAGAAGGAAAGTAGGGATCTCTCAATCTGCATTATCCATACTCTTCGCTTTTCAAGTTTTATAAATCATACATCAAGATAAAAAAAGGTGGTTTGGGTGAGGCTTGGTCAGTTACAGAATTATGGTGTGTGCTGAATGAATATAATAAACGAACCAGTATATACAAATGAAGAACAGTTTTAACACGTACCAGATGACCCCCTTTTTTTACCCCATGATTGTCGTCTTTGCTCTCTATTTTTCAATTCATTTTTTTAAAACCAGAAAGGAGGTAAACGTTTGTTTTCCTTTTCCTTTTCCTTTTTTTTTTTAAACCGATTCTCCTTGCACCCCCCCCTCATTTTGGTGTGAGGTTGGTTTTTGTTTGCATCCATTGACAATATAATTAAGTATAAGTAACTGAAACATATTCCTGCCACTACCATTTGAGTGTTTTTTTGGGGGGGGGTTATATGTACTAGGGGCATTCAAATTAAACTCAAGGGCTGGGTTTTATTTGAATTTGTTTGTGCTTTTCTGTGTGTTTTTTTATGTGAATGTTTGCCCTTATTGCACGGTACCTTGGAGTCTGTTTGGTGATTTTACTTTTTAACTAAATTGGGTATTACCGTGGTGACAGCATATTCTGTTTGCCAGATTTAAAGCTTACAAAATAGCAGCTTAGGTAGTTAACTGGGGGTTGGAGTATTGTTGACGGAACAGAAGACCAGTGAGGTTAATGAAATAGGTATCTGGACAATAATTTTGTATGGGTTGACATTTTCTGAATGCATTTAGCCTTTTGTTTCTTTCTATCTATCTATTTGTGTGTGTGTGTGTAGTATTTGTATCTTTTAGCTCTTAACAAAGAGAAACTGCTAGAACAAACAATTTAGTTTTTATTCTTTCTTTTCAACTTCATTTATTCGTTTTAATTTGGAAAAAGAATTCCTATAGTTAACATTACAACTGCTAAAGTAATGTGGGCTTGTAAGGGTTAACAGGCAGAATGCTTATAGCTACATCTAGCATATGCAATACCAGTATTATATAAGACTTTAGGTAATTTCTGCTACACTATACTGATACATTCAATTTTATGCAAGCAATATAAATGCATTGAAGAATGTTCAGAGAAGATTAGGGATGGCTATAATGTAAGCTTTCGCAATCTCTGAGATAATCAGACTGTTAAAATTACAATCTGGCATATCAAGAACATTTTTTGCTCTCTCAGAGGTGGGTTATCTGTCGGAACTCTTGAGTTGTTTTCTGTGTCTGGTACAATCTACCTGAGTTTTATCTCAGTCTGTCCAAGGATAGGAAATTTGCACTTGGAAATTATTAAATTTTGTTTGTTATTTGTTTGACCAGTCTATTAAATGATTTGAATCAGATTGCGCTGTCTGAACTCCATTCATCTCTCTGCAGAATTATTTTGGGGCTAAACCAAGGCGACGCTAGAGTATCTTTATCCTTTCTTCGTAAATGAGATGTTGAACATTACCAGTCATGAGGTCTGTGTTACAGGATCTGTGTGCGCTCTGATAAGATTCTGATGTCACCTCAGTTGTAAGCAAATGCAATACTGGCAACATCTCCTGTAAAAGGTAATGTATGACTAGAACGATGGCTTAGTTTCCAATGTTAGAAATGACGCCAAAGCCAGCAAAGGATACAATGCAGTTGCACCCCTCTATGCTCTGAAAAATTGTGAAAAATGCATCTGGGGATTTTAAAAATACTTTTTAATTGAATTATATTTTTAAAAATTTTTTCAGAGTAGCAGTGACATTTCAGCTTATACATATGAGCGGACACTGATGATGGAGCAGAGAACAGAAATACTGCACAACATCCGGCTGAAGAAGACAGAGGTAAAGAAGAATGCCACTTATTATTTATCATCTACCTGTTCAAATCATCGGACACTATCAGATCCCTTCTCCAACATCTGTATACTATAATAGGTTTGACTTAATTTAAAAAAAAAAAAACAACAGATGAATAGCTTATTCAGAAGATTCTTAAAAATGTAGATTTTAAATTAAAATTTTTTAATTAAGGACTTTACACCACCACCAAGATTTCTAAATGTAGCCATCAATCAAAGGTAAATACCAGAAACCTTTACTTTCATTTCTAAACATGTATTAATGCTGGTGTTTAATGACTTATTTCATGATTTCTACCTCAACAGCATTGTTCACCACTGGAGAGACCTTTATTAACAATTGCCTCTGGGCGATACTTTCGTGTTTCTAATGGCTTTTCTTGTTTTGATTAACCTTACATACCATCCCCGTTTATTGACTTTTACCTCTTTCATAAAATAAGGTCTTGACTCGTTTTGCATCTCCTTCATTTTTAAGATTTCCCTCCTGTTTTAGTCAGCTTTTGTAACTCTATTTCTGTTTTTAGTTTGCTCTATCATTTTCCCTTACCAACTTTTGTATAATGTTATCAGCAGGCATTTTTTAGAGACATTTTAGTCTACAATGTTACCATGTGGACATTTATTATTTTTTAAATAAATGGTTTATTTATTAAAAAATCTCTTGGGTGCTCCACTGACCTGATGCAAGCTGTTTAAAACTGCCTGCTGATAATCGGTGGTTTTCTGGTCTGCTGATGTAAATGGTACAGCAAAAGAAAAGGCAACAATAGAAAGCAGATGGTATTTGGCTTTTCCTAAAGATAAGCTTTGTTTTCTTGCCTAAATATTTTTTCCTGAACCCTTCTCTTATGCTGACTTCAGTATCCAGTTTGCAGTCAACAAAATCTTTATTTCTTTCTTTCTTTATTTTTCCTAGCCACAGTCCATCATAGACAAATCCCACACTCCAAAAAAAATGGTTGCCAAGGACACAACACTGGAAACAGTTCTGGAGGAGGCTTTTGACAATCAGAACACACTCAAATCTACAGTTAGTGAAAGAAATCTGTACACCTTTACTCCCGAGGAAGCACGATCTTATAGCAAAGATCTCCTTAGCCTGAAACCGTAAGTACCTGTGTTTGTTCATGTACTGTTTTTTTCCAACACTGCCTGATAATCTGAACAGGTTCATAGCAACAGTAAATCAATCCAAAATGTGGTACCTTTACAGATCTCTACCATAATAATTTGGATGCCTTAGGACTCGGGCATGTGCATTTATATCAGTAATATTTGTGAAATACTGAAAAGTTGCCTTTATGATTTGGTAGAAGTGCTCTTTTTTTTGCTTTGTGTAGAGCTTTCAACCATCTAGGCGTGGAATCTGCCAGATTAACAAAAGTGCTTCGGTCCAGCTGTTCCTTGTGGTCCATCTTCGTTTTCTGTCATGAAGCTCCCCAGAGAAGTAGTTTCAGCTGATGCTGTTTCGTCGTCTTGCAGAATATCAGGATTTCAGCCAAGAATACCTTGATTCAATATAGACACGAGGATGCACGTGTAACCGGCAGAATTTAAACACTTAACGATGTTCCTCCTCAGTTGCCTGGTTTGCTTCTTGGCCATCTCTGAAAATCTGGCTAACAATAGCTAGTTTTGAGAGGAAATCCACTATGTTCCTGTACAGTGAGTTACACTGCTCCAGAAACAAATGATATACAACAATTAAAGATGATGAAAGATCAATAGCGATTTGGCATATGAACTGCCTATCCTTGCAAAAGCCAATTGCCCAACTTCCAGGTAAATGAGGAAATATCTTGGCTACCACATTTTGGGATACCCATTAAAAATTGCTTACCTTAGTAGCCCAAATTTTTTGTAGAAAAATGGTCAGATGTGTAAGTTTTGGACAAACTAACTTTCTCTGGTGGCTTTTAGATGTTATTATTGGTAGGTATCTCCATAGGTCGTCTTTTGCATGTAAGACAGTGTGAGTTCTGATGTTATGTAGCAACCTCAATCAGATATCAGTAATGCACACTCATCTTGTTAATGCCAGCATTCATGAAACTGTGTATCAGGTTCCAATCATTAGTTTATCACCCAATAGCTATATCTTCATCACCAGTCCATGTCAGGACCAGTAGCTATATCTACATTACTACATCATTGACCAGTTAATTTGGCTCATTTATTCCAATGTTTTATGCATTTGTTGTTAACACAGAGACTTAAAGTTAGGTAAGTGTTTTGGCTTTATCAAGTTTTTATTAACAAATATGATAAAGAAAAATTACAGAAAAAAAATGAAATATAAAATTATGGCAAAAACAGAGGTAAAAGTACAGTTTTTTTTGTTTTTTTTTAAATATTTCAACCAGTATCTTTTGTTTTTAATGACTACTTTCATTCTACCTGGCACTGCTTCAACTAATGTCTTGTATAATGAAATATTTTCCCTTTTCCCATACCACCTTGATGACTTTTGCCAGTTCTTCTCTATTCCTTGAGTGATCTTTTGCATTGTATTGCCCCATGGCTGCCCATATGTTATAAAATGGATTTAAATCAGGGAATTCCAGCAGTCTTCAAGCCAATGAATTGTGTTGCTCTTGAACTAAGAGAGGGGTTTTTTTTGCTGTTTGACATGGCACCTTATCTTGTAAAAACACAAACATTGCCATGAGGATGGAGTTTCTTAGCAGATTCGACAAAAATCCCCTTTTTTAAAAGATTCAAATGCCAAATTGTATTCATTGATGTTCCTTTTGGTAGGGTTACCAAACTACCTTTACCGTTATCAGAGAAAGGTGCTTAGGAGCAGAGACTTTGAGTGCTTTTGGGTTGGTAAAGTACAGTTTGATTTGATTAAAACTTTTATCCGATTCTTTTCTGACTTACAAAGCGGCACATTTGCCAAAAGAATTAAGTGAACTTTAATCTGCTGATATCCTCTTGCACCAATCTTCTACCTGAAAATGTGATTGGTGAGGTTTGTTTTGGCTTTTTTCTATTATTGTTGTTATTTTACAAAACTGATATGTGTCTAGGCATTTTATGACAGAAATATCTGGTCAAAAAACGTATCCGGTATTTTCCTGTCAAGACTTTCTTCCAATGCACCAATCTATCCTCTCAAAGCCTTGCCGAAATCCATTCTTCCCTTGGTGACAGTTTCCTTAAACAGCTGTTCCTATGCAAGGAAAAGTTAAGAAGTTCCTCGAAATCTCCAGAATTTTCCAGATTGAAAGGAAAGTTCTGCAGTTTCCGGAACTTAACAGAAAGATCAGAGACCTATGAAAGATCGCAGAATGTCCTTATCGTTTCAGATAAGACCTTGTTTATTGTTTTGAGCTGTGCATTTCTGATTCAAAAAAATTCATGGCTGGACATTTGTCGTGCGGTTAGACTGAAGGCTTTGTATCTGACAGAAGTAAACACATTGAAAGTAAACGAGTGGGGTCAGCTGACTGTAGCCTAGCTCAGAACCAGCAGCTCTGTCTACATCACTAACTCAGGACCATTAGTTTGCTGTTGATGGGCCACTGGTTCTTTATTCCATTCTATCTGCTGCGCTTTAAATATTTCCAGAGACAAACGGAATGTCCGTCGGATGCACACAGCTGTGAAGCTAAATGAAGTGATAGTAGAAAAATCCCATGAAGCCCAATTAGTCATCCTGAATCTTCCCGGTCCACCGAAAACTGATGCTGCAGAAGAAAACTGTATCCTTTTTCCTGCACTTACTGGCATAAAAATCTGTTTGTTTTTTTTTTTCTTTTTTTTCATACTCACACATGATGTCAGGTATGAAACTGACCATCTGGATTTCAAGAGAATTAGGAGAAGGTTGATTATCTTCTATCGTGATTATTGTTTGGGGGATTTGATTCTTTTTGTTTTGCTTCTTCTGAACTGCATGGGCTTTGTGAAATATTAAACCTTAATAATCTTTACAGATATGGAATTTATAGAAGTACTTACAGAGGGATTAGACCGCGTGTTGATGGTGAGAGGAAGTGGAAGAGAAGTCATCACCATTTACTCCTAGTTCATCCATTTTTATTGCTTTGAAATTTCTTATGCAGAACAGATTTTCTTAAATTCTAGATGTTTTTTTTTTTTATATTTACTTTTGAATGTATATATTTCCTTCCCACCCCAAAGTTGAAAAGCATCATATAAGCCATGATGAACTACAGTTAGATTTGTTGAGAGAGAGAGAATAGAGAGCGAGAGAGAGAGAGAGAGAGAGATGGAGAGAGAGAGAGAGAGAACAGGAGAGAGAGACCACCTGTGTATAAAAAGGAGAAAAAAAAAGCAGGCCACCTAACTTTCTGACTTCTACTTATCTCTCTGTTTTAGATTAGAGTCATGGGTCTTCTTTTGAAGGGACATGTTTGTTTCTTTATTCCATCGGTGGTCTCTGCATGGGAGCTGCGTGTATTTTTATGAGCAGCTGATCTCACCGGGATGTACCGTTGCTGTTTAAAACGTACTCTTTAAAACTGCGGTAGTTTACCAGCGTTAGAAGTGTCAGACCAAACTAGCAGAGGTGTGTGTGTGTGTGGGTGTGGGTGGGTCAACACCGACATTGCCAAATTTGTCCTTTAAAACAGTTACTGCTGTAGTTTTGGCAATAACTACAGGAAGACGTGATGGATGGGGAAATTTTTTTTATTTTTAAATACTGAAGAATCTGAGGTTAGAAGCTGCGAGCAACTGCATCAAAAAGACATTGGAGATCCATCATCTGTATTGTTTGTTTGTTTTTCCAATTATTCGAATATTGAGTTTCCTTTTTGGTTTTGTCTGTTTGTTCAGAGTTGTAGTTTCAGGCTTTGGTCTGCTTTTGGATCCCTATTTCCCCACTTATTGTCCAAGCCAGGCCATTGGAATCTTCCAAACAAACAAACAAAAAAACAAGACAAGGAAAGATGATGTATTTTTTTTATCTATTTATTTATTTTGGCTGAACGCATCATCTGGCTTGGTTCCTGAACAAACTGTAAATAAATATAAGCTATTTATGATATCCTAGAAGCACAGATGAAAGAGTAACCATAATATACCTGTCAACAGCCCTTTATTGTGGAAATCGTAAATGGAAAACGCCAGGAAGGTAATTTGATCAAAGGACACATTAAACAGGCCTGAGAGATCAAGTTCCAGCGTAAACTTATTAAAGTAGCATTTTTTGTTGTGTTACACTGGCTGCTAAAAATAATGCATCACCCAAAATAATTCGGAATTATTTCCTTTTTTTTTAGAATTATTATTACTTTACCATCGCTAATGCAGCATAGAAGCGGGCGTTTGTTTCCAACTTATAATTATGTATTTTTGAAGAAGAAAAAGTGATTCTTTCATCTAAACAACATCTTAGAGTCTGCATCTACTGAAGTTTACCTATGCTTTACTTAATATTCCCAATCTCTCACAAGGAATGCCTATTGGCTTTATAATGTTAAAGATGCGTTTTCTCACAAATTTCTGGCCACCAGTGCAGATGTATTTCTCCTAATGGTCTATATATACGCATACCTTTACAGACTAATCAATAGATTATGTATTAGTCT
Organism: Nautilus pompilius; assembly: GCA_018389105.1. NCBI lineage: Eukaryota > Metazoa > Mollusca > Cephalopoda > Nautilida > Nautilidae > Nautilus > Nautilus pompilius. Next base: position 242,845 of record JACATO010001455.1, read on the forward strand.
GGAAATATTCCATAGATGAGTTTACAATTACGGCCGCCGGTCTGTTTGTGACGGCAATGCCGTCTTCCGTTATTTTTTTTTATTTTTTTAAAAATGGAAACATCTTGAGATGTTCTGTGCGCCCTCTAGTGGCAAATTCCAGCTACAGGTATGGTGTATGATGCCACCAGTGTTTGAAAAGCATTCTACTGAAAACAGAACTATGGCAAGAAAAATAACCTATGGCTAAAGGTCCCTGCAACTGCTTTTTTTTTTTTTTTTTAAATAAATATTTAGCATCATGTCATTTATTAGTTATTCTTGGATACCTTGGTTCCACAATCTGTAACCAAGCACCGCCACCTTTGTCATGGCATCACATGACCAATTGGTGACATGTACAGTCAATGTGTGATAAATATAGGCTGAATTCTGATGATACATATCAAAATTCTATGTATGACATTCAGGGTGATTTTTTTTTTTTTTAAAAAGGCAATAAAATATGTAGACAAATAAGTAAATATAAGTGGTGGGTAAGTTCAGCATGTAGCAGCACCTTCGCTCCTCTTAGACAGTCTGCAGGAATATAACCAGGGGGACTTGTCTACATTCTACTTTCAGTTTTCTTTGCTTCTTTGCCAGAAACAAACATTGACACAGAAATTAATAAAAGAAGCTCAATGTAACCAAATGTATATGCATCTAAAATTTAGATATCTGCCGATGTTGATAAAACATTTATTGTCTTTAAACATTTGTTTACGCCAGGTATAAATCTAGTTCTTAAGGTGACTGGACCTCACTTCTGTTAGATCTCTCAGCTTTTCTTTTTTTAAACCTTCAGTTGAATTTTTAAAATTATTATTATTATTATTTGACACTGATATTAGGTTTAGAATGTTCTGGAATTTTGATTTTTCAGTTTCTTAAAAATACTCTAAACCTATTTGCTTTTGTTTTTTTCAAAATAGTTTTGTCAGATTCCTGTTTACTCATTTCTGGTGACAGTCATTACTATATATATTTTTTTATTGCTTCACTCTCCAGGGGAGATAATTGACCAGTTTTAATTACTACAGTCATTTGTCTCTCGTATTAACTTGTTAAGCAGTATAGAAACGTTGTACTGCACACGTGTTTCTTGACAGTTTAATGGATGACTGCTGCGGACAAAACAACAATCAATCAATCAATCAATCAGTCAGTCAGTCGTGCTGTATTTTTCTAGTGGCTGAATTTCTTGTGGTGCCATACTGACTCTTCGGAATGTCTTAGAATTAATCATTGTTGAGAAACTAAATCTCCTTTTATAAATTTATGTTTGTGAAATAAAAGAAGGAAATGTTCTATATTGAATTCCAGCTACGTATGTTGGAAACATTGGGGTTTGTGTGTTTCACTAATACAATTTTGAACTATTTTGTGAAAATTTTTCTGCAGTGGAAATGCTGAAAGGTTTGGTAATTAATGTCCTTGCTCAAGCAGGGGAGACAACTATTTTGGAATGAATATAGATAATTTTGAAATCTTAACTGCGAAGATGATTCTTTGGTTATTATTTGTATAAGTAGCATTTGGTGAAATATTAATACATATATAATATTCACTAGGGGTCTTTTGAAATCTTTACAATTTTGTCAAGTAATGTAATTATGTATGCATTGGGTTATCTACGTCATCAAAGTTAAAAATTTTAAAATTTACATAATTTTCCTCTATCTCTAAACGACAAGTTAAGAGAACTGATGGTAATTATATGGTGTAAGGAACCTTAAGGATAGTAACTGACCAGTCAGTCAGTCAGGCTTGGAGCAGGTCACTATTCTTTAGGTTTACTACGAAGGCCAGCTGAACTCCTATTTTTCTCTTGAGAAATTCCAAGGGAGCTACAGCTAACTAGATCAGAGCTGTTTTGCTTTTGCTTTTCTTCTTTTTTTGTCATGATGCCAGCAAGAAGATAAATGTAACTGTTAAGAAATGAATGTTGAATTATTATATCCGTCATTAACTATGTCTCTGGGTTACTAGCTGGATGTTTAATTAAAAGCCGCTACAAAAAAGTACATTAAAATGCAAGAGATGACCATATATGCAAAGACGTGTGTGTGTCTGTAGTAATCCCTCAAGACAACACTGTCATCAGAGCCAAGAGTCATCACTACACCTGTTAAAGAGGGAGGGGACTTGATACATGTAATCAACTTAATGTGTTGTTATTTTATGGCTACTTACAAAGAAGTCATGTCTAAAGAATGGGGGTATACTTGCTAATGTTATTTTGTTTCTCTTCATTGTCTTTAATGCCAAATTGATGCCATCTTTCATGATAAATAAAACAAGCGTGTGTATATATATGTATATTTTTTAAATAATTTGCACTTATTCATAAATCCAGTTCTTTGCCATGACAATGTAGTCTAGAAAATTATTAATGGGTGATAACCTAGTAGCCTCACAATCCATAAAAATGTATTAGTATTATGTTTTTTTTTTTAAAGCAAGGATAGCATTTTTTCTAAATGCTTGTAAAAGTTAGGAGCCAAGATACATCCACATTACACCTGAATTTGCAATAAATCATGGACTACTATGTTGTATAATTACTGTTGTATATATTTCTAACTCTCAGCTTTTTTTTGTTGTTGTTAAACAAGAATTCAACCATGAGTGTATACATTATTGTATGCAATCTCTGCAGTCTGAGTTTTATACTGCATATGTGTCTTAATTAAAAGACAACCATGTGGTTGATGGTGTAAATTGTGTATATCTGACTGAATTGTGAAAATTACTGTTGATTGCAAGCTGTAATTTAAACTTAACGTACAACACCAATGTAAGTAATGTCATAAACTATTATTTTGTTTACGATCATTTATACAACAATATTTACTCTCTTTATAGTCACCTCTGTTATGTACTTTTCTACATTCCTCTGAGCCATCCATTCATATCCAATGCGTGCAGTTAGCATTTTATGTTGAGGGTGGGGGAGCTAAAGAATCATATGCATCTACTATCTACAGATAACCTTGAGTGTGTCCCAGTTGTACAGCGTGTTGTGTTATAGCATTTGATATAGGTTGTGACATATCTATGTTCTCCTGTTTCTTACTCTCATTTAGGAAAGAGTTCAATGATGCAAGATGATAGATAGCCTTGATACAAGAATATTGTGATTGCTGTTGATCACAGCATTTCCATTGCTTCTGAGCTTTTGTGAAACCTGGCTCATCCATCTTGGAGAGAAGAATGTGGTGATATTATTCATAGGGTTCCACCGTTGAGGTATCATGGACAGCAATTAATTAATTAATTACTTAATTTTGGTCTGTGAAAGCATCAGAAAAGTTCTATGGGTACATTTATTACACATTTTCCTAGGAAGCTGGATGTTGTGGATTTTAATTGACTGCTATCTTGATGTAATTACTACAATTTTACACCTACTAGTTTGAAATTACACTTTCAAATTCTTTGATTTTATTTTACTTACAATGCTAATTAATTTTTTTTTAATCACTATATTACAGTAGGTGTACCGTCATTTCCTTTGATAATCTGTCACAGTCAGTGTAAATTTGTCAATAAATTAAATTCCATTAGAAGTGTCCAGAAAGTTAAATGGTTTTACACTATAACTATGTAATGGCCACAGGGGCTATTGAAAATGTGAGTTCTAATTGGTCAGATTTATCCACAGTTAGTCAATAGAAATGAGCATTAAAACTGATAAAGGTTATAGCATTTGATGGCAGTTAGTCATGTGTCAACTGAAAGCCTTTACATGGCTTCTAATCTTCTCCATGGTTTATGTTGCCAATTAGTGTAAGACTTTGAAAAGCAACATTAGTAGGACAAGATTAATATGAAGAAGAGTTGGGAGAAAGTGACTTATATGCTCAGCTGAACTTTACTGACCAATTTTAAATGGGCTAGTTGCAGAGAAAGATTTTGTCATAAGATGGCTGAGATTGGCAGCAGTTTCCATCTTATTTATCTATTGGAAAATTAGCTGCAAAAGAAGGAAGGGTAAATCTAAAGAATAGTACTCCATAAAAGGAAAAAAAAATAGTATTGCTTTAGTATGCTTTCCATAAACAGTAGCATTCATCCCATTGGTTAAATAATATCACATGGTCTGGTTACTCTAAATGGAGTATTTAGGCAATAAGTGGCCTGCATTTGTTTGAATTGCCAGAAATCAGAAAAAATGTAATTTTCTTACAATCTCCATTCATTAGGTACTATAACTTTGTAACCTGTGTATAATTTAAACCCTAAAGGTTACCCCAGGGTCAGGATTAGATCCCACACTAGGACAGCGTGGCACTCCAATGTCCAATAGTCTTATCAGCAGATGCTAGTTAGAAGGGTAATATTCCTCCATGTATTTACACCTTAATTTACCAAGTCTCCATTACTGTAATGGTGAACAAGAGAATATCTTTGAGCATTCACAAATAAGAAATTACACTAGGTACTTGTTATTTTGTCTTCAACCTAGTTAACTTGACTCTTTACTTCTATTTTCATTTTAACTCTGTGTTTGGTGTTGTATGACTTAACCCTGCACTTACCACTTTGTCTCTTTATGTATGTTCCATTCTTAATGGTAGCCAGTGCACGTACATACAGTTGTTTACAAGCTCCACATCTTTACATTTAGTTTAGACTATGCAATCTCTGGGCTGTCATCATTCTTGATATCAGCGGTCACTGTTGTTACCATTTGTGTACACCCCTAGTTACACTACTGGATCTCCCCTTGTTGGTTGCAATGTGACTGTCTGTCTAGTGTTACTTGAGCAGGTAGACATACCTTTGTTGATAAGGGAGGATAACTGACCCCTTCAGGAGGGAAGCAGTGTCTTCAGTTGTGTTCTGCTAAATGTTAAAGGCTTTTTTCTATGTTAAAAATGAGCATTGCATTTATCTGAAACAAGAATGTCTGGTGGTACAACAGGAGGCGGCAAGAAAGGAAGAAACAGTGATAAATATAGTAAATGGGTTGTTACTTTCTCTTTCTAATTATACCACAGATTTCTGCGCACTCTAATTTTGGCTCTAGTCATCACCGGTTCAGAGACAAAAACCTGAGTCATTCAGAATTAACAAATGGAGATGATGGATGCCAACACCTGTACCTTGGTGTACCACAACCACATCTACCTACATAAGAAAAGTCCATATATCCAGTGAGAAGTTAGTTTCATGTTATGAATTTCTAACTCTGTTGTATAAAGATCTGAAGTTTTGTAGTTCTGTAATATCCACAAAACTGCCAAGATGAACAATGAATGTAGTGATATTTCCTGGCAAGGTGAGCTAATGAGGCTATTATTATTTTCTTGCATATGCATTTATTTTTCAAATTCATGCTTTTCTGATCACCTAGATATACCTGCAATTATGAAGATGTACCAATGAAGAATTAACCATTGGGAGGTGAACTCAAGAGAGAGTCTTTTTAACCTTTCATTGTGGCTGCTGCAAATGAACAAAGCAACCAACATGAAGGTAACCAAATATTTCAGTTGCTTTTTTCAATACTGAAGCATGTTTTTTTTTAAAATTATTTTTAAAATACTTTAAAACCAAAACAGATATGTGTATATAGCAATTAGAGGCTTGGGATTTTTGATGTGTGAACTAATACCCCACTGATGTGACAGGGAAAGATCCCTGAAACTTAGGTTAATTGGTTGGTTTATCATCATCGATAAGGTCGTGTGGAAAAGCCCAAACCAACTAACAATTGCAAACAGTGTATCACCAATCATTTTCCATTCTTATCTACATCTAGTGTAAACGCTTATAGCTATTTTCTTCATCAGGGGTAATATCAACTGGCAATCATCTGTTGAAATGCTGGTTAAAGAAACACGGCTGTGTACCTGGAATGATTTGGAAATGAAGAGAATGAAGCAGACTTAATCCCTTGCCAGGAAAATCCTTTAGATTATTATTTGGGTGGATGTTTTAGTCTGATTGATCATTATCCGTCCCTAGAATGCGTTTGAAGAAAATGTTATTCTTAGACAGTTTGTACTGACAAAAGTAGCTATTACAAGGCTTACTCAAGGTAACCCAGGTCTGTTTTTGTTAAGTACCAAATAGGAAAAAAAATATCAAGTTACTGAAGTGTGCGTGTGAAAGGTTGTGGTCTCCGTTACTCTCAAGCTCTTGCTAGTCATTGCGGTAATTATATCTAAATATTTCATACCTGTTGCATGTACAAAAGACTGCCGACTATTAGCGTTGTATCAGGTAGCACGTGCTGATTTACCTCCCCTCCTTTTATATGGTTCCACTAAAGGGGAAAATGTTTTTCTTCCTCAGTAATTAGTTCACAAATTTTCATTTTCTCTTTTTTACAACTTTTATCATCTTCATTGCTGTGCAAATTTGTTTTTATCTTGTACGAAGTTTTGTAAGATCCTGATAAACTATCAGAAAGCAGCGCTTTTTGGTTGGGGGGGTTGGAAGAAGTTTTAAAATAAAAACATTCTTTTGGTTTGCATTTGTGACTTTATGTATAGTTTTCCCCGTTATATGGAATAAATGGAATTTCCAGCGTTCACTGTATTCTCTTAGAATTAACAATCGTCCGATTTACAGGCTGAAGGCTTTCTTTCAGTATCTGGATAAGCACATCCTCGCTCCAGCTCTTGGTATGTCTGTCTGTCCGAACTGATCGTTCATGGAGTTGGAGGAAAACACGAATTCCGATGTATGCTACACAGCATAAACATAATTTTCAGAAATTTGGATTTTTTTTTTTCTTTTGGTCCATGGTTTTATCATTTATCTGGTTGCTCTGATGTCAGTGAACCAGCGTTTATTCAAAATGTCTTTGAATGCCAAGCATCTGAACTGTAAGCTAAGCTTTGCTGGTGACACTCAAATAAATGGCTGACAGGGAATGCTGGTTTGTTTAACGAAGACTTAAAAATACTCTACATATATGTACACTTTTTAATATAATACAAGGGCTGCTTTTCAAACATGTCTCAGCTCTCCTGTACAGAAGACTACAAATAGCTGTTTGCTTTATAGTGATGTCAGACTTGTATTGGTATTACTATTCTAGACACATTTCTAAAGTACTACAAAAAAAAAAATTCTAATTCTTTTCAAAGTATGCTTATAAAAATGTATGTTTGCAGTTGGTAAATCTAGCTGGAATAGTAATACAAGCTAAAACAGAACTTTAACACCCCTAGCTCTGATTCAAAATGAGATCTATTATCAATGAAGGATGCAGTCTACATCTTTGGTTGTTGGGAGAAGGCTGCCTGAAATCAGAGCTCAGATGATTACATGGCTAGAGTCTACAACAGTAATTACACGTTCAGAGGGGATTAAGATGCAGAAAGCCCTTATTATCAATTGATAGGACCATTTAAACATCTAACAGCTTGCTGGATCATAACAGTGGACTAAAAGATAATCAAGGAACTTTGTAATCAACAGTTCTACGAGGTCTGTCAAAAAAGTATCCGACTTTATTTTTTCCCGTGGGGAGGCAAAAGTGTGTATAGTGGAGCCACATGCCTTCATGCGCGGTTTTTGGTGGGCTTGCTGGATGCATCAGTCGCTGTCAGACAGCCAGCATATGAGGTGCTGTACTACTTGTCACATTTTCATTTTGCCCGTGATGATGGAACGTGTGGAGCAACGATGCATCAAGTTTTGCCAGATACCCAAGTGGAAACAATTCTCAAATTCAACAGGCTTTTGGTGACAATGCCATGGGTGTTACTCAAATAAAAGAATGGTACAACAGGTTCAAAGATGGCCGCACATCAGTGGAGAGTGACCAGCGTTCCGGGACGCCGTCAACAAGTTGTTATTGAGAAAGTGCAGACCTTGATAATGGAGGATCATCGTTTGATGGTGCAGGAAATTGGTGACGAGGTTGGGATCAGTAAAGATTCTGCACATGCAATTTTAAAGGAGGATTTGGGCTTGCGCAGAGTGGCAGTGATATTTGTTCCCAAGCTGCTTTCTCAGGAACAACAACAAACTTCGTCTTGAGGTTGCGCAAGACCTGCTGGATACTGCCAACAGGAATCCTGAGTTCCAGAATAGTGTGATAACTGGAGATGAGACGTGGGTGTACGGGTACGACCCGGTAACCAAAGCTCAGTCATCACAGTGGAAGCACCTAACGTCAGGTCCGGAGAAAAATCAAGGTGATGCTGTCTGTTTTCTTTGACTATCGAGGTGTTGTGCATCACGAATACACACCAGAGGACAAACAGTTACAAAGGAGTACTATCAGGAAGCCCTCTGACGTCTTCATGATGCAGTTCGGCGCAAGAGACCAGATCTGTTGGCCTTGCAAAACTGGCAGCTGCATCATGACAACGCCCTGGCTCATTCATTGCAGCCGATCCAAGGTTTCTTGGCAAAGAAAGGCATTTCGCTCATTCGCCAGGCTCCCTACTCTCCAGACATGGCTCCTTCTGACTTCTGGTTGTTCCCAAAAATGAAGATGCCACTGAAAGGTTCCCGCTTAGAGAGCCGAGAGGACGACATGTGGAATTTGACGGCGGAGCTGAGAGCCATTCCGGAAGAAGAATTCCAGACATGCTTCGAACAGTGGAAGAATTGCTGGGCTGTGTGTGTGGAGGCACAAGGGGCCTACTTCGAAGGGGATTAGTAATTGAACCCAACCAAATACGTAATTTTTTTTCCCAGCCTAAGGTCGGATACTTTTTCGACAGACCTCGTATGGGCAGCTGATACAATGCTTAAGGTAAATAAGGGAGAATTTTCAGATATACTAAGGATTTTGAAGTCCTCTGGCCAAGGGATTCATTTAAAAGGTGGTACACCATTATTATAGATAAAACAAATGTGGTGCTTCAAATGGGTCATCTTTTCCTTTGTAATGCTATTGGATTCAGTTTTTAACTCTCTCGTTTTTTATTTGCATGAGACTGACAACACTAGACAAATATAGGAGTCCAGACGATAGTATTTTGCATTAACGGTAATAATAAAAATGTGCAAAAGTCAGCTTTTCCTAACAGTGTGTAGACAGAAAGACTCTGTCATATTTCTTTACTGAGTTACATCTAAACATTAAATGACACCCTAGCTACATGTTTAAAACAATTACTAGTACTGAATCAAAATTTCTGCATGGGATCTTTTGCTGCTCGCCTCGGAAGACACCATGTAAACTGGGCTGTGATTTTTTGAGCCACGCTTAAGAATTGGGACAGTTTAGTGTATGACCAGCTCTGAATTTTTCTTACAAAAAAAGTTAAGCTGATGCACCTTAGAAAAAAAAAAATGGGAGTTTCCAGGGGGGTGATTAACAAATAAAATAATCTTTAATGCGGTTTGGAAATGGAATGTAAAACGAAAATTGAGAGTATTCTGTTACCGCTGTCCTGACTCCGGTTTAGCTGCGGAGCTAAAATTCTTTAGTAAAGACGCAAACTAGTAGAATGGGGCAGGGGTTCAGAAAAGGTTTTCACAAACCTTCCTGGTGAGGCAATGTATTCAGAACAACTGAAAGATTTCAGATCTTTATAAATATTTTGAAGGGGGGGCTGACAGCCTGGGGGGGGTCCGCAAATTTTCAGATATCTGACTAAACTTGGGAAAGATTTCCTGACTGACTGTGACTGTGTGAATCCATGGGTACCCCCGTGATAATAAAACAAGCGCTGACAATAGGTCGTCTGATACAAGCCTTATCCTACCCATCTCTTTAACCCTCACAAAATAGTTAAATGGAACTGGCAAAAGATGGCATTCACCTTTGAGACCGGCCTGCTTATTTGTGAGAAAGAGACTTTATTTCTCATACTGAAATTACAAAAATATTCTCACAATTCCTTTTTTTTTTTTGGAAACAAATAAATAATACATACATACAAACCAGACTATCGCAGTACAAATTAAGTATTTTAATTGACCTGATAGTCCTTTTTTCTTTGCTCACTGCAATTTGTTTTAAGTTTTGTTTAAAGAAAAAGGTGAGCAACTGAGGATCAGAAAAATACTGTTGAATGTGAGAGTCTTCCCTGATGCATACGCGCGTGAGAATCGATCGCTTCTGCTTTCAGTTATTTGATAACTGCTGGGCCAGAAATGTACGGATCCTCTGCAGCAGTTCTCTCTTGATGTTATCAGGAACCAATGCTTAAAGAGGAAAGAAGAGAGAGGTGTCATCGTAGAATTGTTTTGAGTCAGCTGCAATTACCCACGGATAAGGAGGGGAGGGGGTGTGTTGCCACAGGGAACCAAAATGTGTTTTTCTTGAGATTTCACACTGACGGTTACATGTTAAAACAGATGGCAGATGCTTTAAGGGGCCTAGATACGATAGTAGAAAGCTACATATCAGAGGAAATGTCAAGTGTACATGTGGACAAGTATTTCTTGACTTGGATCATGTGGGTATGTGCCTTCTAACGTTCCCAATGAAGGCAAACACTTTGTGGAGTATTTAACTGTATGCCTACCACATATCCAACAAGCCATGAGATTTTAAGATGTACTAAATTTTGAAGGGTATTTCTCATACTATAAAGTGTTTGAGATTCTTCCAAATTAGATATTCCTGCTTGGAATTGCTGCACCATCATACCTCTGCAAAGAACTAATAGTCTTCCATTCAAGTACCTTGTCAACATAAGATGCAAGGATCTGTGCTGAACAGACACTGAGGTTAAAATATCTGAAGTAAAGGTTAAGACTGGTGCACAATGGAACAGGGAGCTTAGAAAAACAGTTTTCATGAACACACCTATGAACATTAAGTGCTAAGGCCAGCTAACATCTCTTCATGAGAACCGAAGTGTAACAGTGAGGGAGTGAAAAGTCTGAGCAGGTATTTGGGCTGCAAAGCCGTACACCACCAGGATGCTTGCTCCAAATGCAATTCTTCACTGCACCACTTACCTCTGCCTTGTGGAGTTATTTCAGCGACCAAATCTTCTACTGTCACATGTTCTAGCCCTTTCTCTTTCACAAGTTCTTGAGGATAGAAAAACAAAAAAAAGGTAAAGATACAAACAGCTGCTTAAAACACCGCCGCCATTCCCCTGGACTGTGGGTCGTGGCTGCATTTGCCGACTAAGTCATCTCCAAACAGCCATTTCTTTTGTGACTACTTCAGCATCTGTCATCTTATCTATCTGCATTGTTCGTCCTGGCTGATGTTAAACAAGTGATAGCTAGCTGGAGAAACTAATATTTCTCTCCTACAGTTTACAAACAGACACTGATTAGGAATTTGACTTTTAAGCGATTCTGGGTTAGGAAAACCAGACGCTAAAAGTCAGTGACTCAAAAGTGTTGTTCTTTTTTTTTCAAGTCAACGTTAACATTTAAAAAAAAGAAAAAAAGACAATAACAAGTGTCCAATAATAGTTAAAATTTTTGGAGAATGTGAAACACTTCATTTTTCATTAAGTTAGTATTCTCTATTTTCCCTTATTTAATGAACCTGAACCCAGTCTGTAGCTGATCCACACCTCAACTTTGCTGTTGATATTTAAGGAAAGTTACTGAAGTACAGGGTGTCCCAAAAATAAGTATACCCACTTTTGTATGCTACCATGCAAAGACATTCATTTGGAAGCTCACACAAAAGATAGTACCATGCACTCCAACAGCATGACCCTGAAATCATGTGTTTACAGTCTGTGGCAGAAATATACAGGTATTTTTCTGATGACCACTTTACTGAAAGGTGGATGGGAGTATTGTGGACAAATTAAACACTTGCCCCACACACTCCATATCTCATACCACCAGATTTTTTTCTTATGGGAGATTGTTGAAGTACAAAGTGTACCCATAAAATCACCTCCTATCAACAAATGAGAGAGAATTTTTAATGCTTCAAAAGATATTCCTGTCAAAACATGCCACTGCAAGTTGCTCTGTTGTCAGATGCAGTGATGTGGATATTTTGAACACCTATTGTATAGTGTATGGTGTATAAAGCAAAAATTTTATCTAAGAATGTCTTCACTAGGCTGAGTATAGAGAGTATTTGTATACAACTTTTTGAGACCTCCCCTGTATTAGAGTGAGTGAGTTCAGCATAGATTCACTTACTATGTTTCAAGCTTTGGAGCATTCAGAATATGCCAAGACATTTAAGGGGACACAATAGATGTTCTCAAAATAATTAAGGGTCTGAGTGCATGGACAGGAGTGAATTCTTTCAGTTATTTAGCATTAAAAATTCTGTGGACATAATTATAAATTTGTTAAATAACAGCATGGCTTTGTATCCAAAAACATAACTGGATAAACTACAAGGCGTACTTATTGACACTGAAAATCTAAATGCAATGCATTTTTAAACAGATTATTTCAGAACTTATCGGACAGAAAAAGAAATTGCATCACACCAGAAGTAATGGCCAACATAAAAGTATCCAGTGCTCTCAGACTTCAACTAACACAAGTGTTTTAGCTGTGAGAGGAAATCCAAGCCAACAGACTGTTACAGAAGAGAGAAGTATCCATGCCATGGGAATGTGAATTTAAAAGATCACTTTGTCTGCATTAAAAAAAAAGTAATGTAGGGACTCCAACAGATGCACTCGCTCACCTTTACAGTGAGCTTTCAGTTGGTCTCTCCAGCCACATTCAATCAATCTCGTCCTCAGCAACTCCTTCAGTCTGCAAACAAAACAGGCCAAAAATATAAACACTGCCAGAGCTTTCAGCACCTGTTGTTGTTACTTGGATATCAGTTAAGATAACATTACTGGTAAAGCCATCTGCCTCCTTCCTCCATAAAATTCCTTTAAGTTAATCACTTTTGTATACAGTCTAACCATCTCCTGGAAATTTGCAACATGGTTTTTAATTTATGTTAAAATACAATGTATAAAGTGAATTATGATATCTGAATCTACTTTTTCACTGTGGATATCTAACAATTTTTATAATGTAATTTTTACTACATTTAACAAAATGACTTCACATGGTAACAAGTGGGTTCCTAAGAGTTATTTTCCCTTGGCTGAATTATCAAGTGAAGTTAAAATCTATGGATACATTGCATTGAGTCAAATGTAGATTCTTCACAAGATCTTTACTTACTAAAAACCACAGTAATAACTTGTATCTATTCTCATGAATATAAGAATTTTAAAAAAAAACAGAAGCAAAAACATACCTTAAATATATGTAAAAATTGTTTACCACCATTTTTTTGAGTGTAAATTTAATTGTCCCAAACCTAGGATATTTGAAACTTTACATATATCAAGCTAATTATTATGTAAATGACAGCATAGAATTTTAACTGTTTACTGTCATCCTATTATTGGCAGTCTGGAATGTAATGTTTGGCCAGGATACACATGTCAATGTTATCCATTGAAATGTCGAATATCTGACATAATTAAGCAAGACTGAGGACATATATATCAGTTTAGTTTGGAGATGATTGTTGTTTTAATGAAGGATTGATGTATTTATGTTTGTGTGTGTGTGTGTGCATATGCAAAAAAAAAAAATTCTGGAGTTCTCAAACATTTATTAAACTCCCAAAATCAAGCCAAATCCTTGGAAAGATTTGGTAATGGTATAAAAAAAGACATAGGAAAAATTCTTTCACAAGATCTGTTCTTCTTCTAAGTCATGAACACCCAACTTAAAGTTCATACAGACTGTTTTGAGCCTGCACTCATCTTACTTTTATTGGAAACGATGGTTTGAGACACTTGAAAGAAAATTCCTATTCCACTTACCTCTCCCTTTCCCCACTCTCCATGAGCTTCTGGTTTACAAGATCCTGCAACTGTGTGTCATTCACCTTGTTATCTTGACGTCTGAAACAAAGGTAAAATGGTGATGAGCATCCACTGACCTGTTACCCTGCAAAAATTATATATATATAATCAGGAAAAAAAAACACATCCAGGTTTATAAATTCAGTAAAACTTATTTCTGAAGATGAAAAATTTCAATCAGCAGAGCAGCAGCTTTGCATAAGAATGACTTTGAAAATAGCACATGCAGAAAAGGCGACAGTAAGCAAGGATATATACTTCAGTGCTTTAGCTCTCACATGGCTTAGTTTCCAGAAAACTACACATGATATAAAATGAGTGGTGGTTTCAGCCCACACTGTTATTATGGCACCCTCACCTATGCCTGCACAGCATCAGTGCAGAAAGCAGTTTTTGTATAAAGCTTCTTCTGAAAGCCCTTCTGATCAACACTGGAAAGATTAATAAGTGCAGAAAATCTTCATGCCAACTGGGACCCAAACAACCAGGCCTCTAAAGCTAATCTACCTCTAATTTCAACCAATAAGTCTAATCAAAGTTAATACAAATAAATTAAAATAATGCATGAAAATTTTAGAAAAGCTAAATAAAAATATTAGTTGCTTGTGAATTTAATTTTTAAACTGGTTAACACCATCACTACTAACTACATTTGCTAATACTTTATTGCATTAATTACATTTCCTTTATAATTAACGCTGAAACTTTTGATAATTTATAGTCATGACCCCTAGCATTTTTAATTATACCCTTAATTTGAAAAACGACAACAGACATCACTAAAACTGGGTAAATTTTGTTTCAATCATTCAGCGTATTAGAAATGCTGAAAACCACTTAGAGAATCTATGATGAACTCTTTCTAATAGTTTATCATCATCCTTGAATGATGACTCTGCAACTTATTGAAGATATAGACAAACGAGACATATAATAGAAACTGATATGCCTTCTTTCCGTAGCTGTCTAACAGTATGCTCAACTTTGCCCTGAGTAATTTCATGATTCAGCAATCGGTTTGACTCCTTTTCTGTTTTTAATCTCTATAAACAATATTGCTAATATTCTTAGTAATAAAGGTGACAAAATCTACAGGTAACAAAATAAACAAATTTAGGTGAGAATTAATGAGAATGTTCAGATAAACTTAAGACTTTTGGATATGATCAGTTCTAATTTTAAAAAATGGTTTTGACTCTAAAATGTTAAATATGAAGCATGAAATAGAAACATTTCTAACCTTAATTATATAAGCTAAGCATAGATTCTAACTACATCACGGGAATGATAGAGGGAAAAAAATCAATCTGAAATTAAACAAAAGTGTATCATCTACTTGTACTTTGGCTGACCCATCTGGTTGTATTTTTCAGAAAATCTAGTACCATCCTCAGCTAGTGTAGCAGACAATTCAGCATTTTTGGTGCATTTTGACAATTATAGTTCACTCTACAAGTTTTCAAGTGTTCGGCTGTCCCTGAAGTCATGATTAAATCTCAACTCATCAGTAAATATCACTTTGGCCAATCTGGCCCCCTGCCCACCATGGTGTCTGTCAACCATAAGAAAGGAATGTGGAATGTAGTCACAAGATTTATCGACACATAAAACAGTTTCAGTCTGATGGAGACTTTGGGACCCAGAACCTATCTCAGTTGCTGACATAGATTTGTGACTGTCACAAAATCAGCTTCTCAGACTTTTGTTCACAACGAAGCCATCGTTGTAAATCTGTTATTCTGGGTCGGCCTTTGGTCTTGCTGGTAGTTTGAACCAACTGATCAGACTGAGAAGCACGAATGTTGCCTGTGCAGCATACCAACTGCACACTTAATCTGTTTTTTCTTCTTCTTCAAGTGTTGTAGATCCAGCGTGGGGCAAGTTTAAAGCAGAATGGTTCGTAAAATCTGAGGTATAGTCTTCCTGAGAGAGAGAGAGAGAGAGAGTTCAACACACCCACACCCCCCCCCAGCTTTTTTTCCACGTATATCATGCCTGTTTATGTCACAGACCAGGGCATTTGCAATTTTAAGTATCAATCAAGGGTTTTATAAGTTTAAACTGAAAATAATAAATAAAATAAATAAATAAATAAATATATATATAAGATATATATATATATATATATATATATATATTTCTCAGTTGTGAAGAACAAGCCAGAGCATCTGAAACGCTCGGTTTTGAAGCAGGATTATTGCTCCGAAGCGTACGTTCGCAGTGGACTTAACAGCCGGCATCATCAGAACAGATGAAAACTAAATAAGTCAAGACAGAGAAGCTTCCACCCACTGACAGCTGCTACACTCGGGTCTCTATTACTGAGAGCCCAGCATCACCATTATTACTGCAGCTATGGAGGAGAGAGGGGGGGGAGGTCGGTCGCCAGGTAGCGTCTCCCTTCCGCAGATTCGTCTCAGTGCTTACATATCCGCTGAAACCTGATGCCGCCCTTCACAATAACCATACACTTTTATTACTATTATTACTATTATTATTTCCCCAACTTTAAATTCACGTAAATACTCACTCAGCCATCTCAATTTTTTCATAGCTATTCTCCAACCCGGAGACTTATTCACAGCGATAGTTCTGTCGTGGCGTTTACAGCATTACTTCGTTATTATTATTATATTATTTATATATATATATATAAAGAAAACTAGGAAGTAAACGTGGTTTTTTATGACGTTTTAATTATATAATTGATTTAAAATTGTTAAGAAATTTATGGGAAACAGTGACTCGTGTATCTGCTTTCGAAAAAAATCCTTTGTTTTTTTTTTTTTTTTGTTTTTTTTTTTGCACGCGCAGTAACTGCAGAATATTTATTTCAAGGAGAGAAGAAAAGAAAAAAAACTACATTAAATTAATGTCTGTCTGTTTGTTTGTTGTTTTTTTTTCTTAAGCACAACTTTCGGTGTTATAAGTTTAAAATTAATTAATTAATTAATTTAAAAAACAGCCGTAAATCGATGGTATTCTGATTGCCTTGTCATCCAAATTATCTCCCCTTTGCTCACAGAATCCTCCCTCCTCCCGTTCAGGTGTGAGTGAATAATAATTGTGGAACTTTTATAGTTTAGCTAAATTTTTTTTAAAAAAATGCATCTTTATTTTTTGAATGTGTAACACTTGTTTTAAAGTTAACAGTGGATGCAAGTCGCCGCGCGCACTCAGAACACAGAGATTGGGTTGTTACCCGGGGACAAGAGAGAGAGAGAGACAGTTCACCACACTGAATATGGTGTCCATCGAATATTCTAACTCCCTCAACAAGTCGCATTAAAGCGTTCGCATGTATAATTATACTCTTGCGGGTTTTCTGTGTAAAGTATTTGTTATTTATTATTGAAAATAATGTGTAAACTGTTTTTTGTAGTCGTGGTGGACGTCTCGGTTATAAGCTAAAATTCTAATTTCTTTTCTGATGATGGCATGGAGATGCTTGTCAGCCCAGATATATATATCGACCAAATTGCATTTATATATCTATTTATTTACTTGTTTCTACGCTACCAGCTGATTTTGGAATGCGGAAACGGTTGTTTCCCTTGACCCGAGGAGACAGTTTCAGCTTCGTTTCTAATGGTGTCAACCCAGGGCCGACTCTGTTGTCTAGAGAGAAAACTTTGCATTTATCATCGATTTCGACGAGGAAAAAAATAAAATAAATCAAGCAAACAAAATATAATGAAATGGGCTTGTAGTTCAGACAGCTTCGGCGTGAAAAAAACAACAACATTAAAGCTGTCCTATTGAATTTACTTTCTTTAAAAATTTATGGGATTTACTCTATAATGCTGACTCACTTTTTCTCCTAACCTGTCTTTGAAAATACCCTTGTAGTCAATCAGAATTATATAAACTAGCGTTCAAACTCATGAGCTCACCGTACGAAAACACTCTCATATGCTTTAAAACACGATACCTTTAATGAAAAATTCATCATCGAAGCCAACAAAGCTGAATCGTGCATCAGAACATATAAACCATTAATTAAGGCGTTGATATCACAAGATATTTTGAATGATAGGGCCCAGCAAGTTATTTCTATGAATGTTGAATTTAGTTTATACCGAAAGAAAGGTAGTATTGTGTTCATCTAATATAGATTCTTGCTAGTGATTTAAATCGGCAGGTAAAAATGGCGGCTGAAAACGAAATTTTATATGCAACAAGGTTCTTGATTATTGCCCTTTATAAACCAGATTATTCTCGTTGGAAAACCGTGGATAAATTTCCTGAGTTAGACGAATGGTGTGTACGATCAAGTATGGAATGAAGTCAATTAGCCCAGCCATAAGTTAGAGAGGCAAAGACGAAAACCGTGAAATGGGGAAATAGGTTGTTGGTTCGAACGTTTGGAGCAAACTTTTAGGTAATTAGTTAGCTGCTGACTGCAACAGTCAGCATCTCAAATTCTACTATAAATTATCCATTAACCGAGTAACAGCTACAAATCACTTCTTTGTGACACGGTATCAAGAGAATGAGACTTGACTGGACTAAACGACATCAGACCTCCATCTTGGTGTAGTCTGTTGTGGGTAGATGAGAGCTGATAATATCTGCTTTCTAGCGATGGTAGTAAGTTAGAAGGAAGCGCCAGGTCCGGGGAGTAAGAATTCCCCGTTTGTTCTACTTGTAAGCTTGGTAGTCAAAAACATCAAAGTAAGGGTTAGTTTTACAAGTTATACAGCTGGTGAAAATGGGACGATCGATGGAGTTCTCACAGGAGAGAGAGAGAGAGAGAGAGAGAGAGAGAGAGAGAGAGAGATGACGTCAGTACAGAGAGAGCTGACATCAGTACAGAAAGAGAGATATGACGTCAGTACAGAGAGAGATGACATCAGTACAGAAAGAGAGATATGACGTCAGTACAGAGAGAGATGACATCAGTACAGAAAGAGAGATATGACGTCAGTACACAGAGAGAGAGAGATACGTAACACAGTATTCCGCAACATCACGAGGGGGTTAATCAGGACATCATTTGGTAAGTGATGATAAGTACATATCGCAATAAGTTAATGATCCAAAGCAAGCATGCTGGGGATATCGATATGCAGCACCTAGCTGCAAAAGAATCGGAGGAACTGCTTAAAAACCACGGTCCCCTCCGTATCTGAACTCCGTTGTAGACCGTCTGTGGAATGGAATAGATCAGAGTGTTAAATAAAATGGTCTAGCCAATGTCCATCAGCTATGGAACTACAGTAGTTGAAAGAGGAATGAGGGGGGTTACTTGCAAAGCAGTATTATGAAAAACTTACTTGCTCAGGCTTCCCGAAATAAGTGCAGAAGTTACCCACATAAAAACTGAGTATTTTGATGAATAAACTTTGGAGCGATGAGTTGATAACAAGTTCGCAATTAATGGTTTATATGGTTCTGATAAATGAGTCAACTTTTCCTCTCTTTTTTAAATTTAAATCACGCAGTTTCATAAATAAAATCTGTTTTAAAGACCAAGAACAGTATTTTGGCAAGTTTTGCATATAATTTTGAATGCCAGTGTTTAAAAACTTTATATATATATATTACCTTTAAAATAAATCTATCTTAATTTCGTCAGTATTCTGATTAGCAATATGATCGTGTCGTTTTTTCCAGCTCTCTGGTTTAAAGAAGAAAAATTATTTGTTTTTCTGTTTTTTGGGGGAGAGATGGTGAATAATTCCATTAGATTTGTCGCATGTTATCCGCTGTCCGGATTACCGCGCTGTTTACGTAGCTTCTCTCTCTCTCTCTCCATCTCTCTCTCTCTCCTCTCTCTCTCTCTCTCTCTCTCTCTCTCCTCTTCTCTCTCTCTCTCGTACATATGCCAACGAAATCACGCTAGGCCACGTTAAGGTATCTCCACTAAAGTCTAGGTCTTATTGCCGCTGCTGAAGTCCTTTGTCTGCCCTTTCCTTTTATCTGGGGGAGATTCGAGAATGCGATTCCGTATTTTCATCATACAGGATAGGATCTAGAAATGGGCAGCAGGCTAAAGACTGAAAGTCTGTCTTTGCCGTCTCAGTGAATTAAACAACGCAGGGAACGCGAAATAGAGAAAGGATGCGATGGAGAGCGCTCTCTGGTCGAGATGACAAAACCGGAAGTTCGTGGATTTCGCGTTAGCAGCTACTTACTCGACCAGGAAGTTTTGAAAACCGGAGATAAGAACTACGGAAGTAAACTAATCTGGGTGAAAACACTATTGGCCAGTTTGCTCACCCGTTTGTGCCTTCGTCTCATTCGCTGTCTTATTTATCTAATTACTTACTTTTCCTTTTAATTTAAAACGAAACCTTTGCAACCATCTAGCTATATATATATTTGTTAGGCTTCAGGAGACGAAGCTATGCTTATTATCTGTTCCTTTTTGTGGATCAAAGATTCTGCTGCGGTCATCGCACGTGATGTTTTGCTTCCCGATGTCTGAAGAATACCGATGCACAGTGCCAGAACCTCGTCGACCCAATGCGCTCACGCCACGTCAGCATTCGCCATCTTTAGCGCTGTATAAGTGACGTAGAGACCGATTGCTCTGATGTTTGATATTTGTGGATGAATGGATTTTGGAACTGGCGATACCGGGAAAGTAACAAGTAGAGCTTGGCAAAAATTATCACAAAGTGTTATTTGTGCCCGATTTCTCGCTCTGGGTAGCATAAGATGAAGCATAAAATTATTTTTTTTAAAAAAAAAAGACAAAATATCGCCCCAGTGATCCATTAGCATACAGGAAATGATTCAGATGAATGCATAGAAAAGCAGTCATCTTTTGCAGTCCCATATTTAAAAAGAAACAAACTGTGACTTCAGTCATATTCTTATTAGAGAATCGGATTTTGTTTGTTGTTTTGAATTTAATTTTGTTTCTCGGTTGTTAAAATCAAAAATCAAATTTCACTTTTAACCCTTTATTTATTTATTTGTTTGGTTCTGGTACAGAAGATACGGCGATGGCGTTGTTTCGAGTCTTTCGGAGCAGACAAGAGGGAATGGAATTTTAGGCATTAACCGTTTTCTACGTTGTCCGGATCCAGCCGGGCCCCTTTAAGGTGCTTCGGTGGCTTTCTGAAGTCGTTCTCGGCGGGAACCACCAGCCTTATGGAAATGACTGTGGGTCGTGGCGATGCTACAGCATCCCAAATGTTCTATTTGTTTGGGTGTGGCTCTCCGGGCGACTGTTTGCGGCGATGGCCTCGGGGTTAGAGAGGCTTCGCCTTATTCTACGGCTGTTCATCTCGGACGACACCCGACTGCAGAGGTCGTTGCACACGTGAGTGCTTAGAAATCTCCGGATCCCAACTAGCCCCATGTCGGAGGGCCCCCAATCCTGCTGGACCGAATGGATGGTTGGGGATCTTACGTAATAGTGATCCCCGCTTATTATTCCGCGAAATGATTCCATTACTTGCTCCTCGTGGGTGACCAGGTAGCTGTAGTGAGACAGGGCGTCAGATAGCGCCATTGCTTTCGCCGACACGGAGCTCTCGCGAGACCGGAACTGCTTCCCCGAGACCAGAGGTTCGACCACGACCGGCTGATTGGCGGCCAGCCGGCTCCCTCTCGCCCAGAAGTTGTGCTTGTTCCACGTCGACACCGTGTCCAGTTCCGTTACGAGGGGCTCGATCACCCTGACGGCGTCGTCGCCCGCAACACCCTTGTTAAAAAGATCCACCGTCTCGGCCAGCACCCTCGCAGCCGCCCTGTAGTTTTCCCAGTAGTCCTTGCGCGTCTTTCTGGCCTCGTGCGCCACGACGCAGCAGTAGCTTCCCTTGCAGCGACCTTTGCCGCTCAGTCGACCCTTGAACTCAACATGGCTTCCGTCTTTCCTGCCGGTATAAGCGAAATTCGCCCAGTAAATGTTTCCGTCAAGCCAGCGAAAATTGAAAGTACTGTTATCCAACTGAAACGCCATTTTTTTATATTACATACAGCGTTTTAAGACCTTGATGCAGGAAGACCTAGAAATATGGAAAACGAAATAATTGATACATGGCACAAAATAATTTAAAGTTAAAGTATTTCTTTTCCATGAAACATCTAACTTTCATTTTAAAGTACATCTGTTTCATTGGAACAAGTTACATCTTTTAAAAGAAAAAGCTTTTGATTTAATACATTTTTTTAATTTAAAAAAAGCAAACAAACATGGTAGCTTTAAAAACAGAGCGAAAAGAAATTATTGTGGTACTGGATCTAGAAAGTTTACAAAAGTAGCTGCATTTAAAGGCGTAGAGGAATTAATACGTTTAAGCCATGGGAGATTTCTTAGACGCTAAGTATTTCAGTTGTAATGCTACCGTGTAACTCGAGGACATTAGAACTTTTGCCGTTTCCTTCAGCGGTAGAACGAGAAGGAAAACGTGTTGTCAACGGACCAAATGTCATCTTTAATCACTGTCACACAGAACCACGCTAAGTGCGGCACGGTAAGTAAACAGATACGACATTATTTTGAATCCTGGTTAAAGTTTTGCAAATGATGTAGAAAAAGAAAGATTAATAATTAAAAAAAAATAAGTGGAAAACTGAGAGCGAATAATCGAATGGCTTGGTATCTTGCCAGTCATTTTTATTCTCAGACGGTATTAAGTTAGTTTTTGGGTCCTGCAGGAATTCTCTCCCCTTTCTTGGGTATAGAAATGTCTGTCAGCATGCATTTTTTTAAAAAAAAAAAAAAATTACTTGACACTGTCAAAGGCTAACGTGAATAAAGATGTTACAAGTTCTCGCTTTAATTGCTCGTTAAACCCTTTTTAATACACTGCTTTTCAAAAGTTAACCAAGAAACAAAAAAAGTCTAAAGTGGTCAAACTTTTATTCACGAGACGATCAACTCAAACTCCTCTTCGTATAACAACTTTTTGTCAAAGAAATGTGTAGATTAAGAATAAATTTTAGGGATGTATAGAGAAAAATGCGGGTCCATACAAGGAAACAAGGAGGAATTCTAACATAAGGAACGTAGACAGATATGAGTTAATGATAGCCAATAGACAGCAGCTCTCTGTGCTGCTTATGAACCTATTGGCAAGAGAAATTAGCCAACGAAGTGCATTCCCTTATCAAAGAGGTTCGCAGTTCTTGGAGTGATCTGAGGAGGAGGCTGGAGTCTTCCCAGAGCATCCCAAACATTCTCAGCAAGATTTAGCTCGGGAGAATGCGCTGGTTACATTATAATCGTCCATTAAAATAAAGTTGCAAGCAAAGTAAGTCTGTGACGAACGATTTTTTTTAAATAAAACCTTGGAATTTTGTCTGTTGTTCAACTTTTGGGAATCGGTGTAATTTCTGAGTTATTCCCATTATCGTTTTAGCACAAGCGCCGTTAAGCAAATCATTTCGCTCGTGCAGGGATCGTTTAGTTTATTTAGCAGACCTGAAACAGCCACTCAGGAAGCTATGGCAAAGTGCGTACAAAGGTCTCAGGGTTTTTAAAAAGTATGAAATACGAATGTTCGTCAACAACAACAACAAAAAAAAAAAACGAATTCTAATTAACACATTTTTTTGTTCTTGTTGTTGTTTATTCGAAAACGGCATAAAGCGAGAGCAGCGATTCGCTCTGCCGTGAGACTCATCTATATCGCCAAACCGACTTATTGATGTGTCAGAGAAAGTCCCCAACCCACAACCGTAGCTCTCTCCATCTCTCTCTCTCTCCCTCTCTCCATCTCTCCCTCTCTCCATCTCTCTCTCTCTCCGCGCCCTCTCTCGCGCCCTCTCTCGCTCTCCCTCTCTCCATCTCTCTCTCTCCCTCCTCTCTCCATCTCTCTCTCTCTCCATCTCTCGCCTCCCTCCCTCTCTCCATCCCTCTCTCTCTCTCTCCATCTCTTCCTCTCTCTCCCTCCCTCTCTCCATCTCTCTCCCTCCCGCTCCTCCCTCCTCCCTCCCTCTCCTATCTCTCTCTCTCTCTCTCTCTCTCCTCCTCTCTCTCTCTCTCTCTCCTCCATACGCACTTCCAGTTTATATATATATATAAAGTTTCTTTGAGTTATTTATATACGCTCGAATCACATTCATACGGGGGGGAAGTAACGGTACACGTCGGGCGTGGTATCTCGAAGATCGAATCCCTCCTGCTAAAATGAGGGCGCGTCGAGAAGCCAGGTCTATTTGGGCGTTCTGCGAGTTCGCTCGACGCCAAGTCCCCAACCCAGCGCCCCAACGGGGGTTCAGCGGGGTGTCGCGTAATGAGTGCATAGATAGATAATAGCAACAAGAAAGACAACTTCACCTTCTGTCCTCTCGTCGTCACGTGGGGCGGATTACACAGCGTTCCGTGGTGGACGACCGAAAGTCGCGTAATGAAAGAACACGAGAGAGAGAGAGAACCCGGATGGTCATCCGAGAACCCGACCAGGAACAGACGACTTGTACTCCCCCCCCCCCCCGTCAACTTGCAGGGGGAGGGGGAGGTGATTTCCTGTCTGTAAATTTCAAAAACAACACTGAATTGTGGGAGGAAGTAGTCCGTCATAAATGAGGTTACAATCTCCGTTGAAGCCAATCTTTCCGCATTATCTGCTCCACGAGAGTCCAGATAGCTCTATACTTCTAATTATGATTCAGTTTCGACGCTAAACTTCTCGCCACGAAATGTCGCATTAAATGCAGGAAACGATCAGATATTATTATTATTATTATTATTATTATTATATTATTATTATTATTATTATTATTATTATTATTATTATTATTATTATTATACTGTACCAATAACTCGTAGAAAATCATCTTGGTATTTTTAGCTTTTTTTACGAACAGAGTCTAAAAAGAAGCAACTTGAAGATAGCACACGAGCTCCATGCAGGTCAGCCCCTGCACAACTATGACGCAAACAGAAGGGGGGCAGCATACTGCACAACTATGAGGCAAACAGGAGAGGGGCAGCATACTGCACAACTATGACGCAAACAGGATGGGGGCAGCATACTGCACAACTATGAAGCAAACAGGATGGGGGCAGCATACTGCACAACTATGAGGCAAACCGGAAGGGGGCAGCATACTGCACAACTGTGAGGCAAACAGGATGGGGGCAGCATACTGCACAACTGTGAGGCAAACAGAAGGGGGGCAGCATACTGCACAACTGTGAGGCAAACAGGAGAGGGGCAGCATACTGCACAACTATGACGCAAACAGGATGGGGGCAGCATACTGCACAACTATGAGGCAAACCGGAAGGGGGCAGCATACTGCACAACTATGAGGCAAACCGGAAGGGGGCAGCATACTGCACAACTATGAAGCAAACAGGATGGGGGCAGCATACTGCACAACTATGAGGCAAACAGGATGGGGGCAGCATACTGCACAACTGTGAGGCAAACAGGATGGGGGCAGCATACTGCACAACTATGAAGCAAACAGGATGGGGGCAGCATACTGCACAACTATGACGCAAACAGGATGGGGGCAGCATACTGCACAACTATGAAGCAAACAGGATGGGGCAGCATACTGCACAACTATGAGGCAAACAGGATGGGGGCAGCATACTGCACAACTGTGAGGCAACAGATGGGGGCAGCATACTGCACAACTGTGAGGCAAACAGAAGGGGGCAGCATACTGCACAACTGTGAGGCAAACAGGAGAGGGGCAGCATACTGCACAACTATGACGCAAACAGGATGGGGGCAGCATACTGCACAACTATGAGGCAAACCGGAAGGGGGCAGCATACTGCACAACTATGAGGCAAACCGGAAGGGGGCAGCAACTGCACAACTATGAGGCAAACAGGATGGGGGCAGCATACTACACGACTATGACGCAAACCGGAAGGGGGCAGCATACTGCACGACTATGACGCAAACAGGAAGAGGGCAGCATACTGCACAACTATGACGCATGCGAAGTTCTCTGTAACCTCGTCCTACAAAAAATTTGCGGCGTTGCCCATTTCTTAAAATTAATTTTTAAGTAATTACAAGAATTACTACTATTAGTTGTGTAGTATCTTAACCCTTTGTTGACAGATCAGTGTAACATTATTTCCTCCGTCCCCAGTTCCCCCCCCCAACCCCTGCGACTTTTACCCACGATACGTTTTGAGTGACAGGGACCGCGGACAAAAGTTGTTGTTTTTTTTTTGCTTCACATCCTGTAGAGGGCGCTACAAATGTTTGGCTTATGACAGTCTCAGCTGATGACGCGCGAACGTTCGCATCGTCATATTCTTTTGTTGTTGTTGTTGTTGTTGTGTCGGAAAAATAATTTCGATTTTTTAAAAAATTAATAAAGCAGATTTAAGAAAATACGGGTGCAGTCGTGGAGACAAGTGGTAGAAAGATTTCTCTGGTCGGGTTTCGCCGTGTGTGTATATTGTGTACCTGGAAGGAGATATCGCCGATCCCTGCTGATAATACGGCTACTGTTTTGTGTTGATATTTCACCCTCTCTTCCCTTCCTTCTCTCCCCCTTAACAGAAATTAATATGAGCTCTGCTCTTAAAATTAAATTATGCTTAGCATACGGAAGCGGGCTTTTGACGTAGAATGGAAATGTCGTCTTCGCTTCATTGTGAAAGACTGACACGTACTCTCTCCGCATGGAATTAACGTGGCACGCATTCGATGCCATATCTAATGCTGCACAAATACCGTGTAAAGACAGCCCCTTTTTGGTTCTTTGCAGCAGTCACTGAAGCTGAAGGAGAGGCGGATGGATTCCCGTTCAGGGTTCACATCTCTCTTAATAACCCGCCTGGCGCTCGATTCCCGGATTCGTTCCTACCCAATGTCCATTTGGCATTCCTTGCTCATCTTCGCGTGTTCAGTCCTGAAAGAGAAGGGCTACGCGTTGCTTGGTAAGCAGGGCGGGCGCCGGGTAAGATTCTCATACCCTCTCCATGAGGGCGGTGTGTGTGTGTGTGTGTGGGGGGGTCCTATCATGACGTCACTTCCGGAGTTTTTATCAGAAGTGTAGAGGTCACGAATCACGCTGACACAGCTCGGCCGTCCCGCCCCCGTTAGTTTTCCATGCGCTCGCCTCCCTTATCTTCCTCGACAAAACCGTTTCCAGGTGTTGGCGCATTAAATAGGGCGCAGCGGCGGGGGCTCTCCCATTAGACGTCCTTCCGGCTGTCTGCGGGTCAGGGAGGAAGACCGCCCCCCCCGACGAGCGAGACGGGGTAGGGTTAAACCTTCAGCCCGGGCACCCGGGAGGTTATTCGAGCCGCAGTTCACTTTGACGTGGAGCTGGGAAAGAGGGGGGGAGGGAAAAACAGAGGAAGAACTAGAGAGTGGACGCCGGGAGCCTGTTCGTTCGAACGCCCTCCCCCCCCCTCTCCTCTTCCGCACCTTCGCTGGAAGTCATCACAGGCGAGCGTCGATCTGCCTGGGATGAGCAGCAACCGCGGAACGTCGTCTCGACTTCTGGTTCCCCACCCACCCACCGGCCGACCGCGCGACGCGCCGGCGGAGGAGTCAGGTGAGACAGCGAGTCTGGAGCAGACCCCGTGTTACCTGGAAGGGCGGGGCTTGCTCGCGTCGTCCCGAGGACCGCATACCTGTCGCGTTGCGGTCGAGCATCGCCGCGACGTGAATTGCCGGAATTTCCCGCACTGATGTGGGAGGAGGAGGAGGAGGAGGAGGGGAGAGTTGACTGGCAACCGTCCTTCGCGGAAAGCCGTCGGGGTTCGACGTCCGGTGTTCTGGAGCCTTTCGAATGGCTCCCTCTGATGGTGATAATAGTGTTGACATAACGAGGAAACAAACCAAAAAGGAAAAAAAAATGATGGGGGGGGAGAGAGTTAATCCTTTTGTTGTTGTTGTTTTTTATCCGCCAAAAAATGCATTCGTTTGAGAAGAACCGCATAAAGGGGTCACTGACCGATTATGTCGAATACATCGGCGAGAAAAAAACAAAAAAACCAAAAAAAACCCCGAGAGTTGTCTCCCGTGTCACCGAGAAACGTGTGACGTCACGAATTCGTGGCGACCAGGAAATGTAACTTTAAACAAAACCCCGTTTCAAAAGTTGGCCCTTACCGCGCACCACGGTCTTCGACGGTCCCTTCATTCCGTCGGTTTCGACCGCTCAGATTCTTCAGATTATCTCAGTGCGAGGGAAACCCCCCCCAACACAAACACCAGCTGAGATTTTCTTTATCCGACCGCTGATGGTTTTTTTTTTTTTTTTTGCTGCCTCAGAGGAAGATGGAGATTACTGAGGCTGGACTCACCTATTAAGGTACGAAAGAGTGACCCCCCCTTACTTTGTGCGGGAGTCGAGGCGCCACCTACTTCGCCCACCTGCGTGATATCGCGCATCTGCTGCTTAAAACAAAGACCGGTTAATCGGATTAAGAACTAGCAGAGCTCTCGCAGCACATATCGGGTACCACTGACTGCCGACGGATTAACAGCGATCCGTTTCATCGATCAGAAGCTCAAAACAAGCTCCAGTATGAAGACGGAGTAACAATTATAAGTGACACCCGTACGGCCGTCAGTAAGCTGCAGTTCCCACATCAAGTTTCAACTGTCATCTTTTACATCTTATCTCGCCGAATTCCTGCACAAAGAGAAAAGACGGATCCCGAGATGATTTGGTAATCTATTTAGAGCACTAATTTTGAAACAGATTATATATAAATCGCCTGATGGAGTAGAGGATACGGTTTTCTTTGGATCAGTATCTTTAAGGTACGACTGCTGGTGGATTGTTTAAGATAGGAATCCCCCCCCCCAAGAAGGTTTCTGTTGTGCTTTTTTAAAACTTAAAACCCCATCCAAACTACTGGGGGGGGTTAAAAAAAAGCTCAGTTCGCCAACGAATGATGATGGGTCATCTCTAAAGTATGCAACGTTTCAGACTCGAAATTCTCAAAAAATTTCCGGTTTTTTTTTTAATAATCGGGAGGATAGACTGCAGAGAGCCGATAGGTAACCTCTAATCCTGTTGTAAGTTTTTGTTTATTTACCTTTATTAGCTTTTTCTTGACAATTTAAGGATCCGAATCCCTTCCAGAGATAAAGATGAGTTATGTTCACTTTTTGACCTTTCCGCGATACACTGGCTGTATAATTGTCATTGACTGCACTGCTATTGCAATTCCCACACCAGGTTTGATGTGTAAGTAAAATGCGACCTATTCGAGCTATCAGGGTATGAATTCATTCAGATATCTGGTCGGCGTAGCCCCGAAGTGAAGTCATAGCCTACGTAAGCAAGTTTATCTTCACTCTATTTCAGAAAAAAAAATTTCCAAGCGGTCTGAGAAATACTGTTTTATCTGCCCAAGAATCAACTTTGGAAAGATCAAGAGTGATGGATTCATTGACTGTCTATAAAACAAAGTAATAATATTTATTTTCTGTTTGGAACATTTGTTCCAGCAGCTGATTTCAATAATAATGATCTCTCTCAAGGACAAATGAGCCATCTTTGGTTTCCGCCAGACAGAATGAACTGCTTCCTGTAGGCTCCTTGATACTCATTTCGCCTCACAGTTTCGGACACTCGATATTTTATAACAAAATGTACGTTGTAACACACTTTTGGACCTTCGATATTCTATAATTCAATTATGTTGTAACACACACTTTCGGACACTCGATATTTTGTAACGCGATGTGCGTTGTAACACACTATCGGACACTTGATTTTTGTAACCCATTTTTATGCTGTAGCAACACCTCAGATACTCGATATTTTATAACAAAATGTACGTTGTGACACACTTTTGGACCTTCGATATTCTGTAATGCAATTATGTTGTAACACGCTTTCGAGTAGTCAATATTTTGTAACTCGACGTACGTTGTAACACATTTTCTGACACTCGACATTTTACAATTAAATGTACGTTGTAACACACTTTTGGACCTTCGATATTCTGTAATTCAATTTATGTTGTAACACACTTTCGGACACTCGATATTTTGTAACGCGATGTGCGTTGTAACACACTATCGGACACTTGATTTTTGTAACCCATTTTTATGCTGTAGCAAACACCTCAGATACTCGATATTTTATAACAAAATGTACGTTGTGACACACTTTTGGACCTTCGATATTCTGTAATGCAATTATGTTGTAACACGCTTTCGAGTAGTCAATATTTTGTAACTCGACGTACGTTGTAACACATTTTCTGACACTCGACATTTTACAATTAAATGTACGTTGTAACACACTTTTGGACCTTCGATATTCTGTAATTCAATTTATGTTGTAACACACTTTCGGACACTCGATATTTTGTAACGCTATGTGCGTTGTAACACACTATCGGACACTTGATTTTTGTAACCCATTTTTACGCTGTAACAAACACCTCAGACACTCGATAATTTGAATGAAAGCATGAAGCGGTGCAATAAATTTGGCTGCCATTATAACTGCTATGCGCCATTTTCATTTTTAGAGAAGCCGTCGGTGATGTTGTTAATTTAACGAAGAACCTCTCAATGAGTCTATCGAAATGTACGTAAAGCTATGGAAACAGCCGTTCTAGCCGAAATTTTCGGTCGTCCGGTCGGTCTTATCGGCCTTCCTCGGTTGCCAGTCTGTACTAAGCGATTACTTATCATCGGGTTCCGATCCTACCTGGACGCGAGCCATCGGGAAAAACCAGGAAACGTTTCCTCATTTAATCAAAGTTTTCCGACATTGTCTAATCGCCACCGGATTACAGCAATATAAGCCAAGGGCAGAGAATCTCTCTTTTTATTTTTCTTCCCTGGCTTTAATCCATCGAAAATGGGAAGAAGATATCTTAAAATATTGAAATTTAATTATTTTTTTTCCTAAATAAAAAGACCTAATAAAAAATACTGATCATTTATCTACATTTCTCCGAGTCTTCACTTGTGGCGTGTTTTCCAAGTTTCCATGTTTGACCAAATAAGTACAGCAATTAAAGTTACGTCTCTTCCATCACAAAGATAATATCTAAATATAGTGCCAATTTTGATGCTTATTTTGAAGATATATATACTCTGGCGGCCATAATTATGGGTTTACCATACATATATAAGAAATATTAGTACGTGTTATTTTTTTTGTATATTAGCTGTGACTGCTAGAAAGTATACAATACAGGTGGCAAAAAATATACAATAAGTTTATTTTAGAATTTTGATCACCGAAAACTTTTTCTTGTCATTAAAATATCTTCATTTTTATTAGTGTGCCCTGAGTTACGGCCCCTTTCTAGTGTTATTTTTATAATCATCGATTTAAAGATATTTACTAGTTAATATTTCTAAGATTCTGTTTCTGTTACTATTCACGCAATTTATTCTGAATCGATTGCTTTATTTGTACCGTCAGATGGCGCTCGTACAGCCGGTCACTGTCCACGTGACCCGTCCTAAACGTCTTTACCTGGAGTAACGTTTGTTATGGAAGTGGGCAGAATTTCTTTTCTAATGACGCGAAAAGGAAATCAAATCAAACGTTGATCTGTAAATGAAATCCAACGGATCGAACTCACAAGACTGCGGCAGGCAGCTGGGGATCCGCTCACGAAAGTATCGGGTGTCAGCGACTCTATTAAAGCGGGCCTTTAATTTTGGGGGGGGTAGTGACGTCACACGCCGGTTGTTACTGGTTTATCTACCGTGGACTATGAGAGGCGTATTTACGTTAGAACGAAGCTTAGAGTTACGCGTCGGCCGCACCTCGGTGAATAGGCACCGAGTTTAGCGAAAATACCGACATAGGTAGGTTTAGTAGACAACTAATAGTCCACTCCATAGTTACCTCTCTCTCTCTCTCTCTCTCTCTCTCTCCCACCAAAACCACGCCTTTCTCGGCTCACCCCGTCAATCAGTCGGACCCCGTCCACCAATACGACAATGCTATCCTCATCCAGCCGCCCGGCCTTCATCGAACCCACGACCCGAACCTATCTATAAACGTTACCGCGAGAGTGCGCGATCGTTTCGACGTCACCACGAAAACCAAAACCGTATTACAGAGACGTAAGCTTGGAGAGATTTTGGGGTTTGTTTGCATTCGCTGCCCAGCCCCCTTTTTTTTTTTACGGCGACCGAGAAGAAGAAAGTTGCCCGTAACCTTGTTTGGTCTTATCGGGTCGGGACGATGAGCCAGAGTTTGGGATCAGGTTCGGTTAATGAGAGCAGAAGGTCCGGGCGGCGGGCACGAGACCAGTGGAGCTGTCCAGAACGCAGGGCCTTATCAAAAGTAAGCTCTTCCCCCATTTCGAGAGATCGATAAAGTTCTGAAAGACACCAACAAGAGGCGAATCGAAGCATCTGTCAATGACGTCACACCCAGAAACCGGGAGAATGTATTGGAAACAGACCTGACTCAAAGTTCAGCCAATGAAGATGCGGGCTATACAAACGTATAAGCCTGCGGTTCTGTATAACATACATTTTATTCGCGCCCCCTCCCCCCCCCACAACCTTACGCAGGGGCGCCCGCGTATATGTAAAAGGTTTATTGTCAGACGTCTTTCCTTATGCTCGATCAATTCTTTCGATGTCGATTCTACAATTATGGCTGCCGATGTGTGTAGCTTTGAAAAGCGCAGTTTCTTGCACGAAGTGGCCGACGGGGCTCACTCGCACCACGGGAATGCCCAAACTGGGTGGGAAGTGCACTCTCTTGTACGCCGGAGGAATGTGTTGAAGCGGGTGGGGAAACTGGCCGGATATGACTTCGTCTGAAGGCTTCTTTCGAGTCTCTCGAATTAATTCGCGCTCAAAGTCTGAGTGCCATTCCTTAAAAGTGGAAACCCACAAGGAAAATATATAGTATATATGTGTGCGTGCGTCATACTTCAAACGGGTAGTTCAAACGAAAGTGCGCTGAAGAAGCACTCAGTAGCTTCTTAGCAACTCAGGTAGGCGTACATAGGAGCAGATGGCGGACGTGACAAGGCGACGGTATGGCTGACTAAAACGGTTAACCCCTTTACCGCCCAGTCTCTGCAAGTACGCTAACTCGTGCCGTAAAGTTTAATGAAAATAAAATTAAAAAAAAACAAACCCGTCGATCCTTTCTGTATAGCCAAAGAAGTGTTTGCTAATCTGAAGAAGATTTACTCGTGCATGACGGGGCGGATTCTTAAGAAGATAGTTTCCAATATGATAAATGTCTCTCGCGAAAGGTCGACATAATAAGGAATATGGATTAATTTAGCTTTTGAACCAGAGGTGGGGGGGGGGAATACTTATCGGACTCAAGCGAGTGGTGTAAACGAAAGCTGCGAAAACCAGGGGAAATTCTAATTTCCAAATAATTGATTTATTCACTACGAGCAGGTGCCACAAACGGATGAGATCTTTTTTCTCCTCGTCAAGGGCAAATAACTCTCGTACAACCTCCTGTTAAAACCACCCTTTGCCACCTCTAACGCCGTTTTGTCTGAGTGGATGGGAGAGGGGTACAGGTACTACGCTCAAAGGCTTTAAACCGAGAGTGTAATAAACCGTTGGTACAGTTCCAGTTCAGAGTTTACAGACCATCCAATAAAGGTTAGAAATTGCCAAACATCAACAACAAAAATCACGACCTCCCCACCCTTGTAGCTATTAAAAACACTGGGGGAGTCAACGGCCAAAGCTGCTCGTAGGGCGACGGTTTTCGCCGAAAGTCCGCCCGGTGACAGGTCCCAGACCGGTCCCTCGGGGGTGGCCCAAGTACCCGTGTTCGTCAAGTTCTTCGAGATATCTCCGCCGCTGCCTCGGTACGGGAGCAGTCGGCTCCCCCGGTCACGTGGACGTCTTTGCCGGATGCCCTGATCACGTGGACAGACAGACTTCCGCGAGGAGGCGAATGGAGCTTCTTCTCTTGAGTTTTGGCGGATGTAGGAGTTCGGTTCAGATGTCCGCCGCCCAGATCTGGAAAATTCGCTTTCACCCGCCTGGCAATTAGAAGTACAAATCAACGTGGGAACCACCTGAAGGGCCCCCCCCCACGTGTTAATCTCTCGAAACACTAACGAAGCCAGTAAGGGTCAGACCGAGCACTTCTCACTTCTCCTTTCTTTCCTAATAATATTTCATTACATATACACAGTTTAACGTATTTATCGCCAAGGGAGATAAGTCATGCAAATTTTTTTTTTTTAAATTCCTGCTTACGTAA
This sequence comes from Nautilus pompilius, assembly GCA_018389105.1. Taxonomy (NCBI): domain Eukaryota; kingdom Metazoa; phylum Mollusca; class Cephalopoda; order Nautilida; family Nautilidae; genus Nautilus; species Nautilus pompilius. Next base: position 276,690 of record JACATO010001455.1, read on the forward strand.
TTAGCATTTTGGTGTGAGTTCGGAAAATAGCAATTTTTTAAAAAGCGGAACGGTATTTGCTTAGTTATACTTTTCTGAGATTGATGCTTAATAATTTTAAAAGAAGTAAGTGCAAAAGCAATGAAAAAACGTAGACGTTTATTTCTACTCTTAATGGATATATTGAATTATTCGATTATTCGATTAAATATATCGAAATATTGATAATCGATTAATATATTGAATTATCGATTAAATTTAAGTTAAATCTATTTGGGTTAATAATAATAATAATAATAATAATAATAATAATAATAAATAATAATAATAATAATAATAATAATAATAATAGGGGTTACTTCAGGTTCTATAGCGAGTGTGTAAACAGTTAACGCCAGGCATGATCGAGAACGTTTTCGTTGCGGGGAGAATTCGATCACCATTAATTGAAGACTGTCCGCCCTGCAGCAGGCACTAGCGCCCTACCGGCCCTAACTTGCCGGAGAATAAGTTGGGAGCCCTTTAACCAGTCGAGGAAGGAAAACATTGCAGAGAGTCTAATCTAGAGAAGGACCGCTCCGCAAACAAACTACGGGCGATTTTGACATTTGTTTTTGTTTCGCTAAGTAAGAAAACGAAAACAGAAAGGGAAAAAAAGGAAAAGAAAAAGAAAAAAATGGTAGCGACGCATTCAATTCCTCCACAAGTTGTGTCAATAGAGATACCCCCGGCCCGCTGTAGCTATGGCGAGGAAGTTCTTCATCGCGGAAAATCTCCGCATCGAATTCTGCCCGGCGACGGGAGCGCCCCCTGGCCCGCTAGACGTTCGGCCCGCTCCGAGAATACGCCTTTAAAAGCTCAACAATACGGGGGGGGGCTTAATAATAAATCGGCTTTTATTAGCTCTTTCCGTTTGCTTTTTCTGTTTCCTTCTACTTCTCCCTCCCACCTTTCCTCCACCTTCTTGATTTCGATCGCAAACAAGCCGGCCGCCTGATAGCTCTCCGGGCGAGGGTGGGACGTGGACGCGGACGTGGGAACCAACGCCACCGTGGCCGTGTTGCTATACGGACCCATCCATCCATCCCCCCCTCTCGCGCTCGGAAGGGACTTTTTGTTTGCCGTCGACGGTTAATTACAGACGAAAACGGTTCGCACGTATCGGCGAAGCTCGACCTCCTCCTCCCAGCCCGAAACACTGGATGGGCAGAATCGATACGCCGTCTCGGCGATTCCCACAACCAGCTAGTTATGCAGCTATTCTGACGGTGGCGAGAGAAGATCTCCAACACCCGATAATTTCCCAGCTCGAACACCGACCTGATTTCTGTGTCCTCCACCGTCGGGACACTGCGGTTGTACATCGGTAGTTGTCTGTGATGTTGCGGCAGGAAATCGTTTATCTTCACTGCTTTCTTCTCTTAGATATAAACCGCAATTCGATCCGCACGTTCAGTCCATCTTCAAAGGAAGGCGTCGGCTACACAGAGGGGCAAAAATCTGGGTACAGCGTCTTCAGCATCTCTCCCTTTAGATTCCGTTAATTGGGTTTTGTTGAGGTTTTTTTAGCAGCGTTGAAAGGGATGCGGAAAGCGAAAGTAGAGGTTATGCGACGTATTATTATCATCGGGCGGCAGGAACCGAGATGAAGGGGGGGAAATAGGATGCGATTAGAAAAGGGAGTAGACCGGGCGCGGCTCGGCGAATTTTCAGTTCGTTTAATATTTCGGTTTATTTAAAATAAACTGATGTCCCTCCAGAGTGGGGATGAGGCTGGCGACACGACATCGGACATCTTTTAAATGTCCTCATTGGCCCGTTCTCTACATATTGGGTTCGTCCTTTACCTAAGTTCGCAGGGGGGGGGGTAAATTACTGATTTTAAGGGAATCGTTGTTAAGATTTGTTTGGCTTTAACTCCCCCCCCCCTCGACTTCTCTGTCTCGGCGGAACGGAAGTGGGTCACGTGGTACTCTGAATAGGGTGTTTCTCCTCCCATCTCGGTGGCGAGAGAGACCAATCCTATTAGGCAGGTATCCGGGATGATTAGCGAACAACAGCAGAAGTAAGAAGCAAGAATAACAAATATTTTTTTCCCTTTCTTTCTGATAGTGAAATCTTTATTTTAAAAGGCAATAAATATGCGATGCGGAATACACATAATACGGCAAGATGCGGTAACAGTAGTAAGTGTACAAAACTATTTGAAGTTTTGGAGGATACAAGGTTTAGAAATAGGAAAGAAAGAGGTTTCCTTTGCTACCTAGCAGCCAGATTACAGGTTAAATGGTTCCATGCCGTTCTTTAATCGTCCCTTCTCGTAGCCGACTCACCCTAAGACAATCCCCTAATCCAACTCCCCTTTGTCGTCGAATAAACTTCCAGTCTTCCGTTTTTATTCTTACTCTTCTTATCTGGTAGACTCGAGGGCTGTCTGATCTGTGGTGGAGGGGGGAGGGGCCCGGCTTACGAAGGTTAACGGAAGCACTTAGAGAGAGCTCGCTCCTCTCGGCTGTACGGAGAACCGCGAGACAGCGAGATGTTGTTGTTGTTGTTTGTTGGCCCTATTTTTCATTTTTACACCGTAACGTGAATTTCGAAGGAAAACCTTCCTCCTAAGCAATCGGAAATACGCCAAAAGCCAGAGCGGGAGGGAGCTTCTAGATTAATCCGCGACTCTTAGCATTACCACAGAAGTGTCAGTCCGATGTCCGGCAGGACTTCGTTTATGGTTAATGCACTTCTGCGAGGTGACCGCCCCTTTGTGTGTCGCCTATTCAGTTTGCTCCCACGGTCATCAACCGGTTCCAGTGTTTTAAAGACGGTACGTATTTCGCTGTTAATCCAAGGATAAACATTTACTTTATAGATATAATACAGGGCAGGTGAATACTACGTTAAAACCGAAAGCTGGCTGCGGTTGAATAATTTTAAACTTCTGATACTTCTCAAAGGTGCGTCAAGGTCCGAATGATGACGTGATGCGCGGCACTACCAACTTGTGCGTCATACTTGTGCAAAATGGCGGCTGCTCTCTGCGTAAGCTACTTCAGCCTCGTTAGGCGCTGGCTATTAACAAAGGTGACATCTTTCCTTTCCTCAAATCCTTGCCGTTGTTTTGGACACGATTAAAACATCGCAACAGCTTCGTGAGAGGGAGGGAGAGGTTGTGGGGAGAGAAAGAGGAGTCGGCTTCACGTCGTCTGTAGTTAGTTAGTTCCCTTTGACGTCTTCGCTTTAGCCCGCAACTACGACCGACCGAGGCCCCGTTAGTCGCCGCACGACACCTCCACGTATCCTTCCACCTTTTCTACGTATATCGAGTTAATTGAGAATTCAAACGTTCGAGTTTGTGCCCCTTTTATTAGATACATTAATTCAACTGCCTCTTCTCACGAATTTTAAGACTGTCACTACGCCCTCTGTCCTCTCCGTATACCAGTGTATCTTTAATTCGTTTTCTTCTTTTTCCATGGTAACTGGACGATGGCATCTGAAATCATCTAGCTTTCAATAAATAACTGTCCATGTTTTCATATTGTCGCAAAGGATAAGAGCAGGGAAGTGGTCTAATTGGAGCGTTTCCAATTATCTTATTAGTAGCGGACTAACCAGCAAACCCCACGGTTCGGTGATCATGGCAACAACAGGGAAAGATCATCAGTGGAACGCATGCTCGTTAGTTCTGTACGCTACGGCTAATAAGGTGACGGGAAATGTCCGAGCCCCCAAAAGTAGCAATGGGTTTTAAAACAGGGGCAGTCTGTGAAGTGTTTAGGAACATTAATTATCGGCATCCGAGAAACTTAGCATGTAGAGCGTCTCGTTTTGTTTACAAGGAAGACTTCCTCTAGCGACTGATGGAAAAACCAAAAGGACATCGTGTGGGATTAGTCACGTCGTAATCATGAAGGACAATGTGTCATCTACGCAGTATGTCTAATATTCAAACTACAACCCCCTCTTTTTTGGGGGGGGGGTATCCCCCTCCTTCTGTTGTTTCTGGCTACGTAACCGAAAGATATCTGTCGTATGACGTCGAGACTTCGGCTCCACAGTTATCTCTAAAACTCCCTGGCGGGAATTTCGCTAAAGAAAAGAAAGAAAGAAAAAAGCTATACGAAGATCCGGCGGAGAAAGGGTTAAGTTCTTTTTGTTTTTCTTTTGCTGTTGGTACTTTGAAGAAATGGAAACATTCCCGCTACCGTCTGTTGTCTTCACACCAGTGTCGCGGGAGAGTAGTTTCTGAAACAACAAAAATCAGTGTAGATGGCGCTAATGGTACGTCGTTACGTTGTGGTTCGAATCAGAACATTTTTAAAAGAAAGGTTGGGGGGGTTAAATAAATAATTTTTCGACATTCTTGGGTTAAATAATACCTGGGTTTAGGATACGTGCTCCTGCGAAGAAGTTGTCGAAGATGCTACAGTTAGCCTTTAATGGTCTTTTTTTTTTTAATTTAAAGACGTCCACAAGGAGATCGCACGCAGTTGAAGACCGATTATCTTAAACTATGTCTTCCGTGGAGCGAATAGAAACACATTTACAGGATTTCGCCAATTTTTGACATCTAGGGCGCACAAGTCTAGACAGAAATAAATGACGTCCGCTTTAACTTTTCTGCGTGGACGCACCTACAGCACACCTTTAAGGTAAAAGAAATAGTGATCTGGGATCGATTCCAGGGGAATGAGGAATCGTCTCCTGCTTCATTTGCGTTCCATGACGCGAAACCAGCAAAAGGCTTCCCGGGCTATAGAAACCATCATTTATGCAAACAAAAGAAGAGAGGGGGGAGGGGAGGAAATGGCTGAAACAAGACGTATGAGACGAGTGAACATTGGAACCATTTTCGGAAGATGTCGCTTTCAGTATCCGGGCCCTGAGAGGTTTCCCGTCGGGAGACGACGGCAGAAACTGTGGCGCGGTATTTTCTGAATACCGGCCGCGTCCTGATATCGCGCACTTCCGGCGGGCGAACCGTCGCGGAACGATTCGTGTAATTAGGCAGCCTCCGCAACAGGGGGAGAGAAGAAAGAAGAAAAAAAGACTCGACCGTCTGGGAAGATAACTTATCCCATAACCGGTGAAGATGAATGCCCGTTTTTTTTTTGTTTTTTTTCTCCCATAACCAAGCTTTTTTGCTGAAACTTCAGCCGATTCGTTATTACGAGCCCTCAATATTGGTAACCATGGACAACCGAATCAATTTAAAAAAAACGCTGTGAGGGGTCTCCGAGATATCTAAAATCTAAACCGAGTGGCTATTAGTCTTTCTCTATACTCTAAATGCTCGAAAATTAGAAGCGTTCTGCCGAGAATCTAGATAGAGGATAGTAGATAATAGCATTGATGACCGGCTGGGTTATTCGATGGTACAATGGGCGGAATCGTGGACATCTTTGGTTAGCAACAGGCTGTGGGCTCCGAGACGAGTAAGGCCGCTTACACAGTCAAAAATTAGAAATTCTTGCTACTATTTATATAATATATATATATATATATTTGCAAATTAAGATCAGTGCATTTTAAAACATTCCTTCTCCGACTAAAGTCCTAAGGATGGCGCTTGAGGAAGTTTTCTATAAACGTCGATTCATAATACGGAAGCGGCCCCGGAGTTGGTCGGGAAAAAGACTTAACTTATTCTTCGATCAGAGCAAAGTGAGACTGGATAATAGAGCAAGGATCGCTCCAGTCGCGAAAAGTTAAATAACCGACTGACGGTAGGTCACGTGAGGAATTAAATGCGGGAAAAACCCCCGAGGTCGGGAATCAGTTTTATGTCACGTGATGATCTCGCGCTCTCGAGGGGGGGAGGGGGTGTCATTTTAGTGGTTAATCATTAAAGATGAAGAACGTGTGGCGCGAAACTGTTTCAGAACAATCTCTGAAAGTTAACCCTACATAGAGATGGGGGTTTATCCAGGGATGGTCACTCTGGCAAATACGGACTGGCTGCTGAAGTTGCGGAAGCGTCTCGATCATCGTCTTCCGTCTACTTCCGGTTAATACGATAAATTAAAGAAAGCTTTCCCCGCGACAAGGAGGAGGATGGGGAGGAGAGTAATACCTGGACCGAGCAGCGGTACCAAAAGCTCGTTGGCCAAACGCCAAGCAGGGTCTTCCTTCTGCAGAAGGCGGTTCGAAGGAAGTACCAACTTTGAAGAGGAAGTACTTCACTCTCCCGCTGGGCTTCTGTTCGCAGTTTTCTGCAGCAGGCCGACAGGGTACAAACAGCGCGGGTGACCACACTGTCATGGCGGGGGGAGCTGTAGAAGATGGGTTAATTTTCGAGAATAACCGGGTAGAGGCAGGAGTCATCAGACGCTGGCAAATAACTACAGAGGGAGAGGGAGTGGATGGGCGTGGTCGGCCGGCCTCTTGCAGCCGGGGAATTGGCTGACAGTCCCTGCGATTGTACATCCGCTTCATCGCATAGGAAGACAACGAAGTATTCAAGTCACTTTGCCCGACTCGGTCAACAACGTCCGACTAAATACCGGGTTGATAAATAATTGCTACAGTGGAGTTTTTAGAAGTGATCATTTATCCGGGAGATGGAAGCCATTTCGCTTCTAGTTGATATGACAAGAGAGCAACAGATCCGTCGCAGTTTGTGGGGTGGGAACAGTCTAAAATATTAAGCTGAAATTCCCAGTCACTCTAATTAACCCTCAGAGAGAACAGCAAAGTGAACTGGCGAACGATTTAAACAAAGGTATATGTGGGCAAAACGTCAGCTTTGATTTGTCAAATAAATGTCACCAATTTCTAGAATTCCATAGATGGCTGGCTAACCTATTTTAAAGATACATTTTGGTAAGTATTTGCTCAATGGAATCGTCCATCACATCAGATTTATCAAGAACCGCGATTTGCTAAACAGGCTTTTAGTCTCGATACAAGCTTAAATCCTCTTTAACTTTCCAAAATGTTCTGAAGAATTTTGAAGCGGAATCCCAAGGAATCCGAAACCATTTTCCTCTTCGCAGACAGTGAAGAAGACGGTCCCACAGTGCAACGGTGCAGGAGTCGGCAAACTGCTAAGTTCCGGCGGAAGTCCGCTGATAAACGGGCCGGGTCTGACGACGAAGTTCCCGACCACAGCTGCAGTGGTATCACGGTAGAGTTGGAGACAACAGCAGAGGACTACGCCGCTACTGATGCTGTGGCGTCCTGTCGCTATCTACATCTTTGAAATAATAGGCCTTCCTGCCTGGCCCCGGGCCGGCTAACTCGGGCACGTTCGATAGGGGATAACAGGGGGGCAATATCGAGTTGGTGGAGCAGATAACATGGAAATACAGCAGAGAGCTCATCTTCAACCGGAGCTTTAAGACCGGTAGATTTCCCACGTCCGAGCGATGTTACTTTCCGCTGGTCTGCAATCACTGCCACAGGCGGACGGTTACCGATCTTTTATATACACTATCACCAGGAAGTTTGCGACCCGCAATTAATTTACTTTCGCAGGGAAGATTCGCATCCGAATGCCTACTCTTCTAGGTGTGATGGCAGTAATAAGGATCAGACGTCGTCGTCTCGTCCCGTCTGGCCTACAAAGGCAGAGAATCTGGCATCCTAGCTGTACCGATATCCTTCGGGAACTGTCACTCCGTCCTACCCGCGGCGGTCGCCATGGAAACAGAAATAAGCTCGCACTCGAAAATGCCAACGTTTAGGAAAGAAGAAAAAAAAGAAAAACAGGTCTCAGACCTTGAGATTTCCTAAGTAAAAAAAATCAGTTCTAGTTACTATCTTATATCAGTTTGCGCGTGATGTTTCGAAAAGTTCGAACAGTCGTCACGTAACCTGGGCAGAAGTGGACGATCGGGACTCGTCACACCAGTGGCGTTCGCCGGTACCTGTCCATCAGCCTCCCTCATCTCTGCGTATTGAAAGAGAAACACATCGCCTGGTGCGCGAATGGCGACAGTTTCCATTTGGCATTTCTATTTCTTTCAACTGATATTAGTTATTAACTGGTACAAAAAAAAACAGAGAGAGAGAGAGAGAGAGAGAGAGAGAAGAGAGAGAGAGAGAGAGAGAGAGAGAGGATGGAGAGATAGAGAGAGAGTAGAGAGAGATGGAGAGAGAGAGAGATATGGAGAGAGATGGAGAGAGTATTGAGAATCGAGAGAGAAGAGCTGAGAGAGAGATCGATAATTGAGAGATATGGGCTCGAGAGAGAGAGAGGGGAGGGTGAGGGAGAGAGGATGGAGAGAGAAGAATTGAGCGAGATGGAGAGAGAGAGGGGGAGGTGAGAGAGATTTCAGACTCTCTAATAGATAGAGAGAGAAAGAGAGAGAGGAGATAGCCAATGGAGGAATAGAGGAGAGAGATGGGGTAGTTGGAAAGATGAGGAGAAAGAACAGTTTTTAACCCATAACAACCACATTTCATCACCTTCTACTAAATAATTCTCACATTAGAAGTCTTTTTCTTTTAAAAAATGTCTTTTTCTGTAACAAAGCCAATCCATCAATTTACATATCGGGACATTATTAGCATAGCATAGGGACAATTACATCTACAGGGGAAGAAGAATTATTAAACTAAATATTAAGTGTGTGTGTGATATAATTTTTTAATACTATAAAGCTAAGCAAGACGAAGCATCATTCATCCCTGCCTCTATCTAAAACTTTCTTGATGGGCTAACTTCTCACGGAGATGCAAGCGAAAGGCGATCAAGCCGTGAGCCGTGAAGAACTGGAACTTCGCAGTATTTCTTTATAGACTAAGGAAAATCCATTTAAAACAAAAAGCATTTAGCCTATATAAAACAAGTGAGCAAAACTCCCAGAAAGTTTTACAGAAGTACATAAATGACGAAGGAAGAAGGTAAAGTCGATCGAGCACTGGTACTCGGCAAGTAAGCAGCGCGAACTGTAATGATTTCGACTCGTCCCGTTGTCTGATTTCGGTATTTAGTAGAAAGTTTCAAACGTCAGGGACAATTCTGTATTGTTTAGAACTTCGGTCGTAGATCTACCGTAAGCACGTGGGATAGACAGGTGCTGTACTGTAGCGCTCATTATGGCGAACTGACTGCTGTGACTTATAGGGTTAATAACGGACTACTTAAAAAAGGGCCTTAAACTAAATTGTGTTATAATACTATTTTCCTGATACTTTCTGTAAAATTTAAGACACGGTATTCGCGCTTTACCAATCTTCTTTATTTCTACGAGGGTTAGAGATTTCATAATATTAATGATTGTCATTTAACCTCGACTCGATGAGGGCCAACGTCGTGTCTCCGCACAGGGTGGGTTTGGGGGGGGCATAGATTTCCCCTGCTATTGCCCAGCTTTAAGGCTTCTCGCTCGTTGACAGTCACCATTCTCTGAGTCCAATCAAGCCCGCCAGATTTAATTAAGCTATGCTCGAGGTTAAATCCGAAACGGTCTTTTCTAGAGACCGCGCCGAACTTTCGGATAAGCGATTGCTCAGATATCTAACTCCCAGCCACGCCCACCTCGGGCCGCCTCTGACGATGACGGCAGGGAATAGAGATCGCCGAAACCACGGGGTCTTAGCTGTCAGTAATAAAGCGGTGTGTGTGTGTATGTGTGTGTGTATGGGGGGGTGGAAGTGGCGAAGGACCCTTCTCGATCTCAAGTTCTTATTTCTTTTGGTTTTCGGAGGCGGAATGGGTGGTGGGGGGCAACAAAAACACTTGGCAGGAAGTTAGGCGATTTTAAAACAGGGGTTTATCTCTGAAAACCCTTAAACGGGTTGAATTCACTATGGCGTCCGCAAACCAAAAACACGGCTCTGATCGCGCTGTCCGTTTAATAATTAATTATTTCTTTTAAATTTTAAACAAAAAAAAAGGGGGGGTTAGATGTCAGCCTTTAAAGTCCCGGAGACCCGTGACCCGAAGTCGCTTTGTTGTAGGGCTCAAGTGAAAACGGAAATAGGGATATGCAAGAGTTGGCGTCACCCGAAATATCGGTTGTGTCTGTCAGGGTCGCGGATATTGTACTAACTGGCGGCGAGAGTAGGTCGGTAGGGGCTGTAGAAGCACCCTTTTTTGGGTTAATACCCCCCCTTTTTTTTAAAGGGAAAAAAGCAACAAAAAACTACGGAGTAAATAATTCCGGCTATAAACTGGGGAAGTTAGAATAACTCGAGTCAGGAAACTGTGTAGGGTTTTTGTTGTTGTCTGCTGTTGTTTTACCTTGGAAATGTGGAATTCAGTTGATACTGAGATCCGTTGTCGGGGTAGGTCTGCCACTGGCTGGACGAGTTGGTGGATGGGGTAGCGTACGTGCCGTTAGCCATGCTGTTGTGGTACCATTTCACGAAGGGGTTGTTCATGCTCTGCCGCAGCAAGGCCTCGTCCAGCCTGTACGCTCTTCTCTCGGCTTCGGTGTAAGGGGAGTAGATCGTGCTTAGCGCCGGCGAAGGGTTAAACGAGATAGCCGGCGCGATCGGGGTGGCGCCGGGTCCAAGATAGCCGTTGGAGACGGGGTACACGCTGACGTCGCATTCCCTTTTGCGGCCCCTGCGGCGGGATCGCCTGCGTTGGCGGAAGTCGCCCCTGAGAAAGTCCTGGATGTTCGCCGGGTGGATGGCCCAGTAGTTCCCCTTCCCGTCCTCGCACCTGCCCGCTTTAACAAAGCAGTCGTTCAGCGACAGGTTGTGGCGGACGCTGTTCCTCCAGCCCTGGCCCTTGTTTTGATAATAGGGGTAGTTTTTCTCGATCCACGAGTAGATGGAGCCCAGGCTCAGCCTCTTCTGCGACGACTCCAGAATGGCTTTCGCGATGAGAGCGATGTAGGACAGGGCCGGCTTGACGTCCGGGGACGACTCGCAGCAGCTCTTCTTCTCGGGGTCGGCCCCCGCCCGACTCGCCCCGTCGTCGCCGCCCCCCAGCGCCGTCTCGTCTTTCCCGACGGGGGGGCCGTCGTCGCTCGCCGTGGTACAAAGCCCCGACTCGAACACGTCGTCCAGAGCCGACCCCTCGGCCCGCCTCTTGCTCTTCACCGGGCCGATCCCCCCACCAAGTTCCCGATCCGCGCCGCATTTCCGCATCAGGTCGGGGTCGTCGGGGTCTGGCTTGGGGACGAGGAACCGCCCCCCGGCGCGGACGCGCTCGAACTCGGAACAGGACGGCGCCGCGCCCGACCCCCTGTAGAAACCGGTGGTCGGGTCCTGCAGCGGGTGGAAGAAGGCGGACGACTCCACGTAGGACGGCGGATCTCGTGTCGTGTACTCTGCGGGCCGGCTGGACACGTATTCGACGCAGCAACTGTCCGCGTCGTTGGGGCCGTGATGTAGCTTAACCGTATCCACGGCATAGACCTGCTGCTGCTGCTGCTGCTCCGGGGCAAACAGCTCCGACTGGAAGCCATCGCCAACAAAACGGTTGTTATCCATTGTTTTTGCGAGCTGTTTTCCGGGGTGTTAGCGATTATAACGAACCCGCAGCCGCTCGGCCCGGACTAAACTGTTTACGCGTCTGCAGCCAAAACGTCCAACTTCAGGCCGAGTGTTTCCAACAAAAACTTTGTCCTACGGGGCGTTTGGCTACAACCGAGTTTACCTTAATCCCCCCCCCCCACCCACACCAACGTAGCTTTTCACGAACCCGAATAATTTGGTGGTTAGATCGACCGGTTACACCGTCTCGCCTGACGGGGCCTTCCCATTGGTTGCCGGGGATCGCCTTGGCGCGTCAATCAGGCGCGTTGATTGGCTGAGATCACACCTACTCGGCCCGGCCGCGCTAATGAGAATTAAAACGCGTTGCCACTTTCGCCCCGTACATCTGTTTCGGTCGTAATGAGTAGAGCAAACAGGAGTTCATCTTCGAGGCGGAATAGCTCCGTCGTACGATGCAGAAGTAGAGAAGAAGAGACGGAGCCCGGCCGAGATCGGGCGAGGGGTTCGCGGAGATTTCGGAAGTCACGCGCGATCCGCTGAATAGAAATGACTGGGAGCGTTCAGGAGAAAGAGAGAGAGAGAGGGGGGGAGAGGGAGAGGAGAAATGGAGAGAGAGAGGGAGGAGAGAGAGAGAGAGATGGAAGAGAGAGAGAGAGAGAGAGAGAGAGAGAGAGAGAGAGAGAGAGAGAGAGAGAGAGAGAGAGAAATGAGAGAGAGAGAGAGAGAGAGAGAGGAGAGAGAGAGATGGGAGAAATGGAGAGAGGGGGTGGGAGGAGGGGGAGAGGGAGAGGAGAGAGAGAGAGAGATGGAGAAATGGAGAGAGAGAGAGAGAGAGAGAGATGGAGAGAGAGAGAGAGAGAGACGAGAGAGAGAGAGAGAGAGAGAGAGAGAGAGAGAGAGAGGGAGAGGAGATGAAGCGATGGAGAGAGAGAGAGAGAGAGAGAGAGAGAGGGTGAGAGATGGAGATGGAGGGAGAGAGAGGAGAGAGAGGGGGGTAGGTGGGCATATAAAAATCCGGCCAGGAGCCACCGCACAGCTCACCGCCACCGCCTACCTGTACAGCTATGTCTCAATTTATCTCTCTCACCGGCCGTGTCGTGTTGGCCCGACCCTCCGTCCCGACACACGCTCAAGAGCCGAGCTGATGAAAGCAAACACGGGTCTCACGAAAGAATGTATCCATTTGGCGCTGTTTTCCCAAGGATTTGCCTTCTCCGCAATCAAACCGGCACGGTTCTCCCCCCCTCCCACCCCTGACAGCACTAATCTCCAAGTTAGCGGAGCCGGCGGCGTCTGTCAGCTCTTTAAAAGAAAAATCGTCACCATTCGCTGTTAGACGACGAGCTCGAGAGGGATCCCATAGCTTCGGCTCGACGGTCGCGACAACCGGCACCGACTCCGCAGTCCGGCTGCAGAGGTTAATAATACGTAACGAATGCTAAGATCTAATGTTTCTGTTTTGTTTTTAGTTTAAACTTCAATGTATCGAGTTGCCACAGGGTTAATGATCGGAAATAATGGTGATAGAAAAGAGATATTACGCACTACAGGGCGAAATGATGCATTGCATAAAAGCTTAAAGATGACTTTCCCGTTCATTTAAGTTTACTGTCAATTTTAACTTTAATCTCCAACATTGAAAATCAAACACACATCTACTATCCTTCTCCAGTAATATCGATAATGTAATAACATCATAATTATATATAATACATAGCTCTACCATGTATTACATAATGGTGAAAATCTTCCCTCTGAATTACCAGGCGTTCAGACTCTAATGATTCTTCCAAGATTTCTTACCTTTTAATAATAATAATAATAATAATAATAATAATAATAATAATAATAATAATATAATAAATAATAATAATAATAATAATAATAATAATAGCAAAAAATATATGGTTCCATCTCTTTCTCCGTCTTTGTATCCGCTGTATTATTGAAAACTTTCCTGTATTTAGGAACTCACTACACAAGGATGATACTGAGTGAATTAAAGCTGAACCGTTCCGTTTTTTTTTGTTGTTGATTTTTTAATGAATCTTTGCCCCCCTCCATAAGTCGGCCATTAAAGATCAGGTAGAGCTGGCCTTACTTTTGTTAGGAGTTCTGTAGTTATTGGAGATTGTGTGTGTGTGTGTGTGTGTGTGTGTGTGTGTGTGCACGTGACTTTGAGACAACCACGGACTTCTTACTGGTATTTGAAAGGTTACAAAAATTAATACGGCTTCAAATCTGAGAAATTTTTATTTCTTTCATAACAAATGGAATAAAACTCTTGATGTCCCTTTTTAAATTTCTGATCGATAATTATTGATTGGCATTTTTGAAAGAAATCAAAAGGTTAATCGATAAATTGTAATTTCTCTGTCCATCCTCCAGCTTGTCTGCAGCATCCGGGTTATGTGTACGACCCGGAAACTGATTTCTGCTTCCGGGCTTTTAGTGAGTCGAAAACCTGGAATGGTGCCAACAGGACCTGCGTGGACCAGAGGGCTCACCTGGTTACCATTGACAACGGTGCGAAAAACGTCTGCCATTGGAAGATACTTGGCTTCTTTGGTTGGTAACTTTCTTTCTTCACTCTCACGCAACACGAATATAAGACGATTAAGACGATCAGGTGAAAGAGGAAGATTAATAGGTTGTCTCAATAAGTTAATTATCGTCATTGATCTGGTCGGTGGTCGATGACTGCAGCGGGGCCATTTATAGGATAAGGAGCCGTCTCCACTTCGTCGCTAATGACTCATCTAAATATCATCTTTTCCCGGTATTTGGCGGATATTAACTCGAATTGATCTTCAGATAAATACCAGGTAAAGACGGACTTTTCTGTCAGTCGGTAGAGACGAGCTAATGATGATTGGCCACTTGTATCGCTACCGTCGCTATGATCTTGTGGCTTTAACCCTCCTCACCGATAGGAACCGTTCAGCTCTGTCTTAGTCTTAGCCATCTCACCTATTAACCCTTTACCTTCTCCTCCACTCCACGGGTCCGTAATTAGTTTTCCTTAGTGGAGCAGAGTTTAGCTTCACTTTTAACGTCGGGTCATCTTCGTTAAGTGTCCCCTAAAACTACACTCACTTCAGCCCCTCCAGCGAGATCAGGGGTCCGTGACTTGAAGGGCTCTCATACCGACGTCTTTCCCGATGATCTGGAGGCTGGTATTAGTACAGAATCAGAAAATAGGGGTTTTATTGATCTTTGGAATCAAACACCAAAAACAGGCAATTTGTTTGCTTTGTGATCCTTTTTTTTTCAGTTTTCTTGCTGGAAAATAGAATTGTTATTGGAATAAGAGAATGAAAAGGGAGGTAATCGATTCTGTATTGTTTGGGTGGTCTGATAATTTTGAATGAAGTGTTTTGATTTTGTAACCATAAGTGCCATATTTTGCTCCGAAGATGCAGCCTTCTTCTGCGGATTCTCAGGAAAGGTAAACATTGCATTGACACAGAAATTAGTCTTTCGTAATAAAATTTTACTACGGCCGGTATTGGATTTTAATAATTTCTGTTGTCTGACGGCTTCCATCATTCGCTGATCAATGAAGATGGAGTCTGGCAGCTGATCACGTGATCGAACTGACACCGACGTTGATGAAGGTCGGTTGGCAGCTCGACAACGGGGAAGCTTCTAATAGATCTGGACGACACCTGTGTTACCTGTGAAATTGTCTTTTATTAATGAAAAATTTTTTCTTCTTTTTTTAAATTTATTTTCTTTTAAGAAAACGAAAAGAAAAAAGACATCGGAGTTTAAAATGGATTTTGCCCGATCGAAGCGGTTTTTTGGCAGAAAACAGTCCCCTGCGGTATTTGAAATTGGACAGGTTATCAATAATGTAAAATATCAATGAGGATGTTTAGGTGACGATATATGGTGGCAAAGAGGAGGAGGAACGTCCTCTGTAGATCAGTGTGGGTCTATTAGCCTGCGCCTGTAGAAACAAAGGAAATATTTTCCACGCAGACACCGGTGGACCTCGGACATTAGAACCTGGTGAACGGTTCGGCTGCGATCGAAGTTTAGGATCAATAACCAGTTCATCCAAATACTTCAAAAGTTTGGTAATGGAAAAGAGGGTCAGGAAATAAATGTCTGGGTGTCAGATTTATACCTTATACTTTATAATTGGCAGATGACCAAAAGTTCACCAGACCAGAAGTGAAAAAAAGAACGGGGTCCAGTTTATCTTATAGTTACATCTTCTGATATAGGGGAGGAAAAGGTCTCCTGTTCTAATTTCTCCCTTCGGTGTCGTTAAAGATGAAGGGTTCTCTTGCATGATCTCGCAGTATATTTGATTCATTCTAGCAGATGTGGGTTCATCTGGTCCGTCACTCAGAATTAGCGGCAGAGCCTCTGAGAGAATGTTCTGGCAGATTGGTTCGGCGGAAGTTTTACCACCGGCGTCAGGGTGACAGGTTCCCGTGCGGGGGTCGTAATCTCGCAGACGATTTGTCCGTCTCCTCTCTAAATTGGCTCTGTACAAAGACCAGTTTCAATTGTTGCATTTATATTACCATTTGTATAACTTCTTACGTAATCGTTTAAAAGGTTTTTTATTTTTTTTTAAAGGGCAGAATTTTAAGCGATCGTCAGCCAACCTTGGGGACAGGTGTTCTGACAGCTTCAGACGAGTCATACGGCTGATCAAAGCCAAGCGTCTGCCCCAGACTCGTCCTCCCCCAATCCGTGAAATACTGTGCAGAAAATTGTCCCCTTTACTCGGGCGACCTACTGACAATGTCCTTTGGCCTCGTCGTGCTGCTAAATGGATTGTTTTGAAGCTTGTGGGCAGGGAATTGATATATTATACGTGGTGGACTCGACTCTCGTGCAAGGCGAAATTGAACGTTCACCTCAACAGCGGAAGCGGAAATGACGTAGCGGACATCTTTGAACGGATCGGCCATTTTCATTGGTCAGAAATATCGACAACAACAAACAAAATAAATATTACGTTGAATGCTAAAAACCTAAGTTTTATTTATTGTACCCTTCAAATTGAAATTCACCTTAATTTTACTTCCTTCACAATAACAAACTTAAAAGTCGATATTCTAATAAAGTAAAATTAACTGTGATTATTATCTATTTTACTTACATTTCAAATTTTAGCCAATTTAAATCATTTACATGATCACAAAGAAGCAGCACGTGATCATGTCTGACGCCAGCGCCTCTAGTGTCGAGAAATAGTCACCACTTATCCATCAGTACTGTGGCTGTCAACTTCGTTTGCCAGTAAAATCTTTAACTCTTTTCCAACTCTTTACCCGAATATATAATCTGAACTCTATGTTATTCATTCCTCTACAGAAAAGAAAATCTGGATAAACTGTCAGCCCCAGTGGATGTATTGGCCGAAGTGGACATCCCGTTTATGGCATATACTAATCTGGCTGTTGTATATAATTACACGGATCGATATCACTGGAAGATATCGATCGGTACACAATCAAATAAATACATTTTTTGTATTTCTGTCACAAGAATATTTATCGCAATTCTTTTTGGTTTATTTGATATATAATAATGAAATGCAAAATTAATAATAAATAATAATAATATAATTAAGAATAATAATAAAAAAAAAAATAATAATAATAATAATAATAATAATAATAATAATAATAATAATAATAATAATAATAATTTAAAGGGTTATTAAATACAGAGTTGAATGTGTTTATCTCCCTTCACATCCAGATGACTTTATCCGCTATATTATTGAAAATTTTCCTTTTATTTTTGAACTCACAACACAAGGATGATACTGATTGAATTAAAGCTGAACTGTTCTATTTTTCTGTGATTTATTTTACGATATCTTGTTGTTGTTATTTTAATTATGTTGATGTCCCTCACTTATGTTTTAATTATGCATTGGTAAAGAAAACACTTGAAAATAATTTAAAATATGTTTTTAAACATTTCTATTTAAACATACCACCGAATTTTTATTTTTCTGTTTATTTACATTTTGTCCTAATCGGGCACTAATTTGACTTTGCCCCTCCATAAGTCGGCCATTAAAGATAAGGTAGAGCGGACCTTCCTATTTGTTATGGGTTTTGTAGTTATTGGATGTGTGTTGTGTGTGTGTGTGGTGTGTGTGTGTGCATGCGTGCGTGACTTTGAGATAATCACTGACTGTTACAGGAAGTTGTACAAGAAATAATAACGGTTTCAAATTTGAGAAATTAAATTTTGCATTACAAATGATATATAAAACACTCGATGCCCCCCTTTTTTTAGTTTCAGACCGATAATATTTTGTTTATCATCTCTGAAAAGAAATCAATAGGATAATCGATTAATAATTATTTCTCCGTCCATCCCGCAGCGATATCAGGGGTCCGCGGCTTGAAGGGCTTTGATATCCATCTTCTTTCGAATGATCCGCTGGTCGAATTAGTAGAGAAGAAACAAGAGACAGGGTTTAATCAGCTTTTGAATTACACGCCGGAAACAGACGGTTAGTTCGGCGTACCTCAGTTGTTCTACTTTCAATTTTCTAGCTGGGATATTTCACTTATTAGCACCGAAATGATGAAAGGAGAAACGGGTGCTTTTGTATTGCCTCTGTTTCTTCTGTTTTATTTAGGCAGCACTTCCGATCGTTACCAGATTGGACTGGGTGGGGTGTTCGGCACCGAAGGGACTTGGGTCTCCTGGGAATTCCAGATCTCTGAGTTACCACAACTGGAACGGAGCTCAGCCGGACAGTCCGTCTCGAAACTGCGCATGTCTGAAGAAGAAGAGCAATTGGGAGTGGCCTGGCATCTCTTGTGATGCTGCCTTCTCTTTCATTTTGTCAAAAGGACCGTCCAGGAAGGAAGGGGGAACAATAAAACATGAACACTTCCCTTCCTCTGGTTCACCTGGCAGTAGCACCTGAGATACAGAAAAATGTTGGTGGACGGAGACAGAACTTTGGCAGAGTTTTCGAGGAAAACCGAGGCCAAATTTTTCAGTTGCTGTAAGAAAAAAAAAATTCAATGGTTGAGTGACCTTTATATTTTGTTGACCGTGTAACGAAGATCAGTTATATTTGAAATTTAAAGACAAACAAGCCGACGTCAGCTGTTTGTTGTTAGAAAGGCATTAGAGCGGTCAGAAAACAAGTAATTAATTGTTCTAGTGATTGACGTGAATACATCTGGTCCCATCTTGTTCTTCCTCTCTTCTCTCTCTCTCTTCTATTCTTGCTCTATCTCTCTCTCTCTCTCTCGTCCTCTCTCTCTCTATTCTCATCTCTCTCTCTAGATCTCTACCTTCTCGTCTCTCCTCTCCTCTCTCTCTCTCTCTCTCTCTTTTCCTCTTCCATCTTCGGCAGTTAGCACGAATCAGTCGGTCGTCTCCACTGCTCCTTAATGGCTGACGCGAAGATCCACCGCCAAAAGTTAATTAATTTACTGTAAAAATGGACCCTATATTTTTGTTAACGATAAGTAACGAAGAAGGAAGCATTTTGTTTTGTGACTTCTGGAGATATTTTTCCAGTATCCGGTTCGGCTGGAAACCATTTCGGCTTCGACTGTCAGATGAAAGTTGCTCTAGATGAGAGATGACGTCACAGGTACCCGGATTAAAGAAGCGACATCATATATATATATATATTTAGTAAAAAACAAAACAAATTATTTTTTATCAAAGAAAATCCTCTGGTTCTTTGTATTTAATTTAGAAAAACAAGGAACGAAAACAGCAGAGGTTGAAATGAATTTTCGTAGGCTGAAGTAATTCCAGAAAAAAGGTCATTTGTTTGAAATGATGGTTCCTGGTTTTATTAAGACACAGGGGGAGATAACAAGTTGATGATAGATCGAAGAGGCGGTAGAATTGCAAATTTGACAAAATGTTGAGTAAAACGGATTCTTCTTTCTCCCGGGATACAGCCAACAAAAAGTTAACAACTGGCCGAAAATTCACCAACCCAGGAGTGAAGACGGGAGGTGACTGTCGTATTATTAACATCGATTAATTCCTCTTTCGTAAGGTCGAGTGCACAAACGCCTCGGTTTGCTGGTCCCAGGCAGGCTGTACATTTATCGGTCATCCCTCTGAATGGGCTGTTCTGGTGGAGCTGGATTGCTGCTTTCTTTCTGTCTCGATAACGCCACTTCACACACACAAGCAACCAGTAAAAGCCGGTAGAGGGCGAACGGTCACGTGTACAAATCGGTTCGCATCATCTCCAGATTAAAAGTTACAGCGAGTGTTCCACATGTTAGGGATATTGCCATCACTTAAGGGATCTAATTTTAAATAAGTTTGGGGAATTATCTCCCGTCGACATCTTCAAGACCCCGAGAACACGGATTATCTCTGTCCATAATATTTATCTGTTACTCACATAGTCCATTGATAATCCATCTGACGATTATCCTTTCTGTTTTTTAATTGGAAAACCTTCGGGATTAACGATTAACTATCTCACCGAATATCACAGGTTATGTTCTAGCAGAACTGATTACGGGTAGACTCTTCATTACCTACCTGACCACAGAAAGGTTGTTGCTTTTCTGTCAATTTCATCGTTGTTTAATTAATACTGTAATTGATTTAGAAGTACCACCAGGGAATGGACTTATCAACGTAAGGGAGACAACTCTCTCAGAGAATTTTAAAAATGGATAAAACTATACTCAATTTTCTGCAAAATTTCTCACGGGGATTAGTCCTGCGATCGAGGAAAGAGGTACTACGTAGTTATACTGTACTGTAATAGAAACACGAGCTGTTGTTGGCAGTGAGAGAAGCGAAGGTTTGGCCAACAAAGAAATAGCAGGAACCTCGGAATATCCAGCCAGTTAAAGCTGCTGAGACTCGGGCAGAAATCGATCAGTGAAAGGATCAGCGAACAGGAGAAGACGAACAGGGGAAGTTACCGAGCGAGGAGAACAAATGGCTTTGGGCCCCTGAATCGGCAGCACAGACGAATATTAGGAGGACTGAGCTGCTGTCAGATCCGGTCCCGTTCCTGTGATAAACAAATAGAAGAACTACACTGGGATGCGGATGAAATGAAAGATCTTGGCTAATTTACACACAAGATAAGACAGGTGAGGACTGGCGAAAGGTGTTGTGGACTGAAGAATTAGTGTCTAGTTCGGGTCAAGGCCGTTCGTTTCTCCATCCACCAGGTGTACGATAATTAAGTGAACAGTGTGTCCCCTGTTGTACGAGCTCACTGACCGGATATAACACAGTATATACCTGACATGGGTGGGTATCGTCGGATACTGATCAGAAATAACACAGTATATACCAGACATGGGTGGGTATCGTCGGATACTGATCAGAAATAACACAGTATATACCAGACATGGGTGGGTATCGTCGGATACTGATCAGAAATAACACAGTATATACCTGACATGGGTGGGTACCGCCGTATGCTGAATGGAAACATTAGATAATTCGACTACAATAACATGGAATAGTACATTATGCGAAAACAGACTCTAGGGGGGGGGCAGTAATGTGGATAACTTCAGTATAGTGTTCTAAGGGAACTCGTATTACAGCTGATGGCTGAAAGAATAAATGAACGTGAAGCGAAATTATTTGTGGGTGAAAATAATTTATACGGTTACAGGTAAAAATATAATCGCTAATGTTGAATTTTGATCAATTATATTTGAAACTTCCGATACAGGGGGGGGCAGGTTAAGGGTAGATGTTGATAGAAATGTTTACCGATTCCGATTACGGGTTATTCTGGAATGAACTTAAGTAGATAAAAATGAATTTGTGATTTTGGCGCTGATTTCAAATTTGATTTCTTTCCATTTAATATCTTTTTTTTATTTACATTTCTAAGTTTGTCCGGTCGTCTGTTTCTATCGGGTACATAATCTTTGTTCTACCTGTTAGTATTTACATGAAGGAGCTAACCCCGCCATCTTGCTTTCTTAGCTACTCAGGTGGTGTTTAAAGCTGATCGGTTATCCTTACCGGACATAACCACTGCGATTTAATCAGTTCCCCGCCATCTGTGCTCCCTTATCTACTCAGGGGTGTTTAAAGCTGATCGGTTATCCTTACCGGACATAACACTGCGATTTAAATCAGTTCCCCGCCATCCTTGCTCCTTATCTACTCAGGTGGTGTTTAAAAGCTGATCGGTTATCCTTACCGGACATAACCCACTGCGATTTAATCAGTTCCCCGCCATCTTGCTCTCTTATCTACTCAGGTGGTGTTTAAAGCTGATCGGTTATCCTTACCGGACATAACCACTGCGATTTAATCAGTTCCCCGCCATCTTGCTCTCTTATCTACTCAGGTGGTGTTTAAAGATGATCGGTTATCCTTACCGGACATAACCACTGCGATTTAATCAGTTCTCTTTCTTTCGCACTTTATTTTTTCTGTTTTTTGCACCTCTCGGTAGATAATAAATGTTAAATCAGTCTTTCCTGAAAGCATTTACCAGAGGTTCTCTGATCCCTTATTCTCACATAATCCTCCAGATCTGATGATGCAGTACAGCCAGGGGGCGACACCATAGCGAACCACAGCTCAGAGATGACATGCGTATAAATGTCGTCCCGCTGCAAGTCGCGGGCCGAGCAACGTGACACGTCTACCAAGACGTCCTCTCTAATGGTCGACTACGCTTAAGAAGCCACAAACTCTTTTCATTCTCACGGCCTGGTAATTTTAATAACGAATCCGGAAAACGATTAATGATAAAAGTAAGAAATGCAGGTAGTACCTTTGGAATATTTCTTTCTTTTGATTTTCAAAATGAAGGAAAACCAGAATTTTAATATTCACGAGTCAAATGTCGCTGTAGTTTAGCGTGGAGAGAGAGAGAGAGAGAGAGAGAGAGAGAGAGCGAGAGAGAGAGAGAGAGGAGAGAGAGAGAGAGAGATGGAGATGGAGAGAGAGAGAGAGAGATCTTAAACTGCAACTTTAAATAATCATAGAATCTACAGAATTCCGATTTCGTCCGTACCGAGGGCGGCCGTTATCCACACCAAAAATTCCACCCTTTGCCGCCTGAGGGTTTCGCCCTTATCGAGAGATCTACAACTTCTTTTATTCTCACCACTGGATCTCTTCCTCGGATGTCGGAAAGGAAGAGGACGAACTCTTCTGACGTCGAGTTGTTTAAGGTTAAGCTTATTTTATACCTAATTGGGTAACAGAGGCTCGTTGAGACAGAGAAAATGACAGTAGGTGGCGCCACTTTATCGCTGGTATGTGTACTCACACAGCGGTCAGACTTCTGTGATAACGAAGAGGCAGCCTGGTGCTGTCCATCAGACACGCCAGCAAATAAACAACGGGCAATTTTAAGGTTCGTAAGCAATTTTCCCCTTTGTTAAGAAAGTTTCCGCACTTCTCAACGAGTGAATTGTGAAGGGACCAGTGAGATATCTCTGAACAGTGCGGGGTAATGGTCTTAGCCGTTTCTAGAACGGGCTATGTTCAGGTGGATTTTAATGTGTGGCATGGAGTTAGTTGAGACAGAATTGATGGGGGCTTGTTGAAACACTAATTAAAAACTCCACGTTTCGACACCCTTTCCCCGTCGACATCGTCAGGATGATCTATTTTAGTTGCACGTTGTCTACTGCAAGCGTAACAGCTATTCACACCGCACCATTCCAGCTGAGCTCCGATGATGGCGAGAGGAGGAAGATCAGGAACAAGCATCCCCCATCAGTCACCCCCACTAACGTTCGCTTCTTATCCAGTTTTACACAATGACGGACGTGACGACGCTAACTGGTCACATGCTCCGACTTCGTTCAGTCACCGGACCAAAACCACTTTCACTTTGTCTATAAAGACTCACAAAAAACCAATCGACCCGCCCCTCTCACCTACAATCGCTGAGAAAGTGCAGCCCTTTATTGATACGTGCATTAGCTTATTTTATTTGTTTCTATTGATGATGATTCCTAATTTATTATTTATTAATTATTATTATTATTATTATTATTATTATTATTATTATTATTATTATTATTTTATTTATTATTGCAGCTGTCATATTTACATCTAAAATTGATGTCCGACTGTTGAAACAAATCCATTGATGTAAGGGAGATAACTCTCTTAAACTGTTTCATTGGAAAATGGATAAGCTAATGTTTACATATTCCCAGTGTTTAGGAGCGGAGACATTTGTGCAGAAAAAGAGAGTTGACAGTTAATCTGATTGCAGAATATTGTCTCCTTTGCTCGAGCGATTTGCTGAACACATTCTTCGACCTCGACGAGCGGCTAAATGGATTCGTTTGAAGTTTGTGGGCAGGGAATTGAGATGTGCTACGTGGTGGACTCACGTGCAAGGCGAAATTGAACGTTCGCCTAAACAACGGAAGCGGAAATGACGTAGCGGACATCTTTGATCGGATCGGCCATTTTCATTGGTCAGAAATATCGACAACAAAAAAGTGAACAAATATTATGTTGAATACTAAAACCTAACTTTCATTTATTGTACTCGTCGATTTGAAATTCATCTTAATTTTACTTCCTTCACAATAACAAACGTGAAATCGATATTCTAATATAGTCAAATTAACTGTTAATATTATCTGTTTAGTTGCCTTTCAAATTTTAGTTAACTTAATTTATTTACTTTATCACGAAGAAACATCACGTGATCCAGACTTTCGCTAGCGCTCTAGTGTCGAGAAATGGTCACCACTTATTATCCCGCAGTACTGTCGCTGTCAACTTTCGTTTGCCAGTAAATTCTTTATCTAAAACCATTTTCTGGTATCTAACAGGTATGGAATCATGAGTAGTTTGTAGCATTTGTTCTCTTGTATTAGCCGCTGTAAATCTCCGATGGAGTTATATCCCCTCATTATTCTGGAAGCTTCTGTTACAGTGGTTTTGAAACTTTGTTCCAAACCAAGTTCTTCTTAAAAGAAAATGTAAGTTATCACTTCAACTTACCCTTACATACAATAAGTGTAATTTAGATTGTAATAAACGTTTTTAAATTAGACATTTTTAGAAGATATCCACACAAGGATTTCATTCCTCTACGGAAAAGAACATCTGGATAAACTGTCAGCCTCAGTGGAGGTACATCCCGTTTATGGCATATACTAATCTGGCTGTTGTATATAATTACACGGATCGATATCACTGGAAGATTCGATCGGTACATATGGAGCAAACAGATTTTTGTATTTCTGTCACAAAGAATTTTTATCTAATTTCTTTTGTGTATATTTGATTAGTAATAATAATAATAATAGTAATAATAATAATAATAATAATAACCAGTTTCATAAGTGTTCATCCTCCTTCACGTCTCGATTCTCTTTCTCCGTTTTTTATCCGCTGTATTATTGAAAACTTTCCTCTTCTTGCATATCACTACATAACGACGATACTGAGCGAATTAAAGCTGAACTGTTCCATTTTTGAGTGATTATTTTACGATATATCGTTGTAGTTATTATAATTCTAATGATGTCCGGTATGTATGTTTTAATTCTGCTTTGGTAAAGAGAACACTTCAGAACATTTAAAATGTGTTGAAAAACATTTCAATTTAAATAATTAAAAATTTTATTTTTGCGTTTATAAATATTTTTCATAATCAGAAACTGATTCCCTTCTAACCCCTCTCTACAGTCGGCTATTAAAGATAAGGTAGACCCGAACTTCCTTTTGTTAGGAGTTTTGTGGTTATTGGAGAATTGTGTGTGTGTGTGTGTTGTGTGTGTGTGTGTGTGTCTGTCCTGTCTGTGTATGTGTGTGTATGTGTGTGTGTGTGTGTCTGAGTGTCTGTGTGTGTGTGTGTGTGTCTGTGGTCTGACTGTGTGTGTGTGTGGTGTGTGATTGTGTGGTGTGATTTAAATAAATTAGCTACGATCTTCCGATTGGCCTCTACTGAGATGCACGAGGGGGAATCTATCGCTGTTTCTCGTATGAAAATGTTTAGCCTCGTGACTTCCTGTTCGCTCACAGATGGAAATAAATGATGGAACCAGCCGCTCCATGTTATTTCTGTTATTAACAATAAAAAACAACAAAAAAAAACAAGCCGCCCATTTTCTCCGAGTTATTGAAATTTGAAAATAAAAAGTATATATTAATTTTAATCTCTTCTCTCTCGCTCTCTCTCCTCTCTCTCTCTCTCTCTCTCTCTCTCTCTCTCTCTCTCTCGGCCATTAAAGAAAAAGAAGAGCTGAACTTTCTCCTAGAGAGCGGTTTCAGCTCCAGAGCCGGCTCTGATGAAATGCTTATCCCAGCTCCCTCTCTACAGGCTCGGAAAGTACCGTCATCGATCTTCGAAACTGATCGGGTGTTCTACCGCTTTCGACCTAAACTGTCACGAATAATAAATAACCTTTTATTCACCTAGGAGTTTTATTGTGAAAACCGGGAGGATTTGAATTGGTCCATCCTTCGCTGTGAGAGAGAGAGAGAGAGAGAGAGAGAGAGAGAGAGGAGAAAAGAGGAGAGAGAGAGAGAGAGAGAGAATGGAGAGAAAGAGTGGAAGAGAAGAATGAATGAGAGAGAGAGAGAGAGAGAGATAGAGAGGAGAGAGAGAGAAGAGAGATGGAGAGAGAGAGAGAGATGATGAGAGAGAGAGAGAGAGAGATGGAGAGAGAGAATGATGAGAGAGAGATGATGAGAGAGAGAGAGAGAGAGAGAGAGAGAGCGATAGATAGAGAGAGATTTTTCTGAACTCAGTGATCAAAGATCGATTACAAAAGATTTATAAATATTTACAGGCTGATTGACCGGCCTGCAAACTAATCATCATGGAAGGCACAGGCAAGGATGGAACGGTTCGAATCCTTGTACAATAGAGCTGATTCGGACACATGATAATTAGTGTTCTCTGCCTTAGATTCACAGAGACTTCTTCTCATTTCTACAGAGCTAGGAACCTTTCGTTATTTGTTGATGTCAGACTCCGCACACACAAACACACATTGGTACACATATCGGCATAAGCAGAACAATCAGGCGCACGACAGGTAAAGTGGGGTCCGAGAGCGGACAAATATTTACATGGGAATATTTAGAATGTAACTAAAGAACAGTTCACTTCTGATTTACTGTTTTTAAATAAGTATGGCAGATAAAGGACAATAACGATGTCTGTCGATTTCCTGCAGACCGAATACAACAGGTTTGGTTCAGTGCTGTATTTACCCAAACTTTACATACAGTTGATTTCCTATAAATCGGCTGTCACTACTCCGGACGAACGATGTCGCCCCGATCGACGCCAGAGGCGGGGATCTGTCGGCGAGTTCAACTAAAAACAGCTCTGAACGGAATAGTTCGCTTCGTTGTCACGTGACTCCTGTCGGACATCTAACGCAACGCCATCGGTCACCGCCAGGCGAAAGGTTGGAAAGTGCAAATTCAGTTGCGAGCCTGTAAGGTTGGGACTTTACTACTAGAGTCATCCGAACCTCTCGGAATTATACGCCCACCCAGGTGAGGGCATTAGCTGCCCGCTCAGCTTTGAGGTGGAGCCTGGAAATCTTTCTAGATTTCGAAGAAACGAAAACTGAGTATATATAGAGAAAGTTTTAACTCATTTAAAAAAATCCTCTTTCTGGTTAGCAAAACAACGATGGGAAAAACCAGCCGAACGGGTAAATCGTTAATCCGCGTCGTCGCGGAGGCTCAGGTGAGATGGTAAGGTGGACGATTTTAAGTGTCGGTCATCTTTCTTGTCTGACGACGTCTGTGTCACCGACCGAACCGCGAAGAAGGGGAGAGGGGCCTGGCAGCTGATCACCTAATCGAACTGGAACTGACGGTGGTGGGCATGGAAATCGTCTTCCGTTTATTGACATCCTTCGGTTTATTGTATTTAAATAGTTCTCTACTCGAGAAACACAAAAGCTTGAAACTAATTTTGCTGAAGATCGGATGTTTAAGAAGGTTTACTTCCTGGCTCTGATTCAGAAACAGATAATAATAATAAGGAGATTAGAATGGGGTATTAATTCGCTGTCCTTCTGTCAGGCAGAAGAAGGAGATTAACAACAAAGGTACACGATGAAGAACCTAACTCCAATCAGTTCAGATCAAAGGCAGTCAGCACTTATTTCTGGAGTAAAACACTAATCTGATACTGACTGTTGCTGATGTTGCTGTTGTTGCGTCACCTCAGGCGCCTGAGGATAGTCCTCAGTAGCGCTGTGGCTGCGCGTGGCAGTCGAGAGAGAGAGACCCGGCTGATGGTGATGAAGGTCCACCAGGAAGGCAGGGCAGCGCATCCAAAGGTGTTCGGATGACTCTTCCTCTTCCGCGCAGAACCGGCAGATGTCGCTCTCTCATCCAGCGTCGGAGTTTCAGGTGGTGCCCGGACCGAAACCTGATGAGGTCCGCCAGTTCTGATTTCTCCTCGCTCGGCGTGCTTGTCTGCAGTGATTGCAGTGATGGCGTCGATCCAGTCGGCGGATGATGGCCTGGCGTGTGGACGCATCTACACCCTTTTCGACTTGTGTTGCGGCTGAGCCCAACCTCGCCTGTTTGTCTGCCATGTCGTTCCCCATCAAGTTGCAATGACCGGGTACCCAGTCTGTGTGTACCTCCTTGGTTGTTAGTAGTTGGGAGATGGTCGATTGTTGCAGCGCCAGCACCGAAGAATCTGGTTGTAGCGGATTGCCAACGGCTTCGACTAATGATTTGCAATCACAGACGATAGTCGCGGAATGCCGGTCATCTTGATTCTCTAACCATTCGAGGGCGGTTTGTAGTGCCACCTTTTCGGACAGGTAGGGACTGCTGTGCGCACCTGTTGGGGCATGCCATTGGTGGATGAGGTCCGTCCCCTGTAGGACCACTAAGCCAGCTCCGCCGGTCCTGACACCTTCCATAGTGGATCCATCAGTGTAGAGTTGAATGTCGGTTTCGCCAGCATCTTTTTTGATGGTCTGGACAACTCTTGCAAGCTGTATGGAGGTTGGCATCGATTTGTCAGCCTGTGTCAGCAAAATAGGCGCTGGAGGTGGGCGATCCGACGGTGGGGGAAGAGGTAGTGTGACTATGAAGTCTTGCAGGAGGTTGAGTTCCGTCAGGCCAGGATACACTTGACGTCGCGCGTTGCCATCCATCTCCTTGGGTTTGTCACGGCGAGGTGAAACCAGGAGTCAGCTTTCAGAAGGGACAGGGTCCTAAAACGAGTGGCTAGGGGAGTGGTTTGGACACACCCAGAGTCAGCTGTAAACCCGAGGGAGTTTCTTCACCGGAGTCGAGGATTCTCCTCACGGCCCGCTGACCGGCTCCGCTTTGACCGGCTATGACCAGGTGAGAGGGAGTCTGGAGTGCGGGCTGCTGAGCCAGCGAACTGACGGCTGTCTCTGGTTCGCCTACCAGCCGGGGATGGAATCGTGCAGCCCTCAAAACGACCTGATCGTCCCTGTCGAGGGTGGCCGACAGAATTCCTCCCTCCTCCCGACTTATACCTTTGTGCAAAATACAGGTAAGTTGTCATTGGTTACCGTCCTCACTGTGTCTAACTTTGTTTGGTACTGTTCGTGGCTAACAAATGATAGATAAAGATTCCAACTCTGATCTATTAAAATATACCACCATTAATAATTGTGTGTACACATCAAACACTCCGCCAACACACACACACACACACACAAATTAGGAACTGTTAATCTCTATTTTAATCTAAACTGCTGAACTTATCTACTCCAAGAGC
Source organism: Nautilus pompilius (assembly GCA_018389105.1). Taxonomy (NCBI): domain Eukaryota; kingdom Metazoa; phylum Mollusca; class Cephalopoda; order Nautilida; family Nautilidae; genus Nautilus; species Nautilus pompilius. Next base: position 305,755 of record JACATO010001455.1, read on the forward strand.
CGTGAGTCACTGTCGTCACGTGTCTCGTAAAACTACCAAATTGCCCCATTTCCAGCGACATCCGTGAACATATATGACCACCATTTACATATTCCAAAAGCGATTATATATTGGGCCTGTTGGTGGCCAGATAGCCACTGTGCCCGTCATCACGCCGATAACAGAGGATTCGTTCGTCTCATCTATTATCTTACTCTCATTTTATGATCTCGCTGGATATTCCATCGTCCTTAGCAGTGAACTGATGAAAAAGGGGAGATGAGAGAATTTCTTCATTGTGTGTAGGTGGTCTGATGATTTTGATTGCCAGAGTTTTCGGTCGGCTTCTGATTTTCTAACCATTAATTTTACCCCGCGATGCGAGAATACCCGATATTTCTGTTGTGAGGTGAGTGATCGACTCTGGCTCACTTGTAAATTTAGCAGACACCACTGGAGAAGAACAAAAGAGAGATACCAAATAAGATTTTGGTTTTAATGGTTTATTTTGTAATCACAAATTATCACGTGCATACACAAGAAAATGGTCAGAACGAAGAGCGACATCTTGACTTTAAGGTCGTGACGTCATCGCTTGAACGACCAGAATGCGGTCTTCTCGGCAGGAGAGTTCTATCGTCAGCTGTAACGTTGGAAAATATTTAAAAGTTAAGTCTACTGAAATTCGCTTCCACTTAATCAACTGGTTTGATAAGCCGTTTTTACTTTCGGCGTAAAAGAAGTGTATTTTTATGGCAAAATTAATTTTAAAAATATTTGCAATTTATTAGAAGTAGGAAAATATTAAAATGAAAGTATCGTTATCGGTGACCTTTCAGCCCAGAGAGTTTGGAATGACAGGATCCTCAACCCTCCATTGACGGTATAGCGGTGCATCAAATGGACGAAACCTTTAATCCGGTTCAGATCATGTGACCAGCAGGTGCTGGATATGGCCTCTCTAATGACACAACAAACATTGATTCCTGTTTGTTCTTTTTTACTTGCTTACGGTGAAAATGCATTATATTTAGGAATTTAAAACGAAAGCGGGTGAAATAGAATTGAAGTAGCCTTCACCAGTTATTCCCCCTTAGCTGGTCTGCGTGAGGTTACTATATTTATATAATATAAAATGATGCATTCCTTTTGTACTCATCCGAATTCATGAAACGCTCGATCTTGATTCTACCGCTAGCGGAAGAAATAAAATGGCAGGGAAAGTTAACGGACTCAAAAGAAATAGTGTCCGGGTACCACGCATTGGTTTTCAGCAGAAAAGAAGCGTCTTTTCTGAAAAGAGGAGATTCTTGAAACCCAGAACTTTTGATGATGTAATTATAGTGACGTAGGAACATTTTCGTGTTGTCAGCCCATGTCAGACTCACGGTATTATCTCCCCTGATGAGACCCGGTCTCTTCAGCACCAGAAGCACCGGGACAGATGCTACATTCGTGATGCCTGAAGAGCTCATCCCTACGTACAAACCAGGAGCGGAGACGAGTTTCAGACTCAGCGTGGTTTCTGAAAAGAAAAATTAAAGGAAGGGTGATCATTGGAAATAGTCTAGTGAGGTCGATGGTCTACCATAAGCTCTGTTTTACGGCTACGTTACTCTGCGGGGCGTTTTCTTAGACGGTTGTAGGAGTGTTAATTTACTCACGCGGAGAAATACTAAAGAAGAAGAAGGTTTCACGTTCGTGTTTGACTTAAACCGATTCTGGCGGGGATGAGACTTGGACCACAGGCAGGTCAACGTTGGACTGGCTCCGTCCACGTGGGTTCGATTCATGCCCGATACAGCAGCAGGCGCCTAAATGGTAAAGGTTTCTTGGATCTTATTAACTGTTCTCAAAGGAAACGTCCATTGATATATTTGAGGAAGCGCCATACGAAATAATGGGCATTAATCGTTTATTCCGGGCAATTATAGGATAACGATTCTTTGTGTCAGTTGTTCACAGTGACTCGCAAACAAGATGGGTGACAGAAACACAACCAGACACTGGCACGTCAGCCCCGGCTTTTGGCCACATTAGAAAAGTTAATACCGAAGAGGATGAATCTTTCCTAGCAAAGTAAATAAGTAAAATATCCGTGAAAAGAAGATGTACACGTAGTCGGGGTGTGCAATGATTAGTCCTACACGGTTATGAGAATAGGCCGGGCTCTCACTTCCCGTAACTGAAGACAAGAAAGTGCCAGCTTTACTGGTGAATGTCTGTCCTTTAAATTGTCATCCCGTGAATCAGACCGAACAACTCAACTGGAAACGTCGATGCACTGAAGTATGGAACCACTCGTGCTATATTTGCATCAGCCCATCATCTCGAAGAACATGAAAGGCCGTTCAAGGATCTTTTCAGCTTGATTCGGCTACAGAAGATACACGGAGCTGATACTAGAATTGGGCTGCATTCTAGGAGCAACGGTACAAATATAACTGATCGCTTTTTTTTTTTTGAAAATGCGAAAGATAATCTGCCAGATCCTTACAGGTAAGTGACATCTGCAACATCCCTGTGATCACCGACGGAGGCGGCAGACCTCAGTAGAAAGCTGTCGCTTGTTGTTTATCTCAGGTGTGAAATCGACACACATACGGAAGTTCGTTTGACGGTCCTCGATCTGATTGAATTTCCTAATCGAACAACTGACTATAATGAACGTACCTGCGGGTAAGACTCCGAAGTGACCCCCATTATGCTTGCCAAGTTAATTCCATGGAGCTCAGCTGTGCCAAAATATGGTACAAAACCGAGAACGTTCTAAAAGAGTTAATGCGGGATACACCGCCTAATAGACCCAATAGAGTAGAACGTAGTGTTCTATACTTATATCTCAGTTAAAATCCACGGAGACCGCCGGGGACTTCTCGCAATAAAGTTAATAAAGATGTCCGTTATTTTGATCCTTCCAGCTGATTTGTTAAAATATGTTAAAAATCTTTGTTTTAATAGAAATTTTTTTTTGTTGCTATTTTAAACTGAAAATAGAAAATGTTATTTGTGGTCAGCTGTGTTTGACATTTTCTATTTTATCCCCTAAAAGTATCGCAGGAAGTATAGATTTACAAAAAATTGCAATTTTTCAAACGCAGATTAAGTAAATCGTAAATTATAGATAAAATTAAATGTCTAGATGATGTAGATGGTAATAGTGCAGGCAGAATATTTAGTGTAGTTCTACCTGAAGGATACAAAAATTTCATTTGAAAAAAATTAAATTAACTCGGTCACAGTTTGAATTATATATTTTCATGTAATAATTTTTTTAACTGAAGGAAAACAGAGCAAATTATTTTAAAACATATTTGAACTTTGTAGATAAGCAGTGAAGTTGTTTATGGAAGCAGGACGATTTCTGTTTAATTTTACATATTAAATCAAAATGAATATACTTGGTGTTAGACAGACAGAGAATTCGGTGTAAACACAGGGAAAGTTTTAACGAGAGAAGGCCAAAGTTTAATGGTAGGAGATCTAAATTAAAGACAATTACAGAAGTCTAAATATTAATAATTCTGTTAGTTCTAAGGATGAGTTAGCAAAAACAAATATGTGGGGGTAATTTATTAAAGCGTTTTGGATAAAATAGAATTCTACGAGTAATCATGTTATTAATTTGAATGAGCTGAATCAAAACCTTTGCCAAAAATAATAGCTGGATGTTAAATACTGGAGTCAGGGTTGACGAATTACCGCAGCCTTTGTACTGAATTTATTGAAATGGAAATACACTAATAGGCGGAAGTAAAAGGGAACTAGGTCTTACACCGTGTGATGTAAATGGAAAATGAAAATAACGTTTCTTTGAATAAAAATATTAAAATTTATAGTAAAAGACAGATCTGAAATTTAGATGGAATTGTATTTGCGTGAAACGAAAGGATTTTAATAATACAGTTAGAGACAAAGAAAGAATAGGATTAAACCTATTGCAGATCCAGCTCATAGAGCTGCTGCAACCACTAAGAAGCATGTTTATGATTCAAAATTTAAAGATGATACTTAGAATTGTAACTTAGACGCTGCTAATAAACCACAGGCAGATGATAAAGTAAACGGGAACCAGTTCGCTGGTAATATGGATTCTGATAAAATAGCTCCTATAGATGTACGAGATACACGTCTGAGAGAAAGGGTTAGGGAGACCTTCTCCGCGATCGGAAGAAAAAGGGGTACCAACCATTACATAATTACGTTAGGGATGTGATGACGCATCCAGCTCGTGACTATCAAACAGTTCGATAAATTAGGATCTTAAATTCGCACTAATTATCGTTGATTCGCGACACTTTTCACGTATTAGAGGTAAAAAAAAAAAAATTCAGTCGTGTTTGAGCGAATGGCCGCCGTCAGGTGGTTGACAGCGCATAATAGCCTCCATTTTTCATGCCACCTGCTTCTCTACTCTTTAATCAAGTACTTAGTTAATGCATTCGAACGCTGGATGATCTCTCCTGACCCGCGATTTCTTAATGGTAATATCTCCTTATTCCGTAGATGCGCCTATGGGTTAACTGTCCTGTTCAATTTAAAAAAAAAATCAATTGTATTGAACTAATTAGAAGTTTACCCACAGTTAAATCGCGGGAACTCTGAGATGCGAGCGAAATAGCGACAATAAGAATGACGTCATATCCGGGGGGTACGAGACAACTTGGCGTTAGTCTTACATGACATAATGAGAGAATGGCGGACTCCGCGAGGATACCAAATGAGAGTCAGAGATAACACGGAGCAGATCTGGAGAATGGGAACACTGACCGCTATACACCTCCTCGCATTGCTTCCCATAAGCGAATTTAGAACAGTTACAGCCTCTGTTGGTGTTTGCTCCTCCATTGCGACAAACGCTGGTCTGAAATCAAAAAAAGGACAATAGTCTCAGTCCAGTTTGGCTTCTGGTTACCGTAGCCGATCATTTATTTAAACTAACGACTGCTCATCTTCTTCTTTAAGGAAAAAAAAAACAAAAATCGCTTACTGGACTTTAAAAACAAACAAACAAACTGACGTATAGAAAGGTTTACGACATTATGAAAGCGGCTCGTCTTTCTTCCATCTTAACCAGTGTCGTAAAGATCACGTGGTACCCACAGATAGTAAATGTCATGTATGCGGGTTATTATAGATGAGGCACTGGGAAGACTTTTCAGCTACGTTTCGTGCGCAAAACTCACTGACCTGCCAATCTACTGAACTGGAAGAAACAAAAATGTATACAGTTGTTGGTTACACGGGCGCTGACGACTTCGTCAGCCTCTCCTATGCTTCCTAAATCCAGAAGGGAAGAATCCATTTATCGGCTCGTGACGGCGCGGCGCCAATAAGCGTTGAATTGCGTAGACAGGTGAGAAGATGACGGTAGAGCCCGATGCAGATTAGAATATAATGGGTCCTTGTTTTACCCCGTATGTTCCATCTCTTTATTGTAAAACCGAGCAGTTCTGCCTATAAATCTTAGATCAGTCAGGTCTATAAGTTAGTTTCAGCCCACTAGACCGCTGAACCATTGATAAGCTGGATCACAGCCGGACAGGTGGAGACCCAACTGACTTTCGTCGGTGACACAACACGGACCATTTTTAACAACTCATCGGAAATTCCTCGGATTTCGTTACTTACCTTTCTCCATAGAAAACAGTTGTGGTCCTGCTGGGTCGCCCCGGATGCGTCGTAATGATATCCCCTGTAGAAGACATCCTCGGAGTCCCCTCTACACGACACGATGGCCTGGCAGTTGGGGTCCCTCGCGCACTCCAAGGCGCTCTCGGTTTTGCCACAAACCCCTTCTCTGTTCGGACGCAAGGTTCCTCGGCAGGAAACCTCTCGCTCGAAGAAACCCGACTGGCTGCGAATGTGGAGCGAGCCCAGAGCGAGTAGGACCAGCACGGGGCAGACGGGGGCAGCCATGCTGTCAGCCTGCGAACGTTGTAAGCGATGTCTTGGGTGTCCTCTAGCCACTGTCACAGACCGTTCGCGTCGTCGAGGGAGGGAACGCTGACTGGCAGCTGAGTACAGACGGGGAAGGTGTTAACTGGCTGATACTGCGGTGTGTAAGAAAGATTTTATCCCGTTAAACCACTACCCGCAGCTCTCTAATGTCAGATAAATTATTTACCTGTTCTACAATCGATATTATTAAGTATAGAAACTAACAAAGAGTTGACAAATTTCCCATTAAGCAGTTTTGTTGTCAGTGCTGACAAACCTGTTTATCTGTAGAATTCTACCTGGGATGGACCGCTCCAATAAGAAATATTGCTACCTTTTGTTAAAAGACAGAGGCAGAAAGCTTGAAGTGGAAGCATATGAAATATAAAATCAACTTTCTAATTGTTGTTGGAGAACCAACAGCCAGAGTGAATGAAAGGTTGACGGAAATAAAGACAGAAACGTGAAAAGAGCACAGAGATTTCAGTAGACAAAAGATAAAGCGGTTTACTTTATTATTGCCGTTAATCAATAATTGTATTTGTTGCGTGGTTCCTGCAATTAGTGCAATATTTCGATTCTTTTTTGTCATGAATCTGAGAACTTTTAAATATAATGTCGAGATAGAGGGATGCAAATCTATACTGAAGACGAAGTTCGGTGATTTTTTTAGCAAAAACTCAAATTTTCTTCCTTCGTTTTCAATTATTTTAATTATTAAAAGAAATATCTGACGAAACCAGGATCCATGGAGTATTAGAAAATTGCTAAAAAGGTGAGTCTTGTAGCGGGTCCAGCCATCAAACTCACCTGGGTAAAATCTGACAGAATGTTCCAGTCGCCAAGACGTCGTATAAAATCGATATAAATGGATTTAGTTTTCATCAGAAGCGAAGGAAGCGTGAAATAAGTCAATAATGTAAGCAATCTCAGTGCACAACTACAGCCGAGTGAAAAATACCTTTACGGGCGTCCTCTAGCGGCGAGCATCAGCTTCAGGAGCGGTGAATGAAGCCGGTGTTTAACCGTCGTTCTTACGGCAGCAGTCGACTTACCAATGAGGCTGCTCAGACAGATTCCTGCTAGTTCACATCCGCTTAATTAAAGTTTTGAATACTTGATTTCAACTGACTTTTGAAAATGTCCAGATTTCCCAGAATTCCGTGCACGTCATCCTCAGTTGTATTAGCTGTGTACTTATCAACGGCGTCGTGTCTTACGTCATAACACGTGACTTGGTGCTGATGAGTCCTCAGGATAAAATGAAAACGGATTTCCATTCGTAAAAGTTGCAGAAGGAAGTTAAAAAATATAACTGGCGACCATGATATTCATTCTTACAAAAATACACAAACGACCGCTTTAAAAAAGAAATAACCAAATTAACCCTTTCTTTCTACGGTTGTGGTGCATTCTCATGCAGCCGTTTGGATCAGTTGGCTTTCAGAACTCGGTTCTGTCCGCAGACTCTCAGCTTCTCAAGTAGAAGTAACAGCGGCTTTGTCCCGTCACCCGACCTTCTTCCACTGCGTCGAGTGTTCTCCATCATTCGTTGACATCAAATAGGCTGTAATCAGGGGAGGAAACTTGTTTGGTGTCGCTTTAATCAGCCGTGTCGAGGCCCGTCTACCGTCAGAGGGAGCATTAAACAGTCGGGTTGTTCGGTCCTACGACTGTGGTACAGCCCGAAGATGAGTTGAGGAGGACGGAAGACAAACTCCACGACCGTAACTTTCTCATACTCTGGAAATAAGCAACAATAACAAACAGAAACCTCGGAGTATCCAAAAACAGTTAAAGCTGCTGAGACTAGGGGCAGAAATCGACCAGAGACGAACAGGGGAAGTTACCGAGCGAGCGGAAGAAATGGCTTTGGGCCCCTGAATCGGCAGCACAGACGAATATCAGGAGAACTGAGCTGGTTCACCTCACGAAAGGGGGGGAAGCTGTGAGATTCCGTCCCGTTCCTGTGAAAAACAAACAAAAGAATTACACTGGGATGCGGATGAAATGAAAGATCTTGGCTAATTTACACACAAGATAAGACAGGTGAGGACTGGCGAAAGGTGTTGTGGACTGATGAATTAGTGTCTAGTTCGGGTCAAGGCCGTTCGTTTCTCCATCCACCAGGTGTACGATAATTAAGTGGACAGTGTGTCCCGCCTGTTGTACGAGGACTTTGACTGGAAATAACGCAGTGTATACCTGAGATTTTAAATTATTTATTACAGTACGGTCTGTTCTACGTAGTCTTGTTCTTCTTCGATGGGTTCAGCAAACCGACACCAGGGGGGGTGTGTGACGAGGGAAAGATGGACGAAACTCTCACGGAAGGGGATCTCACAAAGACTAAACAATCCATGGCTAGTAAAGGCGCCTAGTTAGAAGACACAGCAGAGGTGATGGTTTCGGTCCTTGTTCATCTCCTCGTCAGTAGTAAGGGAGCTAACTGACTCATCCAGGCTTCCTGGGTTTTTCTCTATCACCATTACCGAGGCAGGAAGGAATAGAATCGTTAGAACAGCCTTCGATGGATTAACGAGGTTGGACTCCGGGCCCTGAACCCTGACGATTACGAACCGGGACAGAGTTTCGAACCCTGGGCCTCGTCACCTGCTTCGGATGGTAATAATCGAGTCGAGGCAAATGGTTCCGGACCAATATCCTTCTGTTCTCTGAGACCGTCGCTGATTATATTGTATATTTGGAGGTAGGAGGTTGAAAGGCGAGAGAGATCTTTTAGGTTTGTATCAAACAACGTGCAGGTCGATGTCGATTGTTCGGTGATCTGTGGTGGACGGGTTGGTTTGTTTGCCGTCTTGAATATAACTGACGAGGCAGAGGTTCCGGAAGTCAGGTCAGGTCTGCTGGGACGAAGTTCTGGTGTCAGAAATGTTTTATAATTTCGTTCAGCAGACTAATCCAGTACTTTTAAAATCTTTTTGTCTACTTCTCAGTTTCCCTTATTTAAACGAGTGTCTAATAGTCATCGCGTAAGCGGCTGTCCAACAAGCTCTGTAACGGCACCCGTGATTGGCTGTTTCCGATCTATAACATGTCCGCTTAGCTGACCATATTTAATTACTTTATTATTAATTTATTTCAGTTTTAAACAAAATGTTATTTTCAGAGAGTCTCAAAGTGAGCGACTTTGAATACCACGTGTGTCCCTAAAGAGGTCAGGTATGCTTAGTTCACGCAGTTATCTCCCTTCCTATATCCACAGTATTATACGTTGTTAATATTTGGAAAAATTTAGTTTAAAAAGCCGGCTCCTGCTGCTATTGTATTTATCTTTGGTGCCGAAAGTCGTCCACCAGATGTCGCAAACAACGGGAAGTAGCTGATAACTCCCCCCAGCGATGATGAGTTGTGGGCTGAAAGCAGTTAGTACTTCGTTTCGTCGGTATGTGGCGCTACCTGTTGTCGCTGCCGATCGAACGTCCAGTATTTAGCTTTATCAAAGAAATTAAATTACATAAAAAAAGTTAAAATTTCCGTGAAAGAAAGGATATGGTGATCCACGAAGAGCCAACGCCTAGCAACGTTGAAACAAAGTTGAGAATATGTCTCAGTATTTCTTCGCATTAACCGAGCGGAACATCGAGACAGCGCCATTTTTTTAGAAAGTCTATAATTCTGTGAAGAAGAAAAACCAGTTATCTTATAAAACAGCTTCAGGACTCGGTGGGCGACTTCACGCTTCGCCTCATCTGTTTTGTTCGACGAAATCTTCGCATTTTATTGCAAAGATCTTAAGCGAAGCAAGGCAGGCAGTGCTCAGTTGTAGCTGCCTGGAATTGTATCCCATTCTTTCAGAGATGCGAGCCGGGCTTAGAATTCACATTAACACCTTGGAAACTATATCGCATCTCGAGAGAGCAGATGAACTGTTCCATTTTTGTGTGATTATATTAAATTTGATATGTAAAAAAATATCACTTAGAAAACCATTAAATGATTCAACATTAAAAACTAAAGTAGAAAAATCCGAACAACAGTCATCCCGTAAGCGGCCTTCTTCTAGACTTTATAACGGACCTCGTGGTCATTCTTCTTTTTTCAGTTTTCTAGTGTGGCCGCTTAGGCCAACAAATTTCTTTAATTTATTATATTTTTAATTAATTTTCTAGCGAAATTTTACTTGGGGACAGTCCGAAAATGATTAACATATTTTTTTTTTTTTAGACTTTTAGCGGTGATAGGAAAACTGAAGAGTCCGCAGCAGTTATCGCTCGGCGTTAGTTAATGGGAGACATCAAACCAACGCAGTTGTCGCTGGAGAGGTTGGGCGATGATTCGTTCGCGTAATTATCTCCCCTTCCTGGCTGTTGGACTAAGCAAAGCTCGACCGTCAAACATTATACATCGTTAGTGTTTGAAAAAAAAAAAAAGAAAGTTGAGAACAGGTATCATCACTTTCCTACTTTGATCGAGAGGAACATGGAGGCAGCGCCGTCTTTCGATGGACCGTAGTTCTGATGAGTGGAGAGACGAGTGAAATAGCGTTAGGAGACTTTCAGCGATCTCGCGATTCTCTCTGGGTATCCTCCCGACCAGGCTCTCAGCAGCGACTCTCAGGGAGCTGAGGGAAAACAGTAGGCACAAACAATGCCTTCCGGTTTGCCATTGTTGTTGTTGTTGTTGCTTTTATTGATCAGCTGTAGCTAATTAATATTAGATTAGCGCGACTGACTAAGAGAATTTCTCATGGAGTGGACTTTCGGGCATGTAATCAATACACACATTCGCGGTACGAAGCTCTTCACTTGATAACCAACCAACTGACTCTCTGAAAACATTTCCATTTGGTCACGTGATTCTGAACTTTGGATATCGAGCAGCTCGTCCCGACGACGGGCCCCAACATTTAGAGATTGTTGACCAGAGAGATGGAGACGAAAGCAGCCGCTTCCCTCGTCCTCTTCCTGATCTGGATTCGTCACACCAGAGGTCTGCTGCAATAAATGGTAAAGAGCTTAGGCAGGAGAAGGAAGGACAGGCAATGGCTTCAGGTTTGTTGTTTCTAGTGGTCAGGTGCTAGCTACCTGGACAGATGAGTGCATCGGCACCATAGGAGCTGTCATTGTTAATTTAAGCACTTTGGGATCGATATCCCACAGTCACAGGGAGCATCAATCAGTCGACTCCCTGAAAAGTTTTCACAGCGGTCACCCGATTCTCAACTAAGGATATCGAGCAGCTCATCCTCATCCAGACGGCGGGCTCCGAACTTCAGAGATTGACGTCCGGCGAGATGGAGAAGACGAAAGCAGCCGCTTGCTTCTTCCTCTTTCTGATCTACGTTACAAACTCTCGGGATCTGCTGCAAACCCGAGGGAGTTTCTTCACCGGAGTCGAGGATTCTCCTCACGGCCCGCTGACCGGCTCCCCTTTGACCCGCTATGACCAGGTGAGAGGGAGTCTTGAGTGCGGGCTGCTGTGCCTGCGAACTGACGGCTGTCTCTGGTTCACCTACCAGCCGGGGATGGAATCGTGCAGCCCTCAAAACGACCTGATCGTCCCTCTCGAGGGTGGCCGACAGAATTCCTCCCTCCTCCCGACTTACACCTTTGTGCAAAATACAGGTAAGTTGTCATTGGTTACCGTTGTCACCGTATCTAATTTGTTTGGTACGGTGTATGACAAAGAAAAATTGGCATATATTTCACCATTAGTCTATAAATATATCACCAGTAATAAGTGTCATTCGCTCATCAAATTCCAAACACACACACACACACCACATTGTTGATTTTATTCACCGAGCTTGATATTGGAAATTAAAATAGATTGATTGATCTTCAAGTATTGATCTCCTTTGAAATATTTCTTGTAGCCGATCCGTAATTTTCCTGATGACACCTTAGCCAGCTGACATTTGACGTCTACCTCCATGAAAATCTTACAATATCTTTCCTTTGTTTGTTCTATGCTGGTGAAGAAAACTTCTAATGTATTTACTCCAGTCATCCAGCTCTCGTGAGCACAAAACCTTGACCATCGATTAGCTAATTTCTGGTTCACGTTAGCAACAGAAACATAGAAACAAGGAACCATCGTTAATAGGGAAAACAGCCTTCAATTGTAGATAGAATAGATCGAATTTTCTTCTCATATTCATCGGTAGATTTTTTTGTAGCTGTTAGACATTCTCGCCATCATCCGCTCGAATAGAGAACTGGGTGTTACCTGGAGTAACTTCTTCCGACTGGAACGGCCTTTTCAGAGGGCGCTGATCAGGGGATAGGTGGAGGTAACCCGGGTACACAACCGTCGGCAGGGGACAGAGTTCTGCCAGGGAAGAGACACCATCTTATGTTCTTTTATACGTAGAAGAGACGAAATCCTGTACTTCCCACAAGGAATTAATTCACCTGCCGCATACATACCGACCTTACAATAAAACAAACTTTGATATTTATTTATCAAAAATAAAGTGGAAAAAATAGGGAAATATTATCCGGCTAAATCATTTGTAAACCTGACGGGTTCTATATCAGGGATAATTCTTCGTGTTAACAATTGGAACACAGAGGATGATTAGGCGTAAGGGAGAGAACTCCAATCGTGAAAATTAATTAAAGTTAATAACTGAATCTCTGTCTGGTAAAGACAGAGACAGAGCAATAATTTAACATCATTTTAATCTTTCTTTAGTTTATTGATATTTCTGTGTAATTCCACCAATGATGAGGAGTTCTTCCTCGTCAAGAGAAGTAAAAACTGTTTAGAGGTTTTCTTTTTACTTATATTTCTTACTTTACAAGAAGAGAAGAGAGGTTAGTACTAAGATTTTTAATCGTGTGTCTTTTCAGCCTGTATCGCCAACAGCGGATACGTGTACGATCCCGTCAGCCATTTCTGCTTCCGGTTTGTCGAGGAAGCTAAACGCTGGCAAGATGCCAACGACACATGCACGGTCGAGTTGTCCCACCTGGTCGCCATTGACAACAACCAGAAGAGAGACGCAATCAACAAATACTTGACGGCTCAAGGTAGCTAACTCTATCGTCCATGTTGTTGTCGTTATTATTATTATTATTATTATTATTATTATTATTATTATTATTATTATTATATTATTATTATTATATTATTCGTTTCGTTTGGCTGAACGCTTCTCGGTGTTTTCTTCTTTCTACTTTTTCAAGGAGTCTCGTATGAATGCATATGGATAGAGGTGAACGGACTGGACATCACGTCATGGGCCACCTGGGACCGGAAACCCATCGGCGGCTATTTCAACTGGGCTCCATCTGAACCTCACGGTTTAGTCGCCGTAGACAAGAAGTGTGTCTGCATGAAGAAAATTGACAGCTGGAAGTGGCACGATCGATTTTGCAGAGACAATTTTGCATTTATTTGTGAGAAAGATTTATAAAACAACCCTCTAACCTCCTCCTCCTCCTCCTCTTTCCTGTCCGTATTTCGGTTCGGGATGCGACGTACGATCAAGGGAGGTAACTGGTGGGGTTTTTTTTTTTCCGAACAATTCTTTGATAATTCCTTAAGCAATACACACGGTTAATGATACGGGTGTCAAAGGAGAATCGAATTCTTCACCTGGTGTCGCCAGAAGAACCGTCGTTGGCCTGACAACAGCAGACAAAACGTCATCTTTACCGGGTTTAATCGAACAAACGTCGTATTTACTCCCAGCTCACCGGGTGACGTAGGCGATCCAAGGACCGCGATTGTCTATCATTTTCCAACTGTCGTCGTTAACCGGAAGTAAAATTATCAGGTGAACATGAGATTTTAATCCGTGCCTCTATGCGATTCCCTGAAGACGAAGTAAAGTTGAATTTACACCTGGAGTCGCTGGTTTATTGTTGTGATTTTCTGTGAAGAGAGTTCAATACTCAATTAGTGAAAACGTAGGGGGACTGATGACGGATACTAATCCCTCCACTGCCTCCCATCCCGTCTGTAATTGAAGCCAGATTGAATTTAATCGCACCCTTCTTTCGCTTTTTTGATATTTAATCCTTACATTAAATGTATCCTTTTTTTATTATCACCCTTTTAAATATTGTTTTGTTTTTATAATGTGACAATGGTCTGTCATCGATTTAAATGTATAAAGGAGTGATTAATTATAGGTTTAATGTTAATAAAGCGGATTATACCGCCCGACATCCGGCTGTACGTCTTTCGTGATGTGCATGCTTATGTCCCTTTGTGTGAGCGGTCTGTGCTCCACCTGTCCATTACAAGGATATCGGTGACGGGCCAGCCTGGGAGTGAACGTGTATGATATCGTATTGACTCTTCCTGGAGCGTCGTATAGAGAAGGTACCTAGAAGCTGACCGACTAAAGACAGATTCTAAGTGTCAGAACCAATTAAATTTGATAAATTGATATAAAATAATAAAGTAGAAGGATGGACAGAAGTGCGACAAATCCCCATTAATCGAGAACAGGTGACTGCCCTTAGCCCCGCCTGGGTGAACAGGTTTCTCTCTTTGAGAAGCCGAGCTGGGCCAGAGTCGTGGAGCCGTTATCTCCGCTTCTTTAGCTTCAGTTAATATTCTAAGATGCTCTGCTCTTTTGTGTCCTCACCACACACCAGAGATATCCGGTATTCTCGACCTCCTATGACGAAAGACCGACAATCGTGATCTTTCTACACGCAAACTTTCCCTTTAAATACGGTTTGACATCACGGGGATACTGATAGTCACGTGGCCTTTTAGCAGTTTTCCTTCAGGTTTAGATAGGAAAGAGTAGTTTTATCTTAACCCTTCTCAGCAGCCTGTATGACATCCTCTCTATCTTTATCGATTGCCGTGAAGAACCATCTATACGCCGTATTTATCACCACTCTTCTTTATAAACACGAGGTACATCGACGACGTGAGAGGGTTAAAGAGGGTAATCAGAGGGCTGATGACATAGCAGCCAAAGATATTTAAAATAATATCTATAAATACTAATAGTAGGGGGGTCGCCATTACGGGTTCGCTAAGATTACGTCACGGTTAGAAATGGGGAAATAATTTTAAAGCGAATAGCTGTTAATCAGCGACAGATTTATCCCAAATCTCTTCCCGCGAGGCCCTGATGTGCGTTATGGAGCCGCGGGTCCGGTAACTACGATAACTGAAGTAGAACGCAAAAGCAGTAAAGAGAAACCATATATTAATGAACAACTAGAAACCTGCGTCATAGAATCGGCAGTGATCCGAACCGGGCTACGACTGACCGTCGGTGGGCCAAGGTAAAGCTCACCTTTGACCTGAAAAATCTTCATTTCGGGAAGGTGGAATGTCGTCCCGAGGCAGGACTTCTCTCTCTCCATCTCTCTCTCTCTAGTACTGACGTCATCTCTCTCTCTCCATCTCTCTCTGTCTCTCTAGTACTGACGTCATCTCTCTCTCTCTCTCTCTAGTACTGACGTCATCTCTCTCTCTCCATATATCTCTCTCTCTCCATCTCTCTCTCTCTCTCTCTCTCTAGTACTGACGTCATCTCTCTCTCTCTCCATCTCTCTCTCTCTCTCTCTAGTACTGACGTCATCTCTCTCTCCATCTCTCTCTCTCTCTCTCTCTCTAGACTGACGTCATCTCTCTCTCTCCCCATCCTCTCACTGAGATGCTGTGACCCCGATATCAAACCGACATCGATCTGCGGAACGTTCCGATCGTTGACATTCGAAGTGCTGCATTCAACAGGCGGGATGTCGCGTCTAACTGATCGGATGATGGCCGCGTGAAGAATCTGTCCGGGGAAAAAAAGTGCAGCGCCACGTTGTAGTTAGAATATCGTCCGTCGACAGTTTCTGTGGCTCATTACTCACGTAGTTAGATTCTATCAATGAACGCAACTAAAGCCGTGCAAACGTATCCAGTCATTTCATCCATTAACACCTGATATTCGCTTCTGCTTCATATATCTCGACCAAAAACCAAGTCTCATTTCCTGTTTGTTAGACGTAAGAAACTGATTTTCGTCTCGCGACTTCCTGATCGTTCAGAGGAGAAATAAATGATGGGACCTGCTTCTGTTTGTATGCTGTAAATATTTTTTTAAAAAAAAACACCAATCAAAAGATCAGACTTTGACTTCATCCCCATACCTTCACGGTTTTAAATAATCCTAAAAAATAAATAAAAGATTTCAATGTTTATATTTATTCCTCTGTTCCTCTCTCTGTCGACCATTAAAGATAAAGAAGAACTGATCTTTCTCCTAGCGACCGGTTGTAGTTCCAGATTCCGCTCGACCTGTCTGAAATACTTATCCCAGCTCCCTGTCTACATCCTCGTGGGGTACCGCCATCGATCTTCGATACCGACCAGATGGTCTACCGCTTTCCATCCAAACTGTCACGAATAGTAACTTTTTATTTACCTTGAAGTTTTATTGTGAAAAACCGGGAAGATCTGAGTTCGCCCATTGTTCGCTGGGAGAGAGAATTTCTGAAGTCGGTGATCGAAGATCGATTACAAAATATTTATGAATGTCTACTGGCTGACTGACCGGCCTACAAACTGATTGTCAAGGATGGAACGGTTCGAATCCTTGTACACCAGAGCCGATTAAATTAGAAACAAAAGGAATAAGATCGATAACTGAAAACAACACCCAACAGAATAAATCGCTCTGCTGTCTACCGTCTAACACAATGCTAGCAGTCACCGCCAGGTGGCAGGTATGAAAATGCAAATTCGGTCTTGGATTATTACAGTTAAATTTCAACTCGGGCAACCAATTTTATCGTAATTTTAATACTAGAATCTTTATAATATTTGTAAAAAAATAATGTAAATACTAAAGAACAAACGAAAGTAATTAGATCGACAGGGACATTTTTCTACCTTACTGATGTGTATTTTTACCGGACCATTCTGTGATTGGAAATCGATCTACCTCAAGTCTTCTGCACTCCTCACTCTCGCTGCTAGTCTTGATGCTAAACTCTGATTGATCAGAGTAAATGTTCGCCTAAAATCAAACGGTCGACTACAGTCGATCAATATCTGAAACTACTACACCTGATGGTGGTTACAAGCGATGGGTCAACCGTTCCTTTACGATGAACCTATAGGTAGTAGAGAATAATCAAAGACAGGGTGTTATTTACTTGCGCATAAACAAACGTAACTGGCCACAATTTACCTATTCCAGGTGAGATTGTATATGCATTGGGTGCGTAGGTGGACAGGTATCTAGTGTGCACTATCGTCTCGTCGATAACAGGCGGTTTATTTCATCTGTCTTGTTCTTTCAGTTTTTAGTTTTCTTGCTGGGATATTCCACAGTCTTCAGAATAAAACGACGAGAAGGGAGATAACTGCTTGTGTAGTTGTGTGGCTGGTCTCATAATTTTGAATGCCAATGTTTTTGCTTTTGTAGCCATTAAATCTACCCCGTATTTGTGAGAATAACACGTTTTGCTAACGAGATACATCCTCCTCCTACAGCTTGTCCTATTGTTGTTTTGCTGTAGCCAGCTCCTCCAGAAGTTCTTGGATGGGAGTGGTAAAGAATGGAGGTGTTTGGACTTCGTGGAAGCGCAAACCTTTGGTTTACTTTGACTGGGCCGAACACAGGCGGATAGCAAGTCTAGAAATTGGGAGTTTTTTAAGGTCAGCAAGGACTCGGATGTGGAAGGGTTACAGTTCTGGTGAATACTTTTCTTTCATTTGCCAAAAGGCGATCAACGAAGGAAGGCGACACAATGAATTCTTCTTTCGTACGGTCGCCATGTTATTCGCTTACCCATGTTTGGCAGTTAACACAAACCTGTCAGTCATCATTACTGATCCTTAATGGCTGACGTAAGGATCCATCACTGGGCGACAAGAATTTGAGCTTCTACGTTTTGAGAGAAAGAAAGATTTTGTTAAATTTACTTTGCATTAAATATAAGAATTAATAAGCAAGTAAATGTCACGTAAAGTTGGTATTGGATCTTTATGTCCGTCCTGATTAAAGGTGAGGAAAACAGAGCTTTTCGTGTTTACAACAGACCCTCATCGCCTAGTAATCAGATATTAAAGGTAAATAAATTTAGTGTAGAATTGATCCGATAGGTTTACGATGCAAGTATTAAGATCGATAGAACCCTTTTCACATTGATTTGTGAACCGATTTTTACAATACCCGGTTTTGGTTCTGAGGGAAACCATTTCCGCTTCTGCTGAAACATCAGACCTGTTCCAGATGAGAGATGACGTCACAGGACTGAACCGCACGGGTCCTGTTTGGATATTTGGTCGGGTGACCGCAATTCCTTTTAAACGGAATTAAAGCAGCAACATCATCAATTTTCCTGAACAGTGAATATAATCCGCATTTATGAGAGTAATTTATGTTTGTTTCCTTTTTATAAAGACATAAATAGGTAGGAGAATCTCTTTAGTCCGGGGCTGAGTTCGTCTGCGTGTTCCAGAGATGAAGAACCCGGACGCTTCCTCGCTGAACACCGGACAGGTGAAGTAGCTGTCCCCTGTTCCTCACGGAGCCCCGGCTGCCGGTCTGTAAGCTCTCGGTGCTTGCGACTTGTAGGTGCCCCGACAAAGCTCCCTAATTTACTAAGTAACAAAAGCTGAATATAAAAATTTTAAAATTAAACAAAATATCTAACTTCTATTTTACTGCCCGATAGAGAACAAAGAGATAAATATTAGGTTAGCCTCTCGCACAAACTCTCTTTCCCTCAGGTGAAGAGTTACTATGGGCGATATTAAATGTTAATATTCGTTGTTGTCCGACGGCTTCTACGTCAGTGATCCATGAATAACGAGCCTGGCAGCTGATCAGGAGATCGATCTGACACCGAGGAAGGAAGATTGATCGGTGGGCTGCTTGTTGAGGACATCACCTCGGAAACACAAATCCAGACTTCTAGCCCACAGCATGCCCAGAGATAAGCTCCGGCCTCAACTTTGAAGCAAGAGACCCCAAATCGTACATTTCCCTCAGCACATACGATCATACCAAAGGATGCAACAACCCCCCCCAAGCAGGTTAGACCGTTTCCAAAAGCAGCTTCCAGACAGATGGCATCCAAAGGGGAAAAAGCTAAGGAAGGCAGCCATTTTGACTGACACTCCTGAAAAAGATGCACTGTCTGCAGAAGATGGAAAGAGGTGTAGGAGGACTGAAGCTGCTGCGAGGAGGAAATTACCAAAAAGGAGAGTGCAAAGAAAATACTGAGCTGCAACTGTGCCAACACCGACTCGGATGATAATGGATGCTTCTGTCTAGTGTTCTGCGAACCTTACTCCAACAGTCGTCCGAATGAATAATAGGTACAGCGGGTGGTTTGTAAGAACCGGTCGCCTGAAGAAGGCATCCAGGAACAAAGAGTCTACATCTGCCAGATCTGCCACTGAGATGACTCAGCCTAAAATTTCCGTTATCAGTTTTGTTTTGTTCTCTGTTTGATTAA
This sequence comes from Nautilus pompilius, assembly GCA_018389105.1. Lineage (NCBI taxonomy): Eukaryota > Metazoa > Mollusca > Cephalopoda > Nautilida > Nautilidae > Nautilus > Nautilus pompilius. Next base: position 325,077 of record JACATO010001455.1, read on the forward strand.
AGTTCTAATTATCTACAGATAGCTTTTTAAAATTTCCATTATGTGGTATGTAATAGTATTAGAAAACACTAAAGAGGACGGTTGTAACAGTGTTACAATAAAGCCCCACGTACTGTTACAACTTGCCCCACATGCGGGGTAAATTGTAACACTTTGGGTCACATGGTGTTTTTACTCCCTGCTCTTATCATTTAACAGATTAGAGTTGAAATATTCCTGCAATATTAAGAGCAGTGGACCTTTATTTGTTTGCACTAAAAACGCTGCTACATTTTTCAAAATGTGAAGAATGAGGGTTGATTTCGTGTAAAATATTACAACCACCCGCCCCCGTTCTCCCCTAATTTAGAAAGTCAGCAGGTGTCCTGTTTATCTTCATCTTCTCTATCTGCCGCCCTTCGTTAAGATCGAAGTCTACCCCCAAGTTTAGTTTCAGAATATTAACTAATATCATATCGATCTGATTGGAAAAGTAACGTATCGAACTATCGGATGGTATATTTATTCGGATTATTTCGTTTTTCTGACAAAAATATCTTTTTATATAATAAATAGAAAACAACGAAATTCAAACATAATAATAATAATAATAATAATAATAATAATAATATAATAATAATAATAATAATAATAATAATAATAATAATAATAATAATAATAATAATATAATAATAATAATAATAATAATAATAATATAATAATAAATAATATAATAATAATAATATAATAATAATAATAATAATAATAATAATAATAATAATAATACTAATAATAATAATCATAATAATAATAATATAATAATAATAATAATAATAATAATTTGAAGGGTCCCTAGTAAAGTTATATTTATCTTTCCTTTCACCTGGCGGGCCACGAGCCGCCTCGGACGACGGAAAGATGCTGATTAACCTGGGCAAACAATGGTTAGTACCTGGCGTGGTCGGTAGGTGTCGCAATCAATTGCATCTACCGAACCATAGACCCTGGTTGGACCACATTTAGCTCATCGAAGTCGAAGTAAAGAAATAATTAAAAGAAATTTTTAGAGGTTTTCAAACAAACCAAAACGAAGAGACGTCACGCGCCAAAACTTTAACAACAATAAAAAGTGAAGAATGTTACGATTTTTCAACTATAATCGAGCGGATCATCAAGACAGCGCCATCTGTTGAGGGATTGGAATTCAGAACAGCAGAAAGACCATTTACTTTTGTTTTAAAAAGGGGTTAGCTTAGGGATTTCACGCTTCGCCTAAGCTTTTTGTGGTTGGAGAAAACGTTCAGCAATAAATGGTAAAGAGCTTAGGCAGGAGAAGGAAGGACAGGCAATGGCTTCAGGTTTGTTGTTTCTAGTGCTCAGGTGCTAGCTACCTGGACAGATAAGTGCATCGGCACCATAGGAGCTGTCATTGTTCATTTAAGCACTTTGGGATCGATATCCCACAGTCACAGGGAGCATCAATCAGTCGACTCCCTGAAAAGTTTTCACAGCGGTCACCCGATTCTCAACTAAGGATATCGAGCAGCTCATCCTCATCCAGACGGCGGGCTCCGAACTTCAGAGATTGACGTCCGGCGAGATGGAGAAGACGAAAGCAGCCGCTTCCTTCTTCCTCTTTCTGATCTACGTTACAAACTCTCGGGGTCTGCTGCAAACCCGAGCAAGATTCTTCACCGGAGTCGAGGATTCTCCTCACGGCCCGCTGACCGGCTCCGCTTTGACCCGCTATGACCAGGTGAGTGGGAGTATGGAGTGCGGGCTGCTGTGCCTGCAAACTGACGGCTGTCTCTGGTTCACCTACCAGCCGGGGATGGAATCGTGCAGCCCTCAAAACGACCTGATCGTCCCTGTCGAGGGTGGCCAACAGAATTCCTCTCTCCTCCCGACTTACACCTTTGTGCAAAATACAGGTAAGTTGTCATTGGTTACCGTCCTCACTGTGTCTAACTTTGTTTGGTACTGTTCGTGGCTAACAAATGATAGATAATGATTCCAACTCTGATCTATTAAAATATACCACCATTAATAATTGTGTGTACACATCAAACATTCCGCCAACACACCTACACACACACACACACACACAACACACACACACGAACTGAGAACCTTATCGCTAGTTTTTATGCAAATTTGAAAGAAAAATGAAAACATCATTAGTATAGAATAATTGATTTGTGTGAACGGACAGAGCCGTCTGAGCTGCCATTTGCTGAACCACTGGTCAGTTTCCAGCCTCAAAGTCGCCACCCGACAGCTCAGGTGAACCGGAGACTCGATCATTCCTGACTCTCTACCTGTCTAAGCTGAACTCGGTGACGGAACCGGACACCTGTCTGCTGACAGGGGATCTCATCAGAACGCAAAGAGGACAATGGTTTAAGTCACTGAGTTTGGTAGAGTACGATACGATAAATGTGTGTGAGGGAATTTCGTTATAATTGTCGTGTCTATGGAACAGTTGAATGATAATTTTCCAACCGGTGATGTAGGAGCCACTGATTGTTATTCGTTGACAAAACTCCATCGTTGTTGTTCTCCGTTTACTGCCTTTCAGTCTGTAACAATGAACAATCGATTGTACTGGTGAATGACTTGTCGCCGTCAGACTCGAAATTTATAAAACAATACTTCTATTTTAGTTAAGAAAAATATTTACAAAAATTGTCTGACTGTCGTGAGATAAAACGTCAGGAAAAATTCTTGGTTACGTTTTCGTTCTTTCGAGTGAACCATTTTACAGACTTTAATATGTTTGACTCTACTTTATGAAGTTAACTATTAATGTTATTAGACGTAATATTACAGTAAAAATACTGGATAAAAAGAGCAGCGCAAATCGTGGGATTTAGGCAACAAAACGGTTAATTCAGGGCAGATATTTATTTATCTCGCTTTTTCTCTGTAATTTTAGAAGATCAGCAGGTGTCCCGTTTGCCTTCCTCATCTCTTTCTGCTGCCCTTCGTTGAGATCGAATGTTATCACCGAGTACTTTTTATAATATTGGTAAATATCCTATCGATGTGATTGGAATAGTAACATATCGAACTACCGGATGGTATACTTTCTTGAGATTTATTTCGGATCTTTGTCGAAATTTTTCTTTTATATTTAGTAAATAATATTAATAATAATATTTAAAGATCGTTATCCAACCTAGCGACAGGTATTCTGACGGATTTCGGTCAGCTTCAGACTCATCTTACCGTTGTTCGCTCTCCGTCCTCTCCAGTTTCCTTCTGACTGCTCTCATTTGGTCCTCCATCAGTTGAATCGTACGGCTGATCATAGCCTACAGGTGCGAGTCTTCTCGCAGTCTCTGCCCCTCCCCCAGACTCGTCTTCCTCTCCATCAAATACCTGAAGGTAATCAGATTGCAGAATATTATCTTCTTCGACCTCGACGAGCGGCTAAATGGTTTCGTTTGAAGTTTGTGGGCAGGGAATTGAGATGTGCTACGTGGTGGACTCACGTGCAAGGCGAAATTGAACGTTCACCTAAACAACGGAAGCGGAAATGACGTAGCGGACATCTTTGAACGGATCGGCCATTTTCATTGGTCAGAAATATCGACAACAAAAAAGTGAACAAATATTATGTTGAATACTAAAACCTAACTTTCATTTATTGTACTCGTCGATTTGAAATTCATCTTAATTTTACTTCCTTCACAATAACAAACGTGAAATCGATATTCTAATATAGTCAAATTAACTGTTAATATTATCTGTTTAGTTGCCTTTCGAATTTTAGTTAATTTAATTTATTTACTTTATCACGAAGAAACATCACGTGATCCAGACTTTCGCTAGCGCCTCTAGTGTCGAGAAATGGTCACCAATTATTATCCCGCAGTACTGTCGCTGTCAACTTCGTTTGCCAGTAAATTCTTTATCTAAAACCATTTTCTGGTATCTAACAGGTATGGAATCATGAGTAGTTTGTAGCATTTGTTCTCTTGTATTAGCCGCTGTAAATCTCCGATGGAGTTATATCCCCTCATTATTCTGGAAGCTTCTGTTACAGTGGTTTTGAAACTTTGTTCCAAACCAAGTTCTTCTTAAAAGAAAATGTAAGTTATCACTTAACCCTTACATACAATAAGTGTAATTTAGATGTAATAAACGTTTATAAATTAGACATTTTAGAAGATATCCACACAAGGACTTCATTCCTCTACAGAAAAGAACATCTGGATAAACTGTTATCCCCAGTGGAGGTATTGGCCGAAGTGGACATCCCGTTTATGGCATACACTAATCTGGCTGTTGTATATAATTACACGGATCGATATCACTGGAAGATATCGATCGGTACATATGGAGCAAACAGATTTTTGTATTTCTGTCACAAGAATTTTTATCTAATTTCTTTTGTGTATATGTGATAATAATAATAATAATAATAATAATAATAATAATAATAATAATAATAATAATAATAATATATAATAATAATAATAATAATAATAATAATAATAATAATAATAATAATAATAATAATATAATAATAATAATAATACAAGTTATTAGCTACCGCATTGGAATGTATTGATGAACTTAGGTCACGAGGATTATACTGATTGAATTAAAGCTGAACTGTTCTATTTTTCAGTGATTTACTTTACGATATCTTGTTGTTGTTATTTAATCATAATGATGTCCCTCCCTATGTTTAAATCTGCTTTGTTACAGATAACACAACGAAATAGTTTATATTTAAATATTTCAAAATTTTCATTTTTGCTTTTATTTACATTAGTCAGACATAAATCGACTTTCCCGCTCTCTAGGTCGGCCATTACTGATACCGTAGAGCGGACCTTCCCTTTGTTAGGAGTTCTGTAGATACTGTGTGTAGGGGGATGCACGTGACTTTGACACAACCACGGACTGTTACTGGTATTTGAAAGGTAACAAAAACTTAATGACGGTTCCAAACTTACCATTTTCTTTGATAACAAATGGAATAAAACTCTTGATGTCCCTTTTTTTAGTTTCTGATCGATAATTATTGATTGGCATTTTTGAAATAAATCAATAGGTTAATCGATAAATTGTAATTTTTCTGTCCATCCTCCAGCTTGTCTGCAGCATCCGGGTTATGTGTACGACCCGGAAACTGATTTCTGCTTCCGGGCTTTTAGTGAGTCGAAAAATTGGAATGGTGCCAACAGGACCTGCGTGGACCAGAGGGCTCACCTGGTTACCATTGACAACGGTGCGAAAACGGCTGCCATTGGAAGATACTTGGCTTCTTTTGGTTGGTAACTTTCTTTCTTCACGCAACACGAATATAAAGACGATTAAGACGATCAGGTGAAAGAGGAAGATTAATAGGTGTCTCAATAAGTTAATTATCGTCATTTATGAAGTTGGTGATCGATGACTGCAGCGGGGCCATTTATAGGATAAGGAGCCGTCTCCACTTCGTCGCTATTGACTCATATAAATGTCATATTATCCCGGTATTTGGTGGATATTAACTCGAATTTATCTTCAGATAAATACCAGGTAAAGACGGACTTTTCTGTCAGTCGGTAGAGACGAGCTAAAGATGATTGGCCATTTGTATCGCTACCGTCGCTATGATCTTGTGGCTTTAACCCTCCTCACCGATAGGAACCATTCAGATCTGTCTTAGTCTTAGCCATCTTTCCTATTAGCTCTTTACCTTCCCCTCCACTCCACGGTTCTGTAAGTGACACTTTTAATGTCGGGTCATCCTCGTTAAGTGTCCCCTAGAACTGCAGTCGCTGCACCCCTCCAGCGCTATCAGGGGTCCTAGACTTAAAGGCCCTCACACCGACGTCCTGCCCAATGATCAGGAGGATGGTATCAGTACAGAATCGGAAAATAGGAGTTTTATTGATCTTTGGAGTGAAACGGAGAAAACAGGTGATTTGTTTGGTTTACCGAGGTGATTCCCTTTTCAGATTTCTTGCCGGAATATTGAATTGTTATTGGAATAAATGATGATGAAAAGGGAATTAGGTGATTCTGTATTCTGTGGATGGTCTCATAATTTTAAATGAAGTGTCTTAATTTTGTAACCATAAATAACACATCTGGTCTTGAAGACGCAGCCTCCTTCTACAGATTGGCGAATTGTTGTTGTTGTTTTGTTTGTTTCTCTTTTATCCTGTAGCCCTCTTCCGGATACTGGATAGGAGTAGTAAAGGATGGAAATGTTTGACCACCTGGGATTCCAAACCACTCGATTACCAGAACTGGGCCTCAGGTGAACCGAGCAATCCGTCTCAAAAGTGTGTCTGTCTATGGAAGTCCAAGAATTGGAAGTGGGACGACGACTGGTGTAGCTCATCCTACTCTTTCATCTGTCAAAAGGACGTCTAAGAAGGAAGGAGAAGCTAAATCATGAACATCTCCCTTCTTTGATTTACCTGGCAGCAACACATCCGTTACAAAATGTCTTTGAGGACTCAGACAAAACTTTGGCAGAGATTTCCTGCAAAAATGATTCCTATTTTTATGTTGTTGTGAAGCGAATTTCACTGTTGTGTGTAATGGTTGAGCGACCTTTAGAGTTTGTTGACCCCTTGTAACGAAGGTCTCTTATATTTGAATTTAATTACAAACACTCGACGTAAATTGTTCGCGCTGTTAGACGATCCAGTATAAGGTGGTCATACAACAGTATTTGGATGTTCTGTTTATTGACGTGAATAAAGTTGTCCATCTTTGCTCCACTCTCTCCTTTCTTTTCCATGTCCGGCAGTTAACACAAACCTGTCAGTCATCTTTACTGATCCTTAATGGCTGACGTAAGGATCCATCACCGGGCGACAAGGAATTGAGCTTCTACGTTTTGAGAGAAAGAAAGATTTTGTTAAATTTACTTTGCATTAAATATAAGAATTAATAAACAAGTAAATGTCACGTAAAGTTGGTATTGGATCTTTATGTCCGTCCTGATTAAAGGTGAGGAAAACAGAGCTTTTCGTGTTTACAACAGACCCTCATCGCCTAGTAATCACAAGGATCATTAAAGGTAAATAAATTTAGTGTAGAGTTGATCCGATAGGTTTACGATGCAAGTATTAAGATCGATAGAACCCTTTTCACATTGATTTGTGAACCGATTTTTACAATACCCGGTTTTGGTTCTGAGGGAAACCATTTCCGCTTCTGCTGAAACATCAGACTTGTTCCAGATGAGAGATGACGTCACAGGACTGAACCGCACGGGTCCTGTTTGGATATTTGGTCGGGTGACCGCAATTCCTTTTAAACGGAATTAAAGAAGCAACATCATCAATTTTCCTGAACAGTGAATATAATCTGCATTTATGAGAGTAATTTATGTTTGTTTCCTTTTTATAAAGACATAAATAGGTAGGAGAATCTCTTTAGTCCGGGGCTGAGTTCGTCTGCGTGTTCCAGAGATGAAGAACCCGGACGCTTCCTCGCTGAACACCGGACAGGTGAAGTAGCTGTCCCCTGTTCCTCACGGAGCCCCGGCTGCCGGTCTGTAAGCTCTCGGTGCTTGCGACTTGTAGGTGCCCCGACAAAGCTCCCTAATTTACTAAGTAACAAAAGCTGAATATAAAAATTTTAAAATTAAACAAAATATCTAACTTCTATTTTACTGCCCGATAGAGAACAAAGAGATAAATATTAGGTTAGCCTCTCGCACAAACTCTCTTTCCCTCAGGTGAAGAGTTACTATGGGCGATATTAAATGTTAATATTCGTTGTTGTCTGACGGCCTCTACGTCAGTGATCCATGAAGAACGAGCCTGTCAACTGATCAGGAGATCGATCTGACACCGAGGGAGGAAGATTGATCGGTGGGCTGCTTGTTGAGGACATCACCTCGGAAACACAAATCCAGACTTCTAGCCCACAGCATGCCCAGAGATAAGCTCCGGCCTCAACTTTGAAGCAAGAGACCCCAAATCGTACATTTCCCTCAGCACATACGATCATACCAAAGGATGCAACAACCCCCCCCCCCCAAGCAGGTTAGACCGTTTCCAAAAGCAGCTTCCAGACAGATGGCATCCAAAGGGGAAAAAGCTAAGGAAGGCAGCCATTTTTACTGACACTCCTGAAAAAGATGCACTGTCTGCAGAAGATGGAAAGAGGTGTAGGAGGACTGAAGCTGCTGCGAGGAGGAAATTACCAAAAAGGAGAGTGCAAAAAAATACTGAGCTGCAACTGTGCCAACACCGACTCGGATGATAATGGATGCTTCTGTCTAGTGTTCTGCGAACCTTACTCCAACAGTCGTCCGAATGAACAACGGTACAGAGGGTGGTTTGTAAGGACCGGTCGCCTGAAGAAGGCATCCAGGAACAAAGAGTCTACATCTGCCAGATCTGCCACTCAGATGACTCAGCCTAAAATTTCCGTTATCAGTTTTGTTTTGTTCTCTTTTGATTAAAGTTCTAATTATCTACAGATAGCTTTTTAAAATTTCCATTATGTGGTATGTAATAGTATTAGAAAACACTAAAGGGCCGGTTGTAACAGTGTTACAATAAAGCCCCACGTACTGTTACAACTTGCCCCCACATGCGGGGTAAATTGTAACACTTTGGGTCACATGGTGTTTTTACTCCCTGCTCTCATCATTTAACAGATTAGAGTTAAAATATTCCTGCAATATTAAGAGCAGTGGACCTTTATTTGTTTGCACTAAAAACGCTGCTACAATTTTCAAAATGTGAAGAATGAGGGTTGATTTCGTGTAAAATATTACAACCAGCCCCCGTTCTCCCCTAATTTTAGAAAGTCAGCAGGTGTCCTGTTTATCTTCATCTTCTCTATCTGCCGCCCTTCGTTAAGATCGAAGTCTACCCCCAAGTTTAGTTTCAGAATATTAACTAATATCATATCGATCTGATTGGAAAAGTAACGTATCGAACTATCGGATGGTATATTGTATTCGGATTTATTTCGTTTTTCTGACAAAAAATATCTTTTTATTATAATAAATAGAAAACAACGAAATTCAAACTAATAATAATAATAATAATAATAATAATAATAATAATAATAATAATAATAATAATAATAATAATAATAATAATAATAATAATAATATAATAATAATAATATAATAATAATAATAATAATAATAATAATAATAATAATAATAATAATAATAATAATAATAATAATAATAATAATAATAATAATAATAATTTGAAGGGTCCCTAGTAAAGTTATATTTATCTTTCCTTTCACCTGGCGGGCCACGAGCCGCCTCGGACGACGGAAAGATGCTGATTAACCTGGGCAAACAATGGTTAGTACCTGCCTGCGTGGTCGGTAGGTGTCGCAATCAATTGCATCTACCGAACCATAGACCCTGGTTGGACCACATTTAGCTTCATCGAAGTAAAGAAATAATTAAAGGAAATTTTTAGAGGTTTTCAAACAAACCAAACGAAGAGACGTCACGCGCCAAAACTTTAACAACAATAAAAAGTGAAGAATGTTACGATTTTTCAACTATAATCGAGCGGATCATCAAGACAGCGCCATCTGTTGAGGGATTGGAATTCAGAACAGCAGAAAGACCATTTACTTTTGTTTTAAAAAGGGGTTAGCTTAGGGATTTCACGCTTCGCCTAAGCTTTTTTGTTGGAGAAAACGTTCAGCAATAAATGGTAAAGAGCTTAGGCAGGAGAAGGAAGGACAGGCAATGGCTTCAGGTTTGTTGTTTCTAGTGCTCAGGTGCTAGCTACCTGGACAGATAAGTGCATCGGCACCATAGGAGCTGTCATTGTTCATTTAAGCACTTTGGGATCGATATCCCACAGCCACAGGGAGCATCAATCGGTCGACTCCCTGAAAAGTTTTCACAGCGGTCACCCGATTCTCAACTAAGGATATCGAGCAGCTCATCCTCATCCAGACGGCGGGCTCCGAACTTCAGAGATTGACGTCCGGCGCGAGATGGAGCAGACGAAAGCAGCCGCTTCCTTCTTCCTCTTTCTGATCTACGTTACAAACTCTCGGGGTCTGCTGCAAACCCGAGCAAGATTCTTCACCGAGTCGAGGATTCTCCTCACGGCCCGCTGACCGGCTCCGCTTTGACCCGCTATGACCAGGTGAGTGGGAGTATGGAGTGCGGGCTGCTGTGCCTGCAAACTGACGGCTGTCTCTGGTTCACCTACCAGCCGGGGATGGAATCGTGCAGCCCTCAAAACGACCTGATCGTCCCTGTCGAGGGTGGCCGACAGAATTCCTCCCTCCTCCCGACTTACACCTTTGTGCAAAATACAGGTAAGTTGTCATTGGTTACCGTCCTCACTGTGTCTAACTTTGTTTGGTACTGTTCGTGGCTAACAAATGATAGATAAAGATTCCAACTCTGATCTATTAAAATATACCACCATTAATAATTGTGTGTACACATCAAACATTCCGCCAACACACCTGCACACACACACACGAACTGAGAACCTTATCGCTAGTTTTTATACAAATTTGAAAGTAAAATGAAAACATCATTAGTATAGAATAATTGATTTGTGTGAACGGACAGAGCCGTCTGAGCTGCCATTTGCTGAACCACTGGTCACTTTCCAGCCTCAAAGTCGCCACCCGACAGCTCAGGTGAACCGGAGACTCGATCATTCCTGACTCTCTACCTGTCTAAGTTGAACTCGGTGACGGAACCGGACACCTGTCTGCTGACAGGGGTTCTCATCAGAACGCAAAGAGGACAATGGTTTAAGTCACTGAGTTTGGTAGAGTACGATACGATAAATGTGTGTGAGGGAATTTCGTTATAATTGTCGTGTCTATGGAACAGTTGAATGATAATTTTCCAACCGGTGATGTAGGAGCCACTGATTGTTATTCGTTGACAAAACTCCATCGTTGTTGTTCTCCGTTTACTGCCTTTCAGTCTGTAACAATGAACAATCGATTGTACTGGTGAATGACTTGTCGCCGTCAGACTCGAAATTTATAAAACAATACTTCTATTTTAGTTAAGAAAAATATTTACAAAAATTGTTTGATTGTCGTGAGATTAAACGTCAGGAAAAATTCTTGGTTACGTTTTCGTTCTTTCGAGTGAACCTTTGTACAGACTTTAATATGTTTGACTCTACTTTATGAAGTTAACTATTAATGTTATTAGACGTAATATTACAGTAAAAATACTGGATAAAAAGAGCAGCGCAAATCGTGGGATTTAGGCAACAAAACGGTTAATTCAGGGCAGATATTTATTTATCTCGCTTTTTCTCTGTAATTTTAGAAGATCAGCAGGTGTCCCGTTTGCCTTCCTCATCTCTTTCTGCTGCCCTTCGTTGAGATCGAATGTTATCACCGAGTAGTTTTATAATATTGGTAAATATCCTATCGATGTGATTGGAATAGTAACATATCGAACTACCGGATGGTATACTTTCTTGAGATTTATTTCGGATCTTTGTCGAAATTTTTCTTTTATATTTAGTAAATAATATTAATAATAATATTTAAAGATCGTTATCCAAACTTGCGACAGGTATTCTGACGGATTTCGGTCAGCTTCAGACTCATCTTACCGTTGTTCGCTCTCCGTCCTCTCCAGTTTCCTTCTGACTGCTCTCATTTGGTCCTCCATCAGTTGAATCGTACGGCTGATCATAGCCTACAGGTGCGAGTCTTCTCCCAGTCTCTGCCCCTCCCCCAGACTCGTCTTCCTCTCCATCAAATACCTGAAGGTAATCAGATTGCAGAATATTATCTTCTTCGACCTCGACGAGCGGCTAAATGGTTTCGTTTGAAGTTTGTGGGCAGGGAATTGAGATGTGCTACGTGGTGGACTCACGTGCAAGGCGAAATTGAACGTTCACCTAAACAACGGAAGCGGAATGACGACGTAGCGGACATCTTTGAACGGATCGGCCATTTTCATTGGTCAGAAATATCGACAACAAAAAAGTGAACAAATATTATGTTGAATACTAAAACCTAACTTTCATTTATTGTACTCGTCGATTTGAAATTCATCTTAATTTTACTTCCTTCACAATAACAAACGTGAAATCGATATTCTAATATAGTCAAATTAACTGTTAATATTATCTGTTTAGTTGCCTTTCGAATTTTAGTTAATTTAATTTATTTACTTTATCACGAAGAAACATCACATCACGTGATCCAGACTTTCGCTAGCGCCTCTAGTGTCGAGAAATGGTCACCATTATTATCCCGCAGTACTGTCGCTGTCAACTTCGTTTGCCAGTAAATTCTTTATCTAAAACCATTTTCTGGTATCTAACAGGTATGGAATCATGAGTAGTTTGTAGCATTTGTTCTCTTGTATTAGCCGCTGTAAATCTCCGATGGAGTTATATCCCCTCATTATTCTGGAAGCTTCTGTTACAGTGGTTTTGAAACTTTGTTCCAAACCAAGTTCTTCTTAAAAGAAAATGTAAGTTATCACTTAACCCTTACATACAATAAGTGATTTAGATGTAATGTAATAAACGTTTTTAAATTAGACATTTTAGAAGATATCCACACAAGGATTTCATTCCTCTACAGAAAAGAACATCTGGATAAACTGTTATCCCCAGTGGAGGTATTGGCCGAAGTGGACATCCCGTTTATGGCATATACTAATCTGGCTGTTGTATATAATTACACGGATCGATATCACTGGAAGATATCGATCGGTACATATGGAGCAAACAGATTTTTGTATTTCTGTCACAAGAATTTTTATCTAATTCTTTTTGTATATTTGATTAATAATAATAATAATAATAATAATAATAATAATAATAATAATAATAAATAATAATAATAATAATAATAATATAATAATAATAATAATAATATATAATATAATAATAATAATAATAATAATAATAATATAATAATAATACTAATAATAATAATAATAATAATAATACAAGTTATTAACTACCGCATTGGAATGTATTGATGAACTTAGGTCACGAGGATTATACTGATTGAATTAAAGCTGAACTGTTCTATTTTTCAGTGATTTACTTTACGATATCTTGTTGTTGTTATTTTAATCATAATGATGTCCCTCCTATGTTTAAATCTGCTTTGTTACAGATAACACAACGAAATAGTTTATATTTAAATATTTCAAAATTTTCATTTTTGCTTTTATTTACATTAGTCAGACATAAATCGACTTTCCCGCTCTCTAGGTCGGCCATTACTGATACCGTAGAGCGGACCTCCCTTTGTTAGGAGTTCTGTAGATACTGTGTGTAGGGGGATGCACGTGACTTTGACACAACCACGGACTGTTACTGGTATTTGAAAGGTAACAAAAACTTAATGACGGTTCCAAACTTACCATTTTCTTTGATAACAAATGGAATAAAACTCTTGATGTCCCTTTTTTTAGTTTCTGATCGATAATTATTGATTGGCATTTTTGAAATAAATCAATAGGTTAATCGATAAATTGTAATTTTTCTGTCCATCCTCCAGCTTGTCTGCAGCACCCGGGTTATGTGTACGACCCGGAAACTGATTTCTGCTTCCGGGCTTTTAGTGAGTCGAAAAATTGGAATGGTGCCAACAGGACCTGCGTGGACCAGAGGGCTCACCTGGTTACCATTGACAACGGTGCGAAAACGGCTGCCATCGAGAAATACTTGGCTTCTTTTGGTTGGTAACTTTCTTTCTTCACGCAACACACGAATATAAAGACGATTAAGACGATCAGGTGTGAAAGAGGAAGATTAATAGGTGTCTCAATAAGTTAATTATCGTCATTTATGAAGTTGGTGATCGATGACTGCAGCGGGGCCATTTATAGGATAAGGAGCCGTCTCCACTTCGTCGCTATTGACTCATATAAATGTCATATTATCCCGGTATTTGGTGGATATTAACTCGAATTTATCTTCAGATAAATACCAGGTAAAGACGGACTTTTCTGTCAGTCGGTAGAGACGAGCTAAAGATGATTGGCCACTTGTATCGCTACCGTCGCTATGATCTTGTGGCTTTAACCCTCCTCACCGATAGGAACCGTCAGATCTGTCTTAGTCTTAGCCATCTTTCCTATTAGCCCTTTACCTTCCCCTCCACTCCACGGTTCTGTAAGTGACACTTTTAATGTCGGGTCATCCTCGTTAAGTGTCCCCTAGAACTGCAGTCGCTGCACCCCTCCAGCGCTATCAGGGGTCCTAGACTCAAAAGGCCCTCACACCGACGTCCTGCCCAATGATCAGGAGGATGGTATCAGTACAGAATCGGAAAATAGGAGTTTTATTGATCTTTGAGTGAAACGGAGAAAAAAACAGGTGATTTGTTTGGTTTACCGAGGTGATTCCCTTTTCAGATTTCTTGCCGGAATATTGAATTGCTATTGGAATAAATTGATGAAAAGGGAATTAGGTGATTCTGTATTCTGTGGATGGTCTCATAATTTTAAATGAAGTGTCTTAATTTTGTAACCATAAATAACACATCTGGTCTTGAAGACGCAGCCTCCTTCTACAGATTGGCGAATTGTTGTTGTTGTTTTGTTTGTTTCTCTTTTATCCTGTAGCCAGCTCTTCCGCATACTGGATAGGAGTAGTAGATGGTGGAAATGTTTGGACCACCTGGGATTCCAAACCACTCGATTACCAGAACTGGGCCTCAGGTGAACCGAACGATCCGTCTCAAAAGTGTGTCTGTCTATGGAAGTCCAAGAATTGGAAGTGGGACGACGACTGGTGTAGCTCATCCTACTCTTTCATCTGTCAAAAGGACGTCTAAGAAGGAAGGAGAAGCTAAATCATGAACATCTCCCTTCTTGATTTACCTGGCAGCAACACATCCGTTACAAAATGTCTTTGAGGACTCAGACAAAACTTTGGCAGAGATTTCCTGCAAAAATGATTCCTATTTTTATGTTGTTGTGAAGCGAATTTCGCTGTTGTGTGTAATGGTTGAGCGACCTTTAGAGTTTGTTGACCCCTTGTAACGAAGATCTCTTATATTGAATTTAATTACAAACACTCGACGTAAATTGTTCGCTGTTAGACGATCCAGTATAAGGTGGTCATACAACAGTATTTGGATGTTCTGTTTATTGACGTGAATAAAGTTGTCCATCTTTGCTCCACTCTCTCCTTTCTTTTCCATGTCCGGCAGTTAACACAAACCTGTCAGTCATCTTTACTGATCCTTAATGGCTGACGTAAGGATCCATCACCGGGCGACAAAGATTTGAGCTTACGTTTTGAGAGAAAGAAAGAGATTTGTTAAATTTACTTTGCATTAAATATAAGAATTAATAAACAAGTAAATGTCACGTAAAGTTGGTATTGGATCTTTATGTCCGTCCTGATTAAAGGTGAGGAAAACAGAGCTTTTCGTGTTTACAACAGACCATCATCGCCTAGTAATCACAAGGGATCAGATATTAAAGGTAAATAAATTTAGTGTAGAGTTGATCCGATAGGTTTACGATGCAAGTATTAAGATCGATAGAACCCTTTTCACATTGATTTGTGAACCGATTTTTACAATACCCGGTTTTGGTTCTGAGGGAAACCATTTCCGCTTCTGCTGAAACATCAGACTTGTTCCAGATGAGAGATGACGTCACAGGACTGAACCGCACGGGTCCTGTTTGGATATTTGGTCGGGTGACCGCAATTCCTTTTAAACGGAATTAAAGAAGCAACATCATCAATTTTCCTGAACAGTGAATATAATCTGCATTTATGAGAGTAATTTATGTTTGTTTCCTTTATATAAAGACATAAATAGGTAGGAGAATCTTTTAGTCCGGGGCTGAGTTCGTCTGCGTGTTCCAGAGATGAAGA